>JAGDYQ010000042.1:5605471-5978074 GCA_021962125.1 Bulinus truncatus
TATAATGAGAGTAATGTGTAAATAGCATTTTATTTGACCACATTGTGTCTTACTATATAGGCCTAGCTAGTTTGTAGGGGCATAAAACCATTTTTTTAAGATAATTGAAAAAAAAACAGCCTTTTTAATGTCCTTGTACTCTATTTGCGAATCACGAAAAACAAACAAAGTACATTGCTAGGTATTTATCAATGAAAATTAAAATCATTTCCGCAATAAAAGCCTGTTTTTCTTATAAAGAATTTTACAAACAATCTGTGCAAATAATAGCGGTGTGGGTTCTGCGTTAAATCGAAAGTAAAATTATTAATACAACAGTATTCCAGTTTAAAATATTACTCATGGGCATGGCGCTTCTTGCCCGGTCTCATTTCGATATTTCCGTTTTAAAAAAATATAGTTTCTGTGGTTTTTATTACGAAACGTAAAAGTCACAAATATTTAAAAGTCAAATTATTGTTTTTACTGCAACAGATAGCATTTCAAAATCGTCAAACGTAAACAATAGTAATAATCGAAAATTCTCTGACGATGAGAAAAGCGAGCGCGTTCGTGGTAACTAATTTCGTAAATACAATTCTTTTTAAAAGTCGATCTTATATAAAAAAAAAGAAATCCTGCTAATATCTATACAAATTAAGTTCTCAGCTATCACATTATTTCGATTTTTAAAAATAAATCATTCATTGATTTATGTTTAAATTACAAAAAAAGATTATATTTTTATGACTTACACGTGAAGTAAAAGTGTAAAATAATCAAGCAATTTTTATATAACGTAATACAAATAACCAACATTTGTGTCACGTGGTGGCTTAATGGTTAAGCTACATGCAGTTGTTTTACTGGCTACATTTGTGTCACCTGGTAGCTCAATGGTTAAGCTACATGCAATTGTTTTACTGGCTACATTTGTGTCACCTGGTAGCTCAATGGTTAAGCTATATGCAGTTGTTTTACTGGCTACATTTGTGTCATCTGGTAGCTCAATGGTTAAGCTACATGCAGTTGTTTTGTTTTACTGGCTACCCAGGTTCGATTCCTAGCGTGGTCATTATTTTTTTTATTTAATTTTTTTTTTATAATTTATCTTTTTCGTTGTTATAATGAAAAGTAACAACAACTAATTACATCTCTTTGACAAATTTGAAAAACTCTTTTTTATTTGAAATAATTTATCCTTTAGGATGTAAGGAGAAGAAACAAAAATTAATTCGATTTTTAATTTCGTTCATAACTTAAAAAAAAAATATTTTGAAATTATGTATCAAAGCTGAACATCCATCTCTATGCAAAGTTTTTGCAGGGTACAGCTAATATAATAATGATACAAATGAAATGAGTCCAGGATACTTACATTTGTAAGCCTGACACCGTACACAATTAACGCCAAGACAGGTAACAGTATGACATTTAAGACAGAATATGTAGCATGAATACAATTTAGCTTCACCCAAAAAGTAGCCAAATTAAAAAAAAACGAAAATTATTAAAAAAAAAACCTAAGAACCACAAAACAAAACAAAAGAGAAACATTAAGATTTCGTTGAAATGTACATAAGCATTTGTTTTTATACTCAAGACCAATGAGACAAGGGGGAAAATGTTTTACTTCAAAGGAGACTAAAAACAACGCAAACATTTTAAAGACGAGAAATGTCCATGAACGTTGAGCTGGGCTAAGGGAGTGAATTAGGTACAAACTGTCAATGTTTGTTACCTGCCCTTGTGGTGAAATACGAGGCGAACGGCCAAGTGAGAAGATGCGAACTTGAGATAGTCATAGTTCCGTGGGCTCTATCTCTGTGATGTGGATACAGTGAAATATGACGTGTTAGTAGACATTGTCACATCTGGCCATACCACACTGATATCTATCTATCTATCTATCTATCTATCTATCTATCTATCTATCTATCTATCTATCTATCTATCTATCTATCTATCTATCTATCTATCTATCTATCTATCTATCTATCTATCTATCTATCTATCTATCTATCTATCTATCTATCTATCTATCTATCTATCTATCTATCTATCTATCTATCTATCTATCTATCTATCTATCTATCTATCTATCTATCTATCTATCTATCTATCTATCTATCTATCTATCTATCTATCTATCTATCTATCTATCTATCTATCTATCTATCTATCTATCTATCTATCTATCTATCTATCTATCTATCTATCTATCTATCTATCTATCTATCTATCTATCAGCACATTCTCACTATTTCTCCGTGGCTACTGTAAAACATACATTGTCATGATCCTGTGGAATGTGGCCACAATATCACCTGGCCGATTCCCACATAAATGGAAGTACACGTCTTACAATTAAAACTTCCTGTAGACTCAAGTACGTAGACATGTCCAGGTAGAAGAACCAGACAGACAGGACATAATTCTCTGGTTTACAGGATACCCGTGACCGTCCCTCCTACCTTCACCCCCCACCCCCACCCCTGTGGGAGACATATTGTCTCTGATCAAAACCTGCATACATGCTGTGAGTCTCAGAAAAAAACAAATTCCGCCCTTAACACCTCGGCATTCCACAATTTACGACCTGGTACCAGACAAACATCCTCCATAAATCTGCTTAGTGTAAAACAAAAAAAACGATACTTTTATTTTTTTACTTTTCCCTGGTTATGGTTTTGTGCGATTCATAACAAATATAAAATACACAATAAATCAAAATGTAACAAAAACTGACTAAAAAAAAAAAAGTTCTTTAATCAAAACGTTTCCCGGAAAAACAGTTTAGACCTGCGTTTATCAATCCTATTTCTCTGGAAACAGTCTATGAGTAACACATATATTTTTTCCGTTATATACAGCAATATATGTAACATTGGCTTAAATCTGTTTTTATTAAAATCGCAGAAAAAGTATCAATCGAAAACTTCTATAAGTAACAAAATGTTGGGTTTAAAACAACAGATGTGTTTGAACATGATGTGTAAGTGTAAAAGTGATGAGTTTAACACAACAGATGTGTTGGACCATGACGTGTAAGTGTAACATTGGTGAGTTCAATACAGCAGATGTGTTGGACCATGACGTGTAAGTGTAACAGTGGTGAGTTTAACACAACAGATTTGTTGTACCATGACGTGTAAGTGTAACAGTGGTGAGTTCAATACAACAGATGTGTTGGACCATGACGTGTAGCTTTCATATGTTGAAAAAATCTCTATGTTGTGAACATCAAAATCTCATCGCCAGAATTTCTTTTCGTTTTGTTTTTTTTCGCCACTTCGTTTATTTACATTTAATGCCAGGTAAAAGAAAGACAAAGAGTAAAGCTGGGATTGGAGAGTATCTAAGTCTTTTTGAAGAAAACTTTTTTTTCCGTTAACTATTGATATTGACGTCATGTATTATTGTTTAGATGTCGTAATGATTGTAACAACACTTCTGTAAAGGCATTATTTTTCGGCTTTAAAAAAAATTGAATTGAAAGATATAAAGATTTTAGTATTACACAAGCTTAGCTTTTGAATAAACACACCTGCCTGTGATAAAGAATCAACAAACACATATGCCTGTTTTAAAGACCCAACTAAGACACCATTATGTTATAAATAACGACCAAACACAACATATTGACATAAAGAACCATCAAACACACATACCTGACATAAAGAACTAACAAACACACATACCTGACATAAAGAACTAACAAACACACCAGTCTTTCATAAAGAACAAACAAAACACATACCTGACATAAAGAACTAACAAACACACATACCTGACATAAAGAACTAACAAACACACCGGTCTTTCATAAAGAACAAACAAAACACATACCTGACATAAAGAACTAACAAACAGACATACCTGACATAAAGAACCAACAAACAGACATACCTGACATAAACAACCAACAAACAGACATACCTGACATAAAGAACCAACAAACACACATACCTGACATAAAGAACCAACAAACACACAAACCTGACATTAAGAACCAACAAATACACTTACCTGATATAAAGAACCATGACAAACTCCAGTTTAATAAAATTATACATTATAAACTATCAATCACCAACTTACCCGCCGGCCTGCTTTAAAATTATGTTTGTTCAACAAAACTTTTTTTGAACTTTTCTCTTCACCATTTTTGTTGATGAGAGTGGCGTCTGTGAACGTCTCACCAAAGATGAGACCAAACTGAACATCGTCACCACACCCTCCCCACTGAAACCAAATAGACAAACAAACAGTACAATAAAATCAGGTTGTAATGTGTATAGGGACTGGGCAATCATTTACTAAAGAAATGTCTCGCTTTTAAAAGTGAAATATGGAAAACAAAAATATGTTAGAAAGAAATAAAAGCACAAATAAGCAACAACCCAATGAACAAAGTTTTTTGTTTTAGAAAAAAAAAAAGATCAAATGGGCTTTTAGTTTAAACCAACTGTTTAGGTCCTCAGGATCCCGACCCTAGCAACAGTTTTTTTAAAAAAAAAAAAAAACGACACCTGTCATGGTTGGTTCGCGCCACAGTACCCTCAGCAAAATTATAAATCTGGGCAGGGAAGTGCGTTAGATTTTCTAAGTAGGATGACAATCTTTCGAAATGCCAGCCCCCACCCTTCTCACCCCCCCCCATCTGATGCAGCTATGAATCGTAGCATTGATACCCACTGCAATATCCACTGCAATATCCACTGCAATATCCACTGCAATATCCACTGCAATATCCACTGCAATACCCCTATCACCCTCCCCCCCCCCACCTAATCCCACGACAGATCTTGTTAATGGATAAATGAATTTGTTGCCAGTTACCTTAAAATTATCTGTTGGGGCTGAAGTCGGCAGTACTCCACAGCTACATTTGGTGGTGACACCTATGCTACAAGACCGTGAGATGGAATGGACTAGCGCCGCCGATGAAATACCATAGACGTAAGCTTGTTCCCTTGTACCTGCGAATTAAATTTATTAAAAACATTGACGGCGGTGTATTAAAACATAAAAAGAAATATCAATTATCACACACACACGCATATATATCTATCTATTTTTAAAGATATTTGGACACAATGTTCATGTAAGTCAATGTAATTTTCCTCCTTGTAATATCTAATAAAATAATAGCGATTTGGGTTCTGCGCTAAATCGAAAGTAAAGGATTAATACAACAGTATTCCAGTTTAAAATACAATCGTGAAAAATCTGATCTGCCCGAAACCAAAAATAACCTAGCCTACCGATCAAGCCTATGGGGATATAACTCTATGGAAAGGTTTTGCAGGGTACAGCTAGTATATACTAATTCTTCACAGAGTCGATGCAATTGTCCTACATTAGATAAATCTAACTACCTTCTTTGTTCAACGTCTACTATTTTCACACTTACCGATGTTAAATATCGCAAGTTTATATTTACATCTAAGCAGAAAACTACATTGTATGTCTAGAAACGTCTTTATGTAATTCCAGTTATATTGTTATAGCTTTTGTTCTGTTAATATTTACAATCACTGTAGGCATGCTGCATTTTTCTGAGTGCACTAATACAACATAACTGGGATTAAGAATTGCAAATTACCATTGACAAGTTTTAATTAGATAAAAAAAATATCTTAACTATTCATTAAGTAAATCAAAGTTAAATTCCCTTAGGGAGTCGCTTGGGCAGAAGAAGTGTAGAGTTTATTTGTTTCTGTAACCGCGTCATAATGAGGGATTGTGTGGCTAGCACAAAGCCCATGCCAACTTTACTTCGCCAACTTAGAGTCGGGAACACATTTAAAGCTGGGTGGACTTTCACCAAGACCTGACAAAAAAAAATATTGGTTTGAACCCAGGAACCACTAGATCGACAGTCGCGCGCTTAAACCCAGCAAGAATACCCGTCCTCAATTATAACAACAAATTAATTCATATTTAATATATTGATTAGCAGCAGATGTTTCCTCCCCTAGATGAAACGGCCGCCTAGCAGCAGATGTTTCCTCCCCTAGATGAAACGGCCGCCTAGCAGCAGATGTTTCCTCCCCTAGATGAAACGGCAGCCTAGCAGCAGATGTTTCCTCCCCTAGATGAAACGGCCGCCTAGCAGCAGATGTTTCCTCCCCTAGATGAAACGGCCGCATCTGTGTTAAGCAGGGCGGTCGCAAAAAAAAAAAGGCCGCCAGAAATCATGTCAAGTGTCCCCTCCCGTCATGTTTAATAAATAATTCAATAATCTGCCTTAGCTATCGGTGTGTGAGCGTCTGTATGTGTGTGAGAGATCAGAGGGGCCCCAGCTGGAGATCGTCTTGGGCCCTGCGTTTAGAACCACACGGGCCCTGCGTTTAGAACCACATTGACCCTGCGTTTAGATCCACATTGGCCCTGAGAAAGAGTAAGCTGCACCGCAATGCACGTTTACAGGCTCAATGTAAGTAGCAGGGCGACCTAATCTTGAAGTCACATGACCTATCGCCACAAAGTCACGTGATCAGATTTTCTCAGAAGTCACGTGATCCAGCTAAAAATACAAGGACCTGCGATCGAGCGCAGTTTATCGAGCAGTTACGCCACCGCCCAGTTATCACCCGGTTTTATTTCACACCACCAGGAGATAAACTGAGCCCGGAGCCCGTGTCTATTTACCAGGCAGTCTACTTGCCACCTTCGTTGGTGGCGCGCCGCCAGCCGCGACAACTGGGGGGGGGGGGAGAGGTAGTGGGGGTAAGGCAGGGTCAATAACAGCAGGCAGCACTTGCCATATTGGACGATGAATCACAATTATTTGTTTGTATGTGTGATATTTTTTTCTGAAATGTTTATTGAAAAACTGTTTTTTTTTTATAAACGTTTATCATAATCGCAAATACACGTATTGTTGATTTATCATGTATCGATACATGCATCGTAAATACACGTATTGTTGATTTATCATGTATCGATACATGCATCGTAAATACACGTATTGTTGATTTATCATGTATCGATACATGCATCGTAAATACACGTATTGTTGATTTATCATGTATCGATACATGCATCGTAAATACACGTATTGTTGATTTATCATGTATCGATACATGCATCGTTAGTACAAGTATCGTTGAAACATCGACTGAACGTCGCGAGGTGTGGAGTCACCCGAACATTGGCATGGGGCCCCAAGCCATATAGTTTTCTGTCAATCTAGAAATGTATTTGTTTATGTAAAATTGGTGAAAGAGGGCACAAGAAGGCCCCCCCCCCGTGTTTATGTTTTGGCAGCCTTAGAGTTCTGGCTGCGGTCCTGATACATAAATACAGGTATTATGACTTATTTTGTTTCGATACATCGTATCTTGTATCGTACATTCAAGTGTTGATGCAAGTTGACGTATAGTAACCGCGGTTGAGTGGTCGCTAAAGTCACCGTAAGGGTGGGATTTTTATCTCTTAGATCAGGGGTGGGCAAATAAACGGCCTGCGGGCCGCATGCGGCCCTTCAGAGTATATAATGCGGCCCGTATGCTAGGTAATATTGCGATCCTATATCGATGTTAATTTTCTTTGTTTAAGAGTTTGAATGTGAAATATATGACAAATACTTGGTTATTATCTTTAATTCATATTTTCATATGTTGTAAATTGAAGTAGACACAAAATATATGCGACCCACCGATAACAACCAAGTATTCAATGTGGCCCTCCGTAGAAAAAGTTTGCCCACCCCTGTCTTAGATAAACTACATTGGGACTGTTTCTTCCATGACCGTAAAAAGAAAACAATCAAAAAAACTTTCCCAAAACTAAACTTAATAAAAAAAAGTTCTAGTCGTAGTTTAAGGCTTGGTATAGCATCAAGAGATTACAATCAATCCACATCAAGAGATTACAATCAATGCACATCAAGAGATTACAATCAATCCACATCAAGAAACTACAATCAATCCGCATCAAGAGATTACAATCAATCCACATCAAGAGATTACAATCAATCCGCATCAAGAGACTACAATCAATCCGCATCAAGAGATTATAATCAATCCGCATCAAGAGATTACAATCAATCCACATCAAGAGATTACAATCAATTCACATCAAGAGATTACAATCAATGCGCATCAAGAGACTACGATCAATCCACATCAAGATATTACAATCAATCCACATCAAGAGATTACAATCAATCCACATCAAGAGATTACAATCAATGCACATCAAGAGATTACAATCAATCCACATCAAGAAACTACAATCAATCCGCATCAAGAGATTACAATCAATCCACATCAAGAGATTACAATCAATCCGCATCAAGAGACTACAATCAATCCGCATCAAGAGATTATAATCAATCCGCATCAAGAGATTACAATCAATCCACATCAAGAGATTACAATCAATTCACATCAAGAGATTACAATCAATGCGCATCAAGAGACTACGATCAATCCACATCAAGATATTACAATCAATCCACATCAAGAGATTACAATCAATGCACATCAAGAGATTACAATCAATCCACATCAAGAAACTACAATCAATCCGCATCAAGAGATTACAATCAATCCACATCAAGAGATTACAATCAATGCGCATCAAGAGATTACAATCAATGCGCATCAAGAGATTACATTCAATTCACATCAAGAGATTACAATCAATCCACATCAAGAGACTACAATCAATCCACATCAAGAGATTACAATCAATCCACATAAATACCTCACACGGTTGACTGAATGAGTGATAATATCGGTTAACACCTTTGTTCTTCCAGAACCATTCTTATGGACGTACTAACTTGGCAACTGCTTATGATCCCCTACAGGCAAAAGGCCCATTGAAGTGTTTATTTATATTAAACTTGATGCTAATAGGAACCCAAATGGTCACTTTTCCCATGAGCCACGAAATATCTCTAACAGTATCTGGCCATGGTCCAGTAACATCTTTAGACCTATCGAGATATGTATTGCAAATTAGGTTTTTGAACCAATTAGTAAATGTACAGTTGTCATTTAACCTATATAAATATTCCCTGTGTCAAATTTGAGTGTAGGACAAAACCCCAGAGGACAGAACCCCCAGCGGACAAAACCCCCAGCGGACAAAAGCCGCAAAATATTAAGATTGAATATAAGTCAATATTATTAATACTTCTATTTATACGAAGTTGACCAATGCGAATGGAAAGGTTTGTCGATGTAAGATATATTATGTCTGTCAACTCAGTCTATCATTAGGCATGTTTCTATGTTGTTTTACCTAAATAAAGGATTGGCTTTCGACCACTGTGGTTCTTATGCTGTTTGTTTTACCGTCTGTTATAAAATGTGTGTCTGGCGCGAGAATTAAAAGGTAGAGTAAAGATACGGTCAGTATTGGACTTGGGCTAAAACCTTTCATTTTGTTTTTTTTTACCTTGTAAGATAAGCTGCTTGTTCATGTAAAAGTTAACAAGGGATTGACTTTTTACCACTGTGACTCGACGGGCTAATGAGCTTATTGGGGTACTTTGAAAAAACAAATTCCCTTAAAAATACCTATTTATATATATATTTTCATTGAGCTATTATATATTACATTTAAAAAAAAATAGGGGAGAGGTCCAGTGGGAGTTTTGTTCGCTGGGGGTTTTGTCCACTGGGGGTTATGTCCGCTGGGGGTTTTGTCCGCTGGGGGTTTTGCCCGTGGGGGTTTTGTCCGTGGGGGTTTTGTCCGCTGGGGGTTTTGTCCGGATACCGTCAAATTTATATAAATTTTCCCTGTCTCGCGTCTGTCTGCTTTAGATCGAAAGTAAGAATACTGTTTCCTGTTTAAATAATGATGGCCTGCGTATCGATTCGATAAAAAAAAAAAACTCTCATAACATAAATTAAGTAGACCCATATAATTACATTGACGTATTTATGATAAGTTCAAAGTTGAACTATGGTATATCTATTGGCAAAGGTTTTGCAGGGTACAGTAAGTACAAAATCAAAGTTCTTTGCTGCTCCGGGATAATGACATTAGTAGGGAGCGACCGATATGCCTTTTTACCGATAGTCCGATACCGATATTTTCCCCCAGCATTTTTACCGATACCGATACCGATATTTTCTTTTTAGGGGCTGTCCATTATTTATGTCAACAAATTTTTGGCGATTTTTACCTCCCCCCCCCTTGTCAACAACTTGTCAAACTTCCAGAGACCCCCACTATAAAATTACGTCAACATTTGATTACCCCCCCCCTAAAAAGGTGGCTTCCAAAATGTTTATGTGGCAAAATTAGTAGGAACATAGTTAGTTTAATTAAAATACTGAATGTTAAGCGAGTGTGAAACACAGAACTACAAACGCTGCTTAATTTTCCTATTTATTAAGTAATTATATTAAATTTAAAAAAGTAACATTGTTGACGTCAACTTTTCTTGACCTCCCCCCTCCCCCTTGTCAACAATTGTCAAAAATTTTCTGACCCCCCCTCCCCCCTATTTTGTTGACGTAATTAATGGACAGCCCATTAAGCAGCAACAATGCCAAACACGTGTTTTTCTCGTGCTGTATGACGTATGTTAAACCATGTTCACATATTTTGTAACACTTCGCCCACGCGTGTCTTGTTTACCCCTCCCCCCAACTTCCCATCCCAAAAAAAAAACACACACAGATGTTTCACTAAATGTATCATTCAAGGTCATACATTAGAATTAAGAAATGCCAATCCTATTGTTTCAAGGTCATATCTCTGATGTAATTTTATGTAGTCGTGACACTTTCTGCGTACGGGTTTTTTTTTCCTTTTTTTTTTAAATCTTGTCTGATCTGGTTATAGAATTGGGTTATTTACTGATTTTTTTTCTGCAACTCTGTTGTGAAAAAAAAAACAATGTATCGGCAGCCATAAAACGGCCGGTTCGATAGTTAACCCATAGTGCCAATATCGGTTCGACTATCGGTCGCTCACTACAACAATCGGCCGATCCGATATTAACCGATAGTGCCAATATCGGTCCGATACCGATACCGATCCGATTATCGGTCGCTCCCTAGACATTAGTACAATACATGAAACTACCGTGAAACAGGAACAAATTTTTACTTCGTCCGCGGCGAGCTACAGTTTGAATTTAAAGTGTTTAATTATCTAAAACTTATCCGAGACCCGGAGATACTGCTATCCCGGGAGTAAAACCCATTTAAGGAATCATTATGTCATTAGGTTCAATTTTTAATTTGGCGGGGAAAATGTTATCTTATCTGTAGGGAGGAGAGAGATTGCATCTGCCACACTGCTGGGTTTATTTGTATGAGAACTAACGGAAGTAAACACATCTAACCAGTGATTCTCAAATGACGTCATTAAGAGCCACATTACAGTTTTTTTTTTGTTTATTTAGTTTAATAAATCCTGAAAGTTAAGACGCTAATAATTGTCCGGCTTTTTTTTCTTTGAAAAATTTAATATTAATAATACATGTAATACTAATATACTACAACACATTTCTGTTCAACCAAAGCTCTCTCTCTCTCTCTCTCTCTTTATATATATATATATATATATATATATATATATATATATATATATATATATATTACATATATATATATATATATTATATATATATATACTTTTAAATATAGGCTACCTCATTACACCTGTGATCATGTGTGTATTCAAGGGGGAGGGGGCAAATGCCCCCCCCCCCTCATTTTGAAAAAATGTCATAAAGTTGTTACAATAAAACTGAACTAAAATTCCTGAAAGTTTATTACATTGAAGTATAATAACTAAACAAACAACAAATGTACCCCAAACCTAACCTCTAACAGTAGAAAGTAACTATTGTGCAACTTGCTTGCTTTTTCCAGATTGTTCTAAATATTCCAGTTGTTTAACAATTTCTGTCACATTTTCAGCGAAAATCCGCAACCTTTTATATTTATGTGTCCATCTAATATTATATAATATATATAATGCGTGTTTAGCAGTTTAGAAAATATTTCGGGAATGTTGACTGCCCAGACCTCGAGCAACATGCGGTTCTCGGGTGTTTGAAGGCGACCCTGTTAGTGAATTGTGATAAAGAAAACACGCAAGTAATAATGTATACATAAACACTTTAATTTTTAAAATTTCAACTTTTTTGGCAAGTAATGTGTCGTCTTCTATTAATACTAACATGGTCTCGGGGTGCGTCATATTTTCCCCGGAACTGTATTTTTTTTTTCAAATAATACTTCCGGTATAAGGCTGGGTACATTCGAATGACACGGTCCTCAACACAACAAATGACGACCGCTGATGGTCATCATACACGCTAACAAAAGCCCCTGTGTAAAACCGATTCTTCATTGTTAACAAGACTGAACGATTAATGAAATTCCTAAAAAAATTAAGTCAGAAGATCTTTACATTCAAGGACTTTCAGTGCAGGACTGGGATTCAGGTCTTAAGTATTGTTTCCACTATTTGTTATCTCTCTCTCTGTTCTTTGATCGCAGTGGTATCCTGTCTTCTTCGAGGGCCAAATACGTGACCATGACAGAACATTTGATATTCCCTTCATCCACTCCTGGCTTATTATCAAGTTAATATAAATAGCGATCGATGTCCACCCAGCTTATTAACGATACATAACAAATGTTGGGGTAAAGTTAAAGGCGGTCGGACATTGCTTTAGCCACTAAATCCCATTCAATAGCCGTGGCTACAGAAACAGATTAACTCTACTTCATCTGACCCCTATGGTCTGTGTTGACTTTATAAGAGAACAAGCTGTACCCTGCAAAAACGTTGCATAGAGTTATATCCCCTTAGGCTTGATCGGTAGGCTAGGTTATTTTTGGTTTCGGGCAGATCCGATTATTTCATGATTGTATTTTAAACTGGAATACTGTTGTATTAATTCTTAACTTTCAATTTAACGCAGAACCCATAATCGCTTTTATTTTATTAGATACTTTAACAAAAAAAAAAAAAATAAAAAAACAAACAAACAAAAAACATTAACATAGAAAGTAAAGCAAAAATCCATTTGGTTCTCATTTTCCTAATGAACATTTTAAAATATCGTGAATACTTTTTTTTAATGAGACAGAAAATAGCTAACATATTTTTTGTTTACAAGACAAACAGATAAATATGCATCTTATTTATTTTAAAATAATTTTTGGGAGGTATGTAGATGTCATAGCCTAGACCCCATTTTTCAATGAAAATATTTTACTTCCATCGAAATTAACATACTTGCTCGATATTTTAAAATTAACTGTTAGTCGTTGATGAAAATTATTTCTGAAAAAAAAAATATTCTTGTAAAAATCCTAACAAAGTTTCACCAACATGCAGATGGCAGGTTAACTGGCCATGTTCTGTGTTCATGCCAGGAAGAAGTTTTAAAATACATATTAAAAAAAAACATTTAAAAAAATACAATTGGCTGTTTTCTTTCTTTCTTATTTTTTCTTACGAGATGGAAAATTTGAAATATGAGCTTCAGTGTCTAGAAATAATAAGCTGTTATTTAATTTTTTTTATGAAATTATGACCTGGGGTCAAGCCTTTGCTGAACTTTGAAATGAGAAAAGGGTTGGTGAGATGAACTGGGGGAAGGGCAGAGGAGGGAGAGAATTTCATGCAGCAGGTAGCATTAATTGAACTGCCAGGGGCAGAGTAAACAAGGAGATAATGTAAACAGATAAACAGAAGTTAAGGGAAGCAAAAATAATATTTCTGATAGGCCTATCCCAGGTGTCTGAGAGAAGTAATTTGTAGGCATGTATGTTTATATGGTTTCATTTTTTTTTAGCATTTTTGTTTTGGTTTTCGTTTGGGTCATTGTTCTAAAATACTTCAACAAACAGACATGAAAGTGAGTTTTGAAAGATCTCATTTTCATCAGAGTATACCGCTGTACTTTACTTGTATTTCATGAGAAAAATATAACACTTCAATAGGAATTACGTTATTTCATCTATCAATCAGACTATTAAATCATTAAGGCTGACGATGTAGATTACGGGTTTAGATCCCAGAAAGTCAGGTCACCTACCCGTTGCTGCATACTGGGCTATAGCTAGCCAACGCCCATACGAATTTGTTGTCTATGTCAACTGAACACTCTGAATTAACCCTGTTTCATTTGGTTTTTGTTTTTTTTTACCTCTGACTAAATCCTTGGTCAATGTCGGAACCTTCAGGACGGAGCTGCAGTTCCAGCGTCGGTCCGAGAACTGCTTCTGGCACGTTTCCACCGACAGCAGCGCTGAATGAACCACCGTAGGCATGAGGTCAAGGTTATCTTTGCACAGCTTCATCTGCCTGGGCGTCAGGCCTGCACTTTTGGAGCAGTTCTTAGATGTGTCCCAGGGGCGTTGTTTGATGCGGAACAATGCACTGATAAAGACAAGAAATAAGAGAATGATGATCTAATAATAGCCTTGACAAGCATCGGAAAAATAATGCAAACTCGTTAAGGGGATGTTCACATGTTATCTTTATCTCGTTAAGGGGCTGTTCACATATTATATAAATGTAAAGGGAAGTATAGTGCTCGGGTTTTTGTTATAACTTATTAGAGAGGGGCAGGCGAGGTAATTTAATTATTTTTACGACATTTATTTTAAATACATTTGTTTTAAAAAATATCTTGCAATAATAAAACAATTTCGCCAAAGAAGATGTGGCTGTGATGTTGTGAGGGTCCTTCATTTAGTTGCATAACGTTATCATCGGATAGATGATTGTTTCGATATTTTTGCCTTTATCAAATGTGAACAAAAATGTATAAATATAAGACATAAACAGTAATTAAACCCCCCCCCCCCCACAAATAATGGGTTGTATATGTGTAACCAAAATATTGTTCCAAAATGTAAAATATAATTTTTATATATATATAAACACCAATTCATTACATAATAATCGTTGTATATTTTCACTTTATAACTATTCAGTAATTATATATATATATATGAATGTGGGTGTTTCTTTTCTTTTGTTTTATTGCACCGCCACTGCTAGCACGACAGGGGTGACTATGCCCTCCACATTTGCCGGTTGGCAAATTTAACGAATTCACAATCTAAGCCCAGCTGTGTCAGTGTCATTTTGAGAAGAAAATAATACATCGTTTTGAATACTCCAACCAATTCTAATCAAGTCATGTAACTAAAAAAGAAAAAAAAATAATTTTGACAGACCAACAAACAAATATTTTGAGCTGATGGAGCCAATGGTCAGAGTCGCATAGTTAGCCACTGTATCTTTATAATTATTCATGATATCGCACTGAAATTGGTGTCATGTCAAGCTGACCCACCACGCCCACGTCTGGTTCTTTACCATTCCAGGTTTATGTCTTTAACACCAGGGCAGACACATAATCCCGCTAATAGATTTACACTCCACGTCTGTTTTAGTTCTCTGTTGCTAATACGGTCAAAGCACCAATTGGCCAAGGGACTGGACGACCTCCCGGTCAATTAAGGTCATAAATATGTCGTAGTGGACAAAGGCCAGAGATACTGAGTGTGACTGGGAAAAGGAACAATAAATGTCTCTCTAAATCTAAACAGGATTCGGAAGTTCACCATTAGTGAACGTTTAGACCAGACTGTGTTGTCAACCTCTGGCATGATATCAAACAGTTGTTAGATCAAAGTCTTAACAGTGAACACATTAATGAGAACATTACATGAAAGTGTTATTCTTAAAAGTCAACACATTGATGAGAACATTACATGAAAGTGTTATTCTTAAAAGTGAACACATTGATGAAAACATTACATCAAAGTGTTATTCTTAAAAGTGAACACATTGATGAAAACATTTCATGAAAGTGTTATTCTTAAAAGTGAACACATTGATGAAAACATTACATGAAAGTGTTATTCTTAAAAGTGAACACATTGATGAAAACATTACATGAAAGTGTTATTCTTAAAAATGAACACATTGATGAAAACATTACATGAAAGTGTTATTCTTAACAGTGGACACATTAATGAGAACATTACATGGAAGTGTTATTCTTAACAGTGAACACATTGATGAAAACATTACATGAAAGTGTTATTCTTAACAGTGGACACATTGATGAAAACATTACATGAAAGTGTTATTCTTAAAAGTGAACACATTGATGAGAACATTACATGAAAGTGTTATTCTTAAAAGTGAACACATTGATGAGAACATTACATGAAAGTGTTATTCTTAAAAGTGAACACATTGATGAAAACATTACATGAAAGTGTTATTCTTAAAAGTGAACACATTGATGAAAACATTACATGAAAGTGTTATTCTTAAAAGTGAACACATTGATGAAAACATTACATGAAAGTGTTATTCTTAACAGTGGACACATTAATGAGAACATTACATGGAAGTGTTATTCTTAACAGTGAACACATTGATGAAAACATTACATGAAAGTGTTATTCTTAACAGTGGACACATTGATGAAAACATTACATGAAAGTGTTATTCTTAAAAGTGAACACATTGATGAGAACATTACATGAAAGTGTTATTCTTAAAAGTGAACACATTGATGAAAACATTACATGAAAGTGTTATTCTTAACAGTGGACACATTAATGAGAACATTACATGGAAGTGTTATTCTTAAAAGTGAACACATTGATGAAAACATTACATGAAAGTGTTATTCTTAACAGTGGACACATTAATGAGAACATTACATGGAAGTGTTATTCTTAACAGTGAACACATTGATGAAAACATTACATGAAAGTGTTATTCTTAACAGTGGACACATTGATGAAAACATTACATGAAGGTGTTATTCTTAAAAGTGAACACATTGATGAGAACATTACATGAAAGTGTTATTCTTAAAAGTGAACACATTGATGAAAACATTACATGAAAGTGTTATTCTTAAAAGTGAATACATTGATGAAAACATTACATGAATGTGTTATTCTTAACAGTGGACACATTAATGAGAACATTACATGAAAGTGTTATTCTTAAAAGTGAACACATTGATGAAAACATTACATGAAAGTGTTATTCTTAACAGTGGACACATTAATGAGAACATTACATGAAAGTGTTATTCTTAACAGTGAACACATTGATGAGAACATTACATGAAAGTGTTATTCTTAAAAGTGAACACATTAATGAGAACATTACATGAAAGCGTCATTCTTCTCTAAACAAAAACTGTCCAACTAAAAACAACAACATTTTGTTCTTTACATTGTTGTTCAATTACTCCATGTAAAGATGTTACATATATCTTACATCTGGTCAACCACTAATATGGCGGTTTGTTTTATAGGGACCTTTATTCACCTCAACCATAGCCAGGGATGCCGCCAGCTAATGTTGGGCATCTGACAACCTGCAGCAACTGGAGCCCAGAGAGGTTATTATGTTCTTGGGGCCCTAGTCGTAGATTAGGGGGCTATAGGTAATTTGAAGTCCCGATGAAGAGATACATTAAAGTCCCTAAATTAAAACACTGTTAAAGCCACCGCTTACAAAATATGGGCCCCTAATAATTACAAAAAAATCGCCCCACTTCTCCCCAGAAAATCTACTATTGTTGTGTCATTTTTGCCCGGGGCCCATACTAAGTGCTGAGATTGCCCTGTTTGGAGCACATCTTATCTCACAAACAAATGAATCGCTAAATCATCCTAGTGCATTTTACTGAACCCGATGGGATAGCAAAGACAATAAAAACATTTTCTAACACGTGGAGGTCACGCATGAGTTCAAAGGGATCCTCATCTCAGTTATTCATTTAGTGAAAAAATACCCCCAATATACGAGCCTTATTCAATACAAAAAGATCTATTGAAAAAAAAAATCCATAATAGAAAAATTCCCACCATACGCAAAAAAGCCACAATAAAACCCGTCCAAGAGCCACACCTAATTCATCAATTGGTCGCCATTGTGTTATAGCATTATTCTATGTATCTCAGACTTTTTTTTTGACTGTTTGCTTCATCTTATCGTCTGCTAATTGTCGGACTAACTGTGGGTAACCCTTCAGGTAAGTTCACCATTCTGAAATACCCAACATTTATCTCCATGACAATAATCGAAACCGACCGTTGAAGTGGAAATGTATCTCGACATCAGTGGACCCCCATTCGTTCTCCAACCAATGAACTAAGAGACGGTTATGAACTGATTGCTGCGGACACATCTCGCCATTTGTACCCAGTGCCCTCACAGTTCTTGTTTCCGGTAAGATGCGGCTGCTTGACGGTAATTTTCGGTTAAGACGGATAGACGTCGCTCTTCCTCTCAATGACGTCGATTTTCGTTAATCTCCCCCCCCCCCCCCCCCGTCAAACCTACAACGACAAAGCTATGTGTTCTTGTGTGTTCAGTCCACATTTTAAAAACCATCACTCTCAAGTACAAGATGTATAGGTACTGACACACACAGTCACCCAATGACCCATTCATGATTCTTCTATTATTCTTTCTCTCATCTTGCCCCTTTTTTAAAAGTTTTTATCAGTCCGCGGTCTTCTCTTTTCATTCCATTCTTCTTCCTCTCTCTCTCTTTTTGTTTACCTTTTCTTTCATTCTTACTTTTTTTCCCCTTTCTTTTCTCTTGCTGCTATTGTTAATTTTTTCTGAATATTTATATTTTTTTCTTCTGTTGTTCTTTTTGCCTTTATGTACTTATATTTTTTTTACACTAAGGATTAGCAAATGATAGATTCAGAAATAGTACACAAATATATGTTTCACAGTTTGATCTTTCATTCATTTTTTTTAAATAGTTAAATAGTAAAAACGTGATGTCGTAAACATCTTACAATAAACTATAAACATAAACAATACAAGCCAAATTCTTTTTTAACCATAAAATGTTGACCATGTCTAAGACATTGGACACTCTTGACGGAAATACATTGGACACTCCTGACGGAAATACATTGGACACTCTTGACGGAAATGCATTGGACACTCCTGACTGAATTTCCTTTCCTAATATGTGTTGGATATTTTTAAAAAAATCTGAATGCAACCCTCGTTAATTTTCAAGCACACAATTATATTACTACTTTTTCATGGGTAAAGTGAAATTATTCAAGCGACAAACACAAATAGCCTACGTACACAACAACACACACATACTAAACAATTAAAATGGTAAAATATTTCCTAACAATAAGACAGACTAGACTTCAGCTGAAGAGACAGTTGAAAATCTGAGCTTTCGGGCCTATGAACAGAGTTCGCCCCCAAACTATGATTAAACTAAGCCGATAATTGATGGGATGGTACAGCCGCACTACAGCGGTAAAAAGACGTGGTGCAGAGTCGCAAATGTCGTCTGCATTGTCCGGAATGTCGTCTGCCTTCTCGCGTCACCATTGTTCGTCAGGAATCTTGGAATGAAACGCAATTCAAGTGAAAAAAAAAGTGTGTGTGTGTGTGTATCTATCTATCTATCTATCTATCTATCTATCTATCTATCTATCTATCTATCTATCTATCTATCTATCTATCTATCTATCTATCTATCTATCTATCTATCTATCTATCTATCTATCTATCTATCTATCTATCTATCTATCTATCTATCTATCTATCTATCTATCTATCTATCTATCTATCTATCTATCTATCTATCTATCTATCTATCTATCTATCTATCTATCTATCTATCTATCTATCTATCTATCTATCTATCTATCTATCTATCTATCTATCTATATATATATATATATATATATATATATATATATTTATATATATACACACACACACACTTTTAGTAATGAATATTTGCTGGTGTTCTACTATGATCAAGTTAAATAGCAGTTTAACTTTATTCTAATCACTTCTAACCACTTACGAAGCGACATATGAAACTACTTAGTGGAGGTCACATAAAGTTTGTCGCAACGGTTATGGGTTCGAACCCGGTAGACTTAAACCACCGATGGCCTCAATTGTGATTCCATGACAATAACAGCATTAGCTATGGGGTAAGTAGAACAAGAACTACGGATCAACCATACTATTACATACACATAATCACAGGTACGGTATATTCTATGTTGTTTTGGTTAAAAACAAATTTTAAAAAGTGAGCACTCTACAATGGTATAAATAATACTTACATATAACTAACTACCTAATAATGCAAGTTTGATATTTAATCTATATCTTGAAACGGGATGATAAATGATTTGTATTATTATATTCAAAGATACATTGATATACATTCACGCAACCACACAAAGAGAGAATTAAGTGCCTGACAATTTGAATTGTTTATCATAATTAGCAACAACCGCTGGGACTTCATGGGCTGTTGATATGTGTGTCTTGGTGTATTTTATTACCTCCCCTACCCCCCCCCAACCCCCACCACATAAACATATCAAGTTAAACGTTTATCTCAGACTGGAGCTAACAGCAGCCTCCCTCATTCCCCACCCACCTTTTATACCCCCCCCACACACACACGCTTGTTAAGTGGGGAAACATTAAATGTGGCACAAGTTATGATAATTAGAGTCGTCTTCCCTGGGACTGTCATGGGTAGGGAATAGATGTGTGGGGGTAGGGGATCTAGATGGGTGTTGGGGGAGGGGGATGGGGCGTAGCGGTAGTGTTAGCCACTCTTCCCCCTCCCCCAGCCAACAGTCTCAGTGACTTATATATCACGTCGCGTCACAATTATCTACGCCATCTAATGAGATTAGAGTGCCCCTGGGTGGGGGGTGGAGGATTTCACACGGGTGGTCAACCTGGACTTCGTGTGACGCTCTCTTTCCCTTCCCCTTCCTCCCATATTTTGCAGCAGCACCCTCTCTAAATTGTGTGTGCAATAGCTAGGTTAATGATGTAGGCGTGGTCAGGTGATGTGGAGGTAGAAATAAAACGAGTGTGAGGATGCGGGGGGGGGGGTAGAAGAAGAAAGATAATGAGAGTTTGAAAGAGAGTGAAAGATCAGAGATGTAAAGATTTAAAGAGAAAGATAGATGAGAGATAGATATGTTGGTATATATATATATATATATATATATATATATATATATATAGATAGATAGATAGATAGATAGATAGATAGATAGATAGATAGATAGATAGATAGATAGATAGATAGATAGAGGGGGTAGAGAGAAAGATAATAAAATAGACACTAGAAGAGAAAGAGTGTGAAAAATCCGAGACGTAGAGGTTGCATGAGGTATGACTTAGAGAGGAGAGGAGAGAGAGACTGAAGGATGGAAGTATCTTTAAACAACGAGTGGACATTGAGAGAAATAGATTTAAAAAAAAAAGACTCTGGAGTGCGGGGGGGGGGATGAAATAATTAGGATTGTGTAAAGGTAAAGAGAGATATTCAAAGAGTGAGAGCTGAAGGTGTTTATATGGGGGTGGGAGGGGTGTGGGTGATTCGAGGTAGGAAGAATTGGATAAGATAATGAAGTTCTGAACAAGGTACGAAGAAACATCTGTCCCTGGGCTGCCCATCCCTGCCCCACCTGTGAGATAGATAACTCTGTTGGAGAGAGAAAGAGAGAGAGAGGTGTAGTTTCAATTGTTTCAGTTAATTTGGAAACAAAACAAATAGGACGTAAACGTCGATGAGACATAAAATTGCCGCACCCCCCCACACCCCTTCTATTCTATTTCATTAATCACTGTTTCCTGATGATCTCTAATGAGTGACGTGGATATCTATTGACGATTGTGAAGTATACTAGTGGCATTAAACAATTTTAAGACTGACGGCAATGAATACTTGTCTTTATGATCTAGGCCAGTGGTCCGTAACCTTTTTCTCGCCGCGGACCGGTCAACGGAGGGGGGGGGGGAGGGACTGTCAGCCCCTTGTGGTTCGTACTTTGCCTACAGATATGGAGATTATCATAAGTAAAGGGAAATCACTGCAGCAACGTCAGCGTATGATTACTGATAAGCTTTTAATTAACTTCACTTTCTGTCTGTCCAAATCAAATTTTGTAATTCAAATAAGGACCTGTCGTCGTTTAGTCAGAATAATGAAAATTCAAACACGTCAGCTCGGCATGTTAAGGTGTGTGTATTTGGGGGGGGGGGTTGGGTTGAAGGGCTCCAAAATCAAGTTATCTCATGCAGAACACCACAATAGCTAGCTGTGACTCTGATCTTGAACTCAAAATATTTGGAACCTCTTAAAGTTATCATGGGTTGGATACTTAGACAATATGTAACTCGATTACATGAAAGTGAATGAAATTTGTCTGAGATTGGTCCCAAACACTATTCAACGTTCTTTTTAATATACACTAAAATATATGATAAAACCAATCTTCACATTCTTAATTCAATATAGACAAGCAATCTAAGCCTAGACACAGGACGTGTTAGAGCATTTTCGTGTTATAAGTAAGGGAAGTAAGTCGTGTTGAATAACTGTTACAAAAATAAATAATGAGTTACGCCCCATTTGTACGCCCCTTTGTTAATATAGCTTATATAGTAAAAAACGGTACATTATAAACCCTTTTATTTGGCCCTCAGAGGTCAGATCGCGAAAGGGACTTTTGATGTACACATGGCAGGCCAAGACCTACAAAATGATATATACATCATGGGTCTAGGACTTATGGTTGTTGAGATCTAGGGTGATGACAGACAGACAAAACGGGGACAATAGAAAATGGACTTTTCTTAGATCCGAATTCTGGAGAATCTAATAATCCTCACTTATTATGTTGTTATGTGTAAAGGATCTTTGAGAACTGTTGATATCAGTAAATTTGTTTGTATCGAGCCTTTTGAACCAGAAACAATGAATTTATCAACCACAATGTATGCTTCCTCATGCCAACTCTTGAGTGGAACCAGAAACAATGAATTTATCAATCCCAATGTATTATTCCTCATGCCAACTCTGAGTGGAAACAGTCGCAATGAATTCATCAATCGCATATGCTTCCCCATGCCAACTCTGAGTGGAACCAGAAACAATGAATTTATCAACCACAATGTATTATTCCTCATGCCAACTCTGAGTAAAACCAGAAACAATGAATTTATCAACCACAATGTATATTCCTCATGCCAACTCTAAGTAAAACCAGAATCAATGAATTTATCAATCACAATGTATTATTCCCCATGCCAACTCTGAGTGGGCACATCGTAATCGGGTTTGAAAACATATCGACTTGCACCATTCTAGTCGGTTACATGAACTCTTTACCACATGACCCCAGTACACAATTCTCTGTCCACTATATCTCATTAATATTATAATTAATAAGATATTTCATCGATAGTCAATTAATCAACTCTTTTCACCTCTACTATTTCTGTTTTCAGCTATATCCGACTGATTGTTAGCAATGTGTTGAATACAATAAATAAATAAAAATATATCTTTACATTATCATATTATAATGAAATAAAAGATCTTAAGTTTAATTAGTTATCCAACATTGCGGTTTATATAATAATTACATAGCCATCTTATCTTATTGTAAATTATCATTTTAAAATTTCAAATTAGTACCATTAACATTTCAAATAATCGATTTTAATATGTCAGAGTATTACCATCTTTATTTCATGTTTAAAGTTTTCAATATTTTAAACTATTACCATAATACTTTCAAATTAAAACATTTTTCTTTTGATATTATTACCTTTATCGCCAATTCTTTCGTACAATTACCAGACTTTAAGAAATGTGAAATTATTATAATGTTTCTTTGATAGTGTTATCAGACATAGCTTATTATCGTACTAGATTGTTGCCAGTTTGCGACATTTTTGCCACTGCAGCCAACAAACGTGTGACTAGAAACAGAATTGCAAATAGCTGACGGTGTAGACATTTGGAGTTCTGTAATTGTACAGCCAGACACCTAAAACATGAGCCTGTCTACCTGTCTGTACGTTTGTCTGTCTAATGTTGATCTTCCAGCTGAAACGATAGACTCTCTCTTCCCCCCCCCCCCCACCTCTCTCCTCTTTTTAACTTCTGCTAGAATTAATCACATTAGCAGAAGGTCGTAAAACTCAGAAATGAGATTTTTTGGCGGCAAAATTGGAAATAAGTTCAAGAATGGCATGGCGACCGCCTTATATACGTATAAACACAGAATATGTATACTGAGATATATGTAATTACTGTCTAGTGCTGAAGGGAAAACATGCAAACGATTATTATGTAATGATTTGGTGTTTTTATTTCAAGTGACTTTGTTGGCTGGGTTTCTTTCAAGTTACTTTGATGGCTGGGTTTTATTCAAGCGACTTTGTTGGCTGGGTTTATTTGTGCAAATGTAAATCTTATTCTTTGCTTTCTTTTGATTGTGCATACATGTAAAGAAATGTCGCTAAATTATTCAGGAAAAAAAGGGTAGACATGATACCAACAATCATTACTGGGGATTCCCCCTCCCCGGGGCCCCTGCACAGCCATTATCGTTATAAGCTGAAATGTTTTTAAGCCACGATATAAATAGATCATGCGCCTGTGTTCGCACCCAACGTTCTGCAAGCCCGATCAAGCCGGCCCTGGAAAAAAATACATGTACCAATGAATCAGTTGCACCCTAGTATTCTAAGAATCTAAGTTACCATATAGACGACACAAATGTGACCCCGTACTAATTGGCGTGTACGTAGTAGTATTTACCTTTTTTAAAATACATTTTTCTTGCATTTTTTTTTACTTATTTTAAGCCTAGCCGATGAAACAGGCTGCGACTATATCACGTACATCATCATCGGCGCGGCTATCACATCGGATTCCCATTGACGTTCTCTTTGCTGTCAGTCTACATCTCCGCCTTTGAGCCCGTCCGTGCATCAGCGTGACGTCTGCCCCAGACGCATCCATATGTCGGCGACTCTACCCAGCGAACATTCTCTTCCATTCACTTCTTAGCGTCACGGATTAGTCACGTGATCTATGCAATAGAGATAATCATCTGCCATTTTGTGTGTGTGTGTGTGTCTGCTTTTCCTTCTTTCTCAAAACTTTCATCTACTTCTTCTGCTTCTTCTCCTAGAGAAGGTCCGCATGTAGTTAGATATGTCAGTTCATAACTCACCGAGTCCTGAAGCCGCACCCTGTGACCGATGCTGGCATCACGTGATAACCATCATCGCTCGGCTCGCTTTAATGACGCTAGAAATTACACATCTCGCGGTCCTGGAAGGAAAGGGGAAATACCCGGAATGCCGTGAATTCCGAATCGGCGTCAAAGCAAATAATTCGAAATGCTTTGGAACATATCCGTAAAGCTCAGCCGGAAGTGTCATGGGTCAACTGCAGAGGAAATAGAACAATGCCTTTCCCCCCTCCAACCAAATACGTCGTGGAGTCTGGACCGAATTATATAAATATGTATCAAGGAAAAAGGTTAATTTGTTCAATCAAGTCTACAGTCATAAAACTAATCAATGTTTACTCATTTCTTATAAAAGTCAGTCACAGAAAAAATCATGTAACAAACATACAAACAAAAGAAAACACAACAACAACAACAGAAAACAAAACCAGTTTGCTGACAACATTGTGTGATTGCCTCGAGGGTATTTTCTAATGGAAATTATAACTAATGACATGTTCACTTAAATAATGACATGTAAAATTAAACAATGACATATATACTTAAACAATGACATGTAAAATTAAACAATGACATATATACATAAAATATTGTACTTAAAGCTCAGCTTACACAGCCCGATAGAAAACACTGGGCAAAATATCAGATACATAAAACACCTATTTCCACTTCCTGTGTTTGTTTATTCGTTCATGTGTCTGCAAATTCTAAATTCGATAGTTCAGTTATTACATTACAAAATCCTATAGTACATTTATCGTTAGATTCTTCAGGGAAAACACAACAACACATTTTACGGAAACTTTAGATAGAAACTCAATTGGCCTAAAACGAGGTGCGCGTTCTAAAGTACGAATAGAAGAGTGTTCAAAGCACTGGTTCAAACCTTGTTTAAATTAGCTTTGAATAGAGTTGGAGGACACACTCAGTCATGAATACTTTTTTTGTCATATATCATATTGTTATTGTATAATTGCAAAAGCAACTAACTGGTGCTCACTCTTTTATTTAGTCAATATTAGTGTTGTTTTAGTCCCAGGTCCTATTGTAGTTTCAGTTTTTATTTCGTTTTTTCAGTAGTAATTTTAGTTTTAGTCTAGTTTTAGTTTTAGGCCCAATTTTAGTTTTCGTTTTAGTTTTCGTCGACTAAAACTAAAACACCAGAGTTCTAATGTTCGTCCTATTCATTTTAGTTTCACTTTTAGTTTTACTCTTGTATACACCAATAACAAATAACATCATTGTTCATGACCAATTGTTGAAACAGATTGAAGCATAATAATAGTAGTCACAGAAATGACAGCTCAGTGTACTGAGACTGAGTCCATTCACTCCATTGTCACATTATAAGTCACCCACTATCACAAAGAAATTAGATATGTCCTAGGTCATAATAATTTCATAGAATAGATGGTTCGCCCGCAGACCGCAATATCGGAAAAGAAAGATAAATGGGGATTTTAGTTTTTATTTCGTTGGGAAGTTTTTATTCAATCTTTTGTCTACCAGATTTAGTTTTCGTCCAGTTTTAGTCTTGCTGCTAATTTTAGTTTTAGTTTTCGTCGACGAAAACAACAGTTGTCAATATAATTTCTATAAAAATGTGTAGTCTTCGGAAATATATTTTATTTTTCAATACATTTTATAGAAGCCTACTTTTTTAAAGAAATATTATTTATCCTTTTTTGTTTTAAATTTATTCTTTTTTTTTTAGTGTCAGACGTATTTGACTCGATTTTTGTTTGTTATTTATCCAGTAAGTTAATATAAACCAATAAATTAAATGGTGCACCAGGTATGAAACGAAAGACTAGAAATTGTTGTTTTATGTTTTCAAAGTAAGTTATATACCTAAAGAATTGGTTGGTAAAGTTTACAAAAAATATAAGGCTAAAAAAGACAAAGAAATTTAAGAAATGTGCACATCAACTGACTAGTTGTGTACATCAACCGACCAGTAGTGCACATTAACTGAATAGTTGTGCACGTCAAACAATCCGTCATGCACTCGTTGTGCACATGATCTGACCCATTGTGCACATCATCTGACCCATTGTGCACATCATCTGACCCATTGTGCACATCATTTGACCCGTTGTGCACATCAACTGACCGTTCTGTATTTGGCATGGTTATCTCTACCCGCAATTTCTCCATTTATAAAAAAACAAAAATGTAATTAGCCTCGGACTCGTAGAAAATATAAATAATAAATCCGAACGTTTTAAATAGTGGATTGCTATTTCTAATAAACTAATGTTCGAATTTCAAATCGATTGGTCTTTGAGAAACTAGTGGTAATTTATTTCTTATGTCCAAAAAAAAAAAATCCAGAATAGCCAACCAGACAGAGCAGGTTAAATAAAAGGGGTAATTAAAGGTACAACAGATGGAGCTATTTATGTATAATTTATGTCGAGGTGATTAAAAAGGTGTAACAGATGGAGCTATTTATATATAATTTATGTCGAGGTGATTAAAAAGGTGCAACAGATGGAGCTATTTAATATAATTTATGTCGATGTGATTAAAAAGGGGCAACAGATGAAGCTATTTATATATAATTTATGTCGAGGTGATTAAAAAGGTGCAACAGATGGTGCTATTTATATATAATTTATATCGGTGTCATTTGTTTCATCACTCCTCTGAAATATTTGTTTTGAAGGTATGTGGCTAGCTGCCCGCCAGCAGATACACAGCTCATTTCACCAATCCATCTACCGACATCTTACTTTACTTGAAACGTAGGGGCAACCCACACAATTAGAAACATTCAAATTACAGCCATAATATGGAAATAGTTTAATTTTGTTAGGTGTTCAAATCCCGATTCATTCATCATTGGTCCCACGTGTGCGGAAAATCAGCCACTTTTATTTCGGAGAATTCTCGTCGTGCTCAAAAAATCAACACGTGCGCGCGCATCCAAATTCATAATTTATTGACAATGATTTAAAAAGTGTGGTTGCAGGACGAACAAGGTATCCTGCCCACTGCCTACTGCACACTGCCCACTACACAACGCCCACTGCTCACTGCCCACTGCCCACTATACACTGCTCACTATACACTGCTCACTATACACTGCCCACTGGCCACTACACACACAGTAGAGCCACACGCAATGTATGATACCAGTAAAACAAAAAAAAAATGAAAAAAAGTGGTTGGGGGATAATATGGAAATAGGAGGGTGGGGTAAAAATAGAAACACAAAGGGGGTGGGAATGTCTGTCATTTTGTATGTACGTATATGGGTATGTCTGTATATTGGGTATTCGTTAGAGAGTACTGATGTATCACTGGAATCGAGAAATCCCTACGGTACCTTCTTAATGATCCAAAGCACTGATTGAAGACAGATTTTTAAAAGAAAAATACAGTTAGTATAGCGAAAAAAAAAAAACGGAGTGAAGGGTAAAAATAGAACAAACAAGGGCGGGGGGGTAAAATGGACAAAATGAGGGCGGGGGTAAAATTGAAAAAATGAGGGCGGGGGTAAACTGGACAAAATGAGGGCGGGGGTAAAATGGACAAAATGAGGGAGGGGGTAAAATTGACAAAATGAGGGCGGGGGTAAACTGGACAAAATGAGGGCGGGGGTAAACTGGACAAAATGAGGGCGGGGGTAAAATTGACAAAATGAGGGCGGGGGTAAACTGGACAAAATGAGGGCGGGGGTAAAATGGACAAAATGAGGGCGGGGGTAAACTGGACAAAATGAGGGCGGGGGTAAACTGGACAAAATGAGGGCGGGGGTAAACTGGACAAAATGAGGGCGGGGGTAAAATGGACAAAATGAGGGCGGGGGTAAACTGGACAAAATGAGGGCGGGGGTAAAATGGACAAAATGAGGGCGGGGGTAAACTGGACAAAAATTTTGGGAAATATCAATGGAAAAACACATTGGTCGAGGCAGTGGCGTAGTGAGCTTATCTCGCGCACGGGGCACAATACCTTTTTAGCGCCCCCCTTTCGAAAACCATATAGTATTATATGCAAAATATATCATTTGGCGCCCCTTTGTCAGTAGCGCTCGGGGCATGATGCCCCCTTGCCCCTCCCCCCTCGCCACGCCACTGGGTCGAGGGTAAAAATGGACAAACAGGGGCAGGGAGGAGGGGGAGGGGAGGGGGGAATAAGAAAGATTTTGGCGCTGTTTCAAAAAAACAAATTTACAAACAATAATTAACATAGTTCAAAGCGATGTCATGGTGACACGAGCCGTGTTGAAATGCGAAAACCACGAGGCGAGATTTTAACAGCCACCATGGACAGGAACAGTTAAAAAAAAAAGAAAAAGAGAGAGAGAGGGAGAGAGAGGGAGAGAGAGAGAAAGTAATCGCGAGAGGAACTGAGGGGAAATTGGTTTGCCAAGTTGGCTGTTCCAGCAATGAATTTTACGATCCCCTGAAGGAGATGAGTATCGCAGTTTTTGATTTTTTTGGTCTTTCATGTTGGAGTTTTGATGGCGACCCTGGGTATCTTCAAGAAAACCGTGCTGCCAATAAAAAGCCGAAAGCGGCAACTCTGGGACTAAGTTTACTTGTTTATTTTTTTTATTATTATGATTGCATGGACAGGTTTTTAACAGTTCTTGAAAATTATTGACAACTGCTGTGATCACGTGGTGGGGTTCTCTCGTTTTTTTTTATTTTCTTCTTTAATTTTTTTGTTTATTTATTTATATTTTTTTAAACTACACTTATCGTCTGCAGTGTACTGTTTATCACGTGAAGGGAATAGCCATTTTTAATGAGCCAGCCAATAGCAGTTTCCTGTGAGATGAAAGTTCTATAAAGCTGTTCAGTGAGGAAAGTAAGGAGGGGCATAGTGGGTAAATATGGTGGATTTGTGGTAAGAATATAATCTTAGTTGGCAGCTGGATTTTGATGGAGGAGAAAGCTGAAGGAATTGATAAGGTGCTAACGAGATTTTAATTAATTTGCAACAGGTTATTCAGGTGTGTGTTTATCCTTACATGTATGTATGTGTGGTTGTGTTCTATATTGTAGTTTCTTTTTAAAAGGGGGGAGGGGTGAGGCTATAAAAAAAGCGCATGATTGGTACCCCAGGGCATGTTTTTTTATTTCGGGGCGGGGGGGGGGCTCATATACAAAGGAACATTTGGGGTGGCCCTAGACTTAAGTTACGTTGAAGCGAACAAGCTGCTAAGCCCACTGCTTGCAAATATTAGGCATATGTAGCCCTTTGTGGTCCTTTAAAGCTGGGACCTCCCACTGAGAACCCGCCCCTCAACTCACGGCCACTACATACATTCACAATGGGGGGGAGGGGGCATTAGAAGTGGGGCCCTAGGTATTCTCCTAGTTTGAGTGTGACTTTATTTACGCAGGTTTGTGTTTGTGTGTGTGTTTGTATTTTTTATGTATTTTTGTTTGGATGTTTATGCGTATGTGCATACGTTTTTTCTTTGGGGGCCAGGGCAGAGAATTTTGGAAATTTTTGAGGGAATTATACACCTCAAGGCACCCAAAAGCATAAGGTTTGTCAGAATACAATTACTGTATGTATGTGTGTCATTGGGTATGTGTATGTGGGTGTGTGTGTCATTGGGTATGTGTGTCATTGGATATGTGTGTCATTGAGTATATGTTATGTGGGTACATGTCATTGGGTATGTGTGTCATTGGGTATGTGTGTCATTGGGTATATGTGTATGTGGGTATGTGTGTCATTGGGTATGTGTGTCACTGAGTATATGTGTATGTGGGTATGTGTGTCATTGTGTATGTGTGTGTCATTGAGTATATGCGTATGTGGGTATGTGTGTCAATGAGTATATGTGTATGTGGTATGTGTGTCATTGGTTATATGCGTATGTGGGTATGTGTGTCATTGGGTATGTGTGTCATTGAGTATATGTCTATGTGGGTATGTGTGTCATTGGGTATGTGTGTGTCATTGGGTACGTGTGTCATTGATTATATGTGTATGTGGATATGTATATCATTGGGTATTGTGTCATTGAGTATATGTGTATGTGGTTACGTGTCATTAGGTATCTGTGTGTGGGTATATGTGTGTCATTGGGTATGTGTGTTATTGGGTATTGTGTCATTGGGTATGTGTGTCATTGGGTATGTGTGTATGTGGATATGTGTGTCATTGGGTATGTGTGTACTAGGTATATGACTTGAAAAACAAATTTTGTAAATTTACAAGTGGCGTGCCAGATTTTGATGAGCTTTTATATAAAAATAATAAATACAACAAAAAAATCATCAATTTTGTTGAAAAAGTTCACCCACCAAAACATTTTTTAGTTTAAAAATAATCCATTTGGCTCTTTTTACTGAAGTTTACTTTTACTCCAGTTGTTTACCATTAAAATTCTATTTCCTGTTCTCCATGTTAGATTTTTCAATTTTACTTGAGTTTGAATAATTATTTTAATTTTGCTTAATTTTATTCTTAAAAATGTCTTACAAAAAATCATCACTTTCCGTTGCTAAAAATAAGGACAAATTGGCGAGTAATTTGATAAAATTTCAAAACACTCTTAAGAAAAGAAACAAAATTGGAATCGAGATCGAGCCATTGCATTCACATTCTAGAATGCCAAAGGTGTGGATGATAATTGGTCGCTACTTGGGCTTGGCCTAAATGGAAAAATCCAGATTGAAAAGAGTTGCAGCACTCAGGAAAGAACTAGAGCTAATATGGAGCTTTTAAATTTCCCAATACTGTCTTTGCGATCAGTGAGCAGAAAAATTGAAACTTTAATTAAAAGGTATGATGTTCATTTGAAAAAACCTGTGGGTGACATAGCGGAGCAGTTTGTTAAGTTATAATATGTTACAAACAAAACTGGTCAATGGTTATGTGCTGAGGACAAAAAACTTTACGAAATACAAAATCAAAGTGGAGGTAAGACGGGATAGACTACAACTAAAATTGCTAGTCAAAGTACAATTCATCCATAAAAACAGAAAATTGTTTGCAAAATTAATGAGGCACAACAACAACAAAGCAGTTTTGAAAGTTCCAGTGATTCAAGAGATAACGAGAATTCTCAAAGTAGCTCTGATGGTGCTGATGTAATGCAGTCATCCACAAAGCACACATAAGAAACAATCACAGCAATCTACTTCTAGTGCAGTTTCATTAGTTCAATCTGGGAAACTACCAGTTCGAAGTGCAGCATTAGTAAGCAAAATTTTGCATAAGTCGGGCGTAACAATAGCAACTCCTTCTCAGTCAGGTGTCTATCGAGCTGTATTCAGAGAAGCAAGTAAACTAAAAGAAACATTAATAAATACTTTGTGTAATAGCTTATGGAGTTTACATTTTGATGGTAAAATAATTTAAAAGAAAGGAACACCAAGTAGTTGTATTAAAAATGAAGCAAAAGAAGTGAGGCTTAGCCGTCTTAGTTTTACCTGATGGCAAAGCTGCAACGATTGGATCTGCCATTCAAAAAGTTTTGGATGAATATAACTTATGGTCAGCTATAAAGATGATAGTGTCAGACACTACAAATGTTAATACAGGGTCGAAGTCTGGTGTTGTGGTAAAACTTCAGAAACTGTTTGTTCAACATGGTGAGTCTGCACCAGTCTTTATAGGTTGTCAGCACCATATACTTGATCGTGTTCTTAGACACGTGTGTGATGCATTGCTCGGTGATTCAACTGAGTCTCCTAACATAAATTATCCATTTGTAAATAAGATACTTAAAGATTATGAAATGTTAAAAAAGATTTTGAAAGTAAAACAAAGAAATGTGCTCCGATTTTAGAAAAAAAGGAAATAGGTTGGAGAGATGATATGAAATTTTTGCACCATATAATTTGCATTTTTAACCATTTTAAGAGTTCTCAACAAATGCCAAAAGTTAATTTTAGCGCACTGCCTGACCTCAGCAATGCCCGATGGAACTCTCGAGCAATTTTTGCATTGTTGGCTTTCATACTATTGCCTGATGAACGAAAGAACCTTCAGAAATTGTGTGAATTTATCTGTGGACATTGGAGTGATGCCTGGCTTAGTGATCATCATTACAAAGCTGAGCAATATGAACTTCTTTTCCATGCTGTTAATGATTATCCAAAAGGGTTGCGCTGTGATCTCAAAGTCCATCTCCAATACTCACTCCACGTAGCAATGTTTGTGCAGAAAGAGCAATAAAAGTTATGCAAGATATTATTCTCCTTTGCCACTCACTAGAGAAACTGAATTTACGTTTTATTTTTACAAATAAAAGTTTATGAAACAATACTTGAAGTTATTAACAAATGTCAATTTTTCTAAAACTTCAAAATGTTTGGTGGGTGATATTATTCAATTTTTTAAATAAATTTGATATGGTTTTGTGTTTCTACAATAAAAAGTCATCTGTTGATGGTATGCCATACAAGTGTTGTTCTGAAGTCATATACCTACTGTACATATTTACAGATTAAGATAAGGATATAAGTCAGCTTTATTCTTAAGTGTGTGAAGTCCCTGTAAGGATGAGATGAAATCTCTTAGATCATATAAATCAATAATGGGACGGTTTTTATGGTGCCCTTCTTTCATCCCCACCATAGCCAATAGTGCAATGGCCATGGTGCATAGGAGATGTATAGAAACTTGGCCAAGACCTGAAAAATTTCCTTGGTCCTCACAGATCCAACCAGGTACCTTCAGGTCAACAGTGTAGCACTTTACCGCACAATAATCCTTCTTCAAAAAGTTGAAAATTACATTAAGAAATAAAATGTAGACAAATTGCTTTTAAATCTCCATAAAAATAACTACTTTTTCCAAACATGCCATGAACATTTTAAAAGATCATTTTCTGCTTTTTATTAAAGTTATAGTTTTAATGACAAATAATTTTTGCCCCAGGACTGTTGGGCTAGACAGTTCAACACCATGACACTTCGACCCCTATCAACTGCTAAAAATAATATCTGAATTATTATTTCTTTGTTTTAAATATGTTTATTAACTTTGCCCAACATGTGTATAAATTAATTAAGATTTAGTTAAGATATGTGTTTCTATAAGGTATGAATTCTGATTGTTGTTATGCTCTAAAGAACATTCTGGAGTTTTAAAGACTGACAATATATCTAACATACATTCCTCATGCTTGCACATGAGTTTCATTGACCAATGGCTCTAGACACTTTCATAAATGACCTAAGTAGACAAATATCCAAGATGGATGGGCTCAGTAAAATGTTTACAAGGTGAATTATCTGTACATTATTTCTGTCAACACTTACCACACTTGCGTTTTTACTAGACATGACATGAGGTGTAGATTGACAAGATGTTGTTTTTTCAGAGCTTGAGTATAATCAAAGAGGGGGAGGGGGGCGAAAAGATTTGTTAGTGGAAAAATTACGTCACATAATCACACAATTTGTGTCCATTGTAAGGATCACTATGACTAAAGCACATAAGTTAAACGGGCCTGGTCTGAGCATACACACATGGTCAGAAGTTTGAGATCAGTGAAAAAAAACCTGTAAGTTTTTAGTGAACAGTGAAATAAATATATTTAGAAACATTACATCACTTCTGTCATCAAACAGATAGAATAGCCTAGGCTACATAAGACTATGGTGAAAAAAAAACAGGTGAGAAAGACAGCTCAATTTTAGATGGACTCAGGTAAGAGAAAGGGTGCACAAACTTAATGGAGGCCATGAAAAATAAATATAACTATCAGTCTGGCGGCTGTCTTAACTAGAATAGAATGTTCAGTGCAGCCGTAAGTGTTGAAAAGGGTTTTGCACCCCTTCCTGGGTAAGAGCCAACAATAAAGATTTACTGCCTTTATAAGAGAGCTTTATGAGAAATTGATAGGAAGAGACAACCAGTGGCTCAACCAGCAAAAAATGCTGGGAGGGGGGAGGGGCTCACATTTTGAAAAAAGACAGTTTGACGGTCTTTTTTTGTAACTTCATAACATTAATTATGTATTGATGATTTGGCCTGGGCTCAAGCCCCCTCCCGGTTGCGCCACTGGAGACAACTATAAATATTAAATTAGACTAAGACGACTTATTATAAAAAATAAATAGATTTCAAAGTTTTTATACTTTATATAAATGTAATACATATATGGTTATATGACAATTACAACGGTTTAGTGAGTTCATTTTTCAACACTAAAAAGTATTTATAAACAGTTTCTTAAAAACTTTAAAAAAAAAAAAATAAGCTTTTATTCAAATGTACTAAAAAGTAAAAGATAATTGAATAGTTCCTTAGGTAGCCTTACATTTTTTTTAGTCAATTAAACTTCTGTAAATATTTGTATGATCTAAGCCTAACGAATTTTTTAATTTTTATTACATTAATAAGTTGTTTTTTTAAGGTTCGTTTATCATAAACTTTATATGTATGTATAATTTATTATTTTAATTTTATTTTTTGAAATGAATCTTTACTTCTCTGTCTTTTTTTTGACTCGTGTGAACATAGTAAATTACTCCACCAGTAAACGCTGCTGATAATGACAGCACAAGATAAGCTGTTTTAGACATCGTCAGGCATTTAAAAACAAATGACCATTTGCATTTCAAGTCATATGGTATATCTCTGACAAGGACACTACGTAACTGTTGTTAGGTACAGTAATAGATGGAGGTTGACATTTTGGCAAGGGAGCTTACTATAATAATTTTTATAAAAAAGATCAACATCAGTTAATTTATATCAAAGTTTATAATACCAACAAAAAAAAAAAAAACGTTTGACGCTGTCTATTTTTTTTGCCCCCGATCAAAAAGGCAGGCATTTAAAGTACAGTACATGTACAGTGACGCCTTTCAAACCGAACAGAACAAGTTCCAGAAAATCATTCGTAAATCAGTTATTTGTTATTTTGTGTCTCCATGGGAAGTAGGCTACTTTGTTTACTATGAAGACACTCGTCACATGACAAGGTATATCCACATGTGTATAGTAGTACGCTGGATAAAGGGCGAAATCATGTATGGTTATGTGAGAGTTTCATATGCAGGAAATGATCAATGTTTGGCTTAGCTATTGTTAGGACAATAAAAAATCTGCATCTCGGGCCTCGTCCGACGTGGAGCCCCCTCACTCATGCGCGGCATGGTGCGGTTACCTTTTTTGTTAATCACTAAGGCCGCTACTGAGATATACATTTAAGGACACCCTGCATATGGTAAATACAAACTAAAAGAAAAAAAGCTAAAATATCTGGCCACCATAACGAAGGTAAAATTTAATTATCGATCAAGTAACCACCATGCTTACCGTCACATTTCAAGCCAAAGGCGCCCAAAGCGAGCCAAGGCCAAGGGTTTCCCACACCTTTGGCAGATCGATGACAAAAATGTACATGAAATATAGTAGTCATAGTAGGTTTCAAATTAAGATTATAAATCTGTGAAGATTTAGTTTTATTTTACCAGAAAAATTCATAGCAATTTAAAATAATAAATGTAAAATTAAATGTCTCCAATGCACGGGCCACGATATATCTATTTTTGATTGACCATTAATCTGACGTAAACAATATACGACCATTTTGTTTCACGTCACCTTATACGTCTACAAGAATAGAAGCCGACAACAAACTAAAGAACTAAAACTGGAGGGAAAATGAGATCTGTTCTCCTTACAGGCTTGAGCTTAGGTCTCACAGCAGCTGTATTGAAATGCATTTTACCAAAAAAAGCAGTTTTACCCTTCTGTCGTTTACATCACTAAGTCAAATCCATCAATGGCAGTAAGTAGACCAAGAGGTTCCGATTTTCGATAGGATGGCTCAAGTGAAGTTGTGTTATTTCAGATATAGTATCTGTTCAAATGATCGCTTTACTCACTTTTGCATTGCTCCACTTATTTATTATTCGATATTTAATGAACATAAATCTGAATAATTGGTCACTAGCCAAATTAGAGATTAAAAGTAACTTGAGACACAGTAATTAAACCTCAGTCTCTTATTTAGTGTTCACAGTCAGTGTGTCAGTAAAAGCTACAAGAATAATAAAGTAATAAGACTGTTTATACTTTTAGCTATTTAGCATGGAATTATTAAATAGTTTTCAATATACATAAGCTTTAGCCATATCTTTTTTAAAGCTATTTATTTATTTCTTGTATCATCATACAATGATCATTGAATTTATACAACGGTTTCAGATATTTCAAGTGAAAGATTTAGATTATAATTTCAAATTTTAAACAATTGCTTGTTAATTACTGTTAATATATTTTACTCATAATGTCACCAGCACTATTGTTTAGGGGTTTTAGAAAGAACACAGAACTTTACGTGACTATTAAAATAAGCCCCAACTTGGAATGTAATACAAGAATCTTGAAGCACAGAGAATAGAATAAAACAATACAATCTATCTCTTTCATTCTTTCACCAGTCAACCACTGATTCACTTCCCTGATCATTCATATTATTATGCAGCAGTGTGTGCACAACAATCCTATACTTTACACCCATGCCTGTACGCACCACACACACTCAGTCACTCTATGACACAGAGTAAATTTTAAAGATACTTCTTCTTCCTTTGGCTCTACAGCCAATGTAGAGCTTTGATCACTCCTCTTCACTGTTTCATATCCATCTGCTTCTTGGTCTGACCATTGGTCTTTACTCATAAGGATTTAGATCTTGACTTATATATTGCCTAAGTGCCTCTGTAATTTTCCATTCTTTCTATGTGTCCTACCCAATCTATTAATTTCGATTTCTGCTGTTATGTATAGGTTCCTCATATAGTTCATATAAATCTGAGTTAATCATACTTCTCCATTCATTGATGTTCTTTTACCCCCATATATTCTCCGAGTATTTTCTTTCCCAAGTGTTTAGCATATTTTCTGCTTGCTTGCTGATGGTCTATATTTAATTAACTACTGTATATTATTGCTGGTCTAATCATCATCTTGTATATTGTTTTCTTAAGCTTTATGGAGATGTGGCTGTTTTTGAGTATTTAATGTAATGCATAATATATTTTGCTACTATTTCTAGTCTTTGTTTCATCTTTATCAAAATATTATTTAAAATTCGTCCCTCTCAAATGTTCTATTTCTGACTTTGAATGTTTTTTCTTTTCCTTCCTTTTCATTTCATTGCAATGACATGTATTGTGTTAATTACTGTTAAGCTTTCTGTGCTGCTTTTTCTAGATCTATTTTGTTATACCCTTGCTTTTTTCTATGCAAGGTGCTGGTGAGTTCTGTGAATATGTTTCCTGTAATCACAGTCCCCACTTTCTTATTTCTGAGAAAGTATCCTATTATGGCACTGTATCTGTTTATAGCACTGACTTATAATGACTTTTTCTAAGGTTAAATTAAATCATATGCAAGAGTGGGAGTCTTTTGTCTTAAAGCTTGTTTTATTTTTGTAAAGTTCTTTTCAGCTTTCCCCTTGTATTTTCAATGTACTTCTTGAGTTATTTAATGTAATGTATATGCCTAATTTGCTTGTTGGGGATGTGTAATTCATGCAGTGCTGTAATTTATGTTGATGCTGTCATATGCTATCTTAAAAATCTATGAAAAGTTGGTATAATCTATATATTTATAATATTATGTAGGGAAAATATGGGGTCAGTGGTTGATCTGTTGGGCCTGACTCCACATTGGTTTTTAAATACATTGTACAAAATACTACTAAAAATAACTGCAAAAAGAATAGGGAAATACAGCGAAACAATTTTAGGTGACTACTAATGTGAATGTTAAAGATAATGAAGCCTTAGAACTTTAATCAAATGAGTTTTTATTAATTTTGATTAAATAAAAACAAATCATAGAATAATTTTGTAACATCAGCTCTGTAATTGATCCTTATTGTCTAAAATCATACAAATGGCTGAATCCCTATGTCTTACATGTGTCATTAATAAAATTAAGTCTCATTCAGCTTCATTCAGCAAAATATTTTTTAATACATAGAGTCATCTGATGCGTTACTGTATCGCGTCATTAACATAAAAAACTATTGCTTTCTCTAATCTCTTAATTTCACTGAGTAGTCTAATTTTCACAGTCTGTGTTCAGTGCTGTTCAATTGTTTAAATGATTTCATTTACTTTACTGGCCCATACATACTATGATTATATATTATCTACTAGAGATGGGGTGCTTGGTACTTATTGAACCAAGTACCTGTACTCAAGTACATTTTTGGAGTACTAGTACTTGTACTCATACTTGCACCTTGTGCACTTGTACTCATACTTTTATGGTCAGTACTGTATTTACATGTTCAACAATTTATTTATTATAAACTTGTGCATTAATTCTTTCTAATTTTCTCTAATAGGACAATTCATATTTTTAAAGAAAGTTTTTCAGTTCCACTTTGTAACCTTATTGATAAACTGATAAATAAACTGTTAAATTTTTTTTTTTTATAAATAATAGCTTGATTAAGAATTAACAATATAAAACATTGTTTTCAACAGGTTATTTACATACAAGCTCTTGTATTTGTGGTTCTGATGGGTAAATTATTGCGTTATTGTTTTGGTCAGCTCAGAGCAGCAGAAATGGAGGTTTGAATTCCATTAATTTAATTATTTCTGAAGCAAATATTCATTCTGGACTGTTAAGTTTTGAAATATAAATTATGCTTCTATCAAACTTCACTAACATGTTTTTGAAATCATTAATTAATTCAATTATTATAAAAATACATGTATTTGTTGGTTCATTTTTTCTATATTTTTTTGCAGCATTTAATCGAGCTCATGGTATGCTGTTACAGAAACGTGTTTAGCCTTCACAGTATTCCGAGATGATTTCAGCCCAAAATTTGTGGCACTTTTTACTCTTCTTTTGTTTCTCAAATGTTTTCATTGGTTAGCTGAAGATAGAATAGATTATGTAAGTGCTGTACATTAGTTTGTTATAGTGGTTTGTAATCCAACAGATCTTTATTCATGTATAAACTTATCAAAATAAAAAAAACTTTTTCTTTATTTTTCAGATGGAAAGAAGTCCAGCAATATCGTGGATATTTCATATTAGAGCTTTGTGTAAGTTGAGTCACTTATGACTATATTTCATTTTATAACAGTCTGTGACATGTAAATGATCAGGTCTAGATGTCTTAAAAATGTCATAATGCAGAATTATTATTTGCATTGGATACTTTCTTTCAAAATTTTTATCATATTAAAGCATCAGAAACCTTATTGTTATTTTATATAAAATTGTTAATTGGTCTCGTTTAATTTATTGATGTCTGATTACCTAAAGTGTCTCATATCTTAAATTTTTTTTACCATTGTCAGCATTGATGCTTCTTCTGGGGCTCTTAGACATATTTTTTGTCAGATATGCTTTCCTTTCCACACTTGCAAAGGGCCTTCAGTGCAGTTAGTTTTTGGGTTTGAGGTAAGCATTTAAATTTTGATACAAATGGTATATGGTTTTTTCTTTTTATTAAAAACCATTGTTTGGATGAAAACAAAATGTTTACCTTAAAAGTAATGATCATCTTTTGTAATAAAACTTTTTAAACATGAAATATGTGTCCTTTTTTCTTTTGCCAGTACGAAATTCTGTTTACTATAGTTTTGATGACCTTCATCAAGTATGTTCTTCATTCTATTGATTTACAACGCAGAATCCGTGGGACAATAAAGCAGTTTATTTACTTTATTCTGAGCTTGTGATGGGTTTGTATTTACTCATTTCTTTAAGTTTTTTGTTATTAATATTATTCAATAAAAGGAATTGTTAGATAGGACTATAATTTGACAATTTTTCATTTAAAAAATGATTTCTTCAGTTTTATTTTGTTCGATTCATTTGACATTTTTTTCAATTTATTGATCCATCACTTATCTCTTATTTGACAGGTTTCATAAGAATGGTTTTGTATGTGGCTTTTGTCTTCATCATGATTAAAGTTCATACTTTCCCATTGTTTGCCATCGCCCCATGTACCTTACTGTCAGGTAATTGTAGTTAATAAAATGAACTTTTATTGAACATTTTTATTTTGCATTGAATAAAAATGTTTTTTTTTTTTGGTATACTTTATCATTTATTGCGGATAGACCAAACATTAAATAATGAAAGCATCCCAAGGATTAGTTCAATAACGGTAATTTTAGCTACATCAGAAATTGTTAAAAAAATGGAAGGTAGAGAGATAGGTATAATTGAATGGGTGCTCTGCTATTTTTCATTTTATTTAAACCCAAGCTGCTTTAAGTTGCGATAAACTTTTTTTGTGGAAGATGATCAGATTTGAAGTAGATGTATTTTTTAAAAGTTTTTCAAGCTATTGGGTGTGTTTTATTTATCTTGGAATATATAAAAAAAATGTAGATTTATAAGGCTTCATTTTTCACCATTTGAACTATACAGGTGTCAAAATTATTGTTGAACTCACCTCAGTTTTTCAATTTCAAAGTAAGGCTATGTATACCATACAATTTAACAAAGAACATAAAGGCTCTTGATTTTGCTGATTTAAAAAAAAAATTGATCTTTTTAGATTTCAAAACATTTTTATATTTTTTAAAATTATTAAAATGAATAATAGTGAAATCTGAGAATTTTGAAAAAATGATTTCCACTTTTATTGATTTAAATTTGTTGATTTTACAAAAAAAAAAAAACAACAAAAAAACAAGTGTTCTTTATTTGGAACTTTGACCCAGGAAGTGCCTTTTATTCTATATCTTGTTCAGGTTTTAGATTGTGCAATGGCATATATCATGACTTACATGTATGTTTGTTTGTCATAGTTTGTAAACTGATTTTTTCAAACAGAGCTTTCAGAAGGCAGCACAGGATGTAATCCTCTCTAGAAGAGCAATCAGAAACATGAATACTTTGTATGTGCACTAATCTTGCCTATCTTGATATCTATCTGTGATAGTATCTCTCGGGGAAGGTGATATAAATATTAAATAAATAGGCGATTTTTTTACGACAGTTCTTTATGGTTTTATCATACCCTAAAGCCTAAAATATCTGTGTCAATCGAACAATTACCACTTACTCAACTTAAATTAACAATAAAATTATTTAAGATTTGGAGCAAATACCAGACGAAATTAGTAAACATTTGTATCTTCCGCCATTTGAGCGGAAATGCAAATCTTTTCCTGCAAACACACACACATTCAGTCGCAGTGCTGCCAATTTAGCTAATTTTATCTAGAGCTAGATAATTTTTGAGACATCTAGATATAGAAAATGACATCTAGATAATAAATTATTTAGTAGATAATGTAGTGTTTTTAATTTTTCTAGATATGTATATATTTTTTTATTTTATTGGTAGAAAATCCGGGCTTTAGTTGCGACGATAGGAATGAGTTTGGGTCTCTAAACAAAATTGTACACAAAATTCGTGAATAGGTCTACCATTTGTTTTCAACAGTGGTTATTTTTTTTTTTTTTTTGCATATAAATGGGTAAATCTAGCTATAATTGATTATGCAGGCCAGTTATGAAAACTTTGTCATTTTACATCAAGATTTAGACATTTTTCAACCATCTAGGTGTAAGAAAATGATGCTTTTACAACAGATAACCTTCTGTGTATTCTTCGCTTCTAGATTTAGATGATTTTTCGATTAACAAGTGCGTTTTCGATATTTCTTAACTACCTCACCTATAGTTGGGGACAGAGGCGGAACTAGACCAAACTTTCAGGGGGGGGGGGCCAAAAAAATCACTTGTATTAAAAAAAGTAAAGGGGTCATGTGACATTATCATGTGACTAATTTTGGTCTAATCTTTTAATTTTTTTTATTTCGGGTGGGGGGGGGGGCAAATGCCCCCAATGCCCCCCCCCCTTGTTGCGCCACTGGTTGGGGAACATGGGGCTCAATAGCCCCTTACATAAACGACGTGTGTATGTCAACACAGGCCGCTTTATCAACTAGGAACAGTAGGCACTGTGCCTAGGGCCTACGGACTTTTCAAGAGAGAAAACAAGTTCAGAATGCCAGTAAAATTTAAAAATGTTTGTATAAAAGTAACTATGTTTAACCCTGTGAGATGAGCACCTGAGCAAGTCAAGCTGCAATGCTCTAGATCTTTAAATTACAGTACGTTAACTTTTCGGCTCTTTGTCTTAGCAAAGTCACATATGACGTCCTCAAATGTTATTTCCCTCATCAAATCCTTTTCAATTGAAAGTAATGCCTGGGAGGATAGTTGTGTTTGTCCCATCGTTGACCGAAGATAGGTTTTATCAATTTGAGTTTAGAAAAGGAACGTTCCCCTTCAGCACTTGTTCCGAAAATTTAAAGATAGATCCAGAAAGCAATATTTACAGACATTTACAGTTGAAAAACTTGTCACCAACCTATTCTGTATATGTGCTGTAAGCATTTTAGCCAGTTTTCTTGTCAGCAAACATCCGTGAGAACAAAAGACATTCATTAGTAAATGCCTCTTCCAGATCTGATGGGTAAATCTCAAATAGTGACTTGGCTTTCGAAACTGTTTGATCAGTTGACAGAGATCTGTCCAGAAGAAAGTTGAACCTTTCATGTAGTGTTGTGTAAGCTGCTCGTCATTTTCCCATCTCAGTAATAAGTCTGTCTATGATAACATAAAAAGACAGTACGGAATTTTACACTAGGACTCATACCTAAAACCGGATCATTATCATCCACTACTTTATCATGAAATCGGTGTCGCTGTCGTTTGCGTTGTGTACATTCTTTATAGTCCATTTGCCCTAAAAAAAAACACGACTGATGACTAACCTAGAGCGCTACCATCATCTTCCGAGATGGAAGGATGCCTACTACTACTACTACTACTTTGCTATACCTTCGTACATTTCAAATTTATCGAGTGTATCATGATAGTTAAGAACAAGACTGTCATACAAGTTGATGCTGGTCGTTAACTCAATTCCAGGCTCCTGTAGAGCTTTGTTGACAATATCAATTTTTTGGAACAAGTCTTCCAAAATCACAGACATTAACGCTGTCTCGAAATGGTCCAACTTCTTTATGGAATTGGAATGAACAGAAGAGAACCTCTACAACAGTTCCACTTTTGAGAACATAGTGAACAACAATTGTCAGCTGATCCACATGACTGGTGTCAGGAGTGGAATCGATACTGATTCCATAATATTTAGCATTCTTAATTTCAGACAGTTTCTGCGCCAATACTTTGGATCCCATTAACTCAATAAATTCATTACATATACTGACAGAAAAGATATGATAAATTCCCCTTTCCGGGGTTTCCATGTCTCTCAATGTGTTCCTTTATAAAGGGATCAAATTCAGCTAAAAGGTCAATGCAACCAAGGCAATATCCATTGTTATAATAGTTATTAAATGGCTGTCACCGCGAAAAGCTAACTTTCTTTCAGCAAGAAATCTTATTACAGCAACTATTCTCTTGAGAACATCAGTCCAGTATTTGCACAATTTTCGCCTCTCCTTTTGCAGTTTTTCGTCAATGCTAGATATCTGTTGACATTCTAACATCCTTGACAGAGCAGTAATGTGATCATTCGACTTCTCATATAATGTAATCCTTGCGATGGCGTTTTTCCAGTCATCAAAACCATCGATAAACTGATTTGCAAAACCGGTGTTGTAGTCAAACAGCTTGCACACATAACAAAACACTTTACCCGTTGAAGGAGAATATAGAAGCTCCTGTGACAATTTCACCATTTGTTAACGTTCTAGCAAAATATTTTTTGCGTGCTTATCTGATTTTGTCACCAAATTGTCTACCCTTTAATGTAAAATCTGACTCCAAGTTTTGTGAAGGAAGATGTTCAGCATAATAACTTCTTAGATGTGCAGTTATCTCACAATCCGCTGGATCAATTGAATAACTGTATTCTTTGTCATGCAGCTCATGCTTCCAACCGGTATCTCCTACTGAGTCTGTGGGCAAATTAAACACAGCAGCTTCAGTATGACCCATAACAGATACCTTTTCCTTTGTAACATTTGTTTCGGTTGTTTCACTTTTTTCTGCACAGTCCGGCAACATTATTTTTGGTATTGCGGGATTGTTGGTGCACACTGTGGCCGAAGAACTAAATGAAATGTCATTATCACTAGTATAACTAGTTTTACCAGCAATGCAATCAGTGTCTCTGCTCATAAATTGCAGCAACGAACCCCGAATTTTTTTCAATGCCTTTTCGTGCTCCCCCTTTTTCTTCCGCTTCTCAAATCCACTCTCGTGTTGCCTCTTGTATACAATGCGGAAAGTTTTTTTAGATTTTAAATCGCAAAGAAAAGCGGGTGCATTCTAGAAAAATATTAAAAATGAAATCGGGGAGAGAACTTTGAAAGTGCCTAGGGCCTACGATGAACTTAAAACGGCCCTGATGGGCCCTCCATATAAATGTGTCCAAAAAATCATAAAGTTTATTTACACATATCACAATGAACCACGGAAAACCCAAGAATCTCTCATAGTACTAATTCCACACAGAAACACTTTTAACAACCATTCACACATCACTTTATATTTCATTACTAAAATAATAGTCACATCCATCTTCAACTATCAAAAGTCTAACGAACTGTCCCCCTTCCCTGTCACTAACTGGTCCTTGTTTATGTATGCTAACAGTCTCTGTTCGGGAATAGTCGAGAAGACCACCGTTCCCACGTCTCGTGTTCACACATGTCAAAGTCCCATCACTATACTGAACTCTATAGTCGTTATCTCCCCTGTCACTGGTCACTAACTATGTCGAAAGTCAACCATAAAACAAAACACAACAGTGTTATTACACGATTATAGTGACATTTTAAATTGATATTTCGAAAATAATAAATACACAAAAAACAACACATTATCGATACTCTTTCACGATTCCAGAATAGATGAATGTATTAAAACAGCAGAAATATATTTGTAAATGCAATAGCATATGATTTTATAGATCATTGAGGTAGGGACGAGGCGTGAGTGTTGCCGATCATACCCTTATAGAAAAATTTATTGATGTTTGTATGCTATATACCAAGCACAAACGAACATAGATTTATATATTTGTATAATTTATTAAACAAACAACATATACGGTATATATATAGGCCTCGATGAAAGTTATATATACTTAAAATTGTAGTCATTTTATTATGAATAATTATGCTAACTATATTCAATAAACACAGTACCATTATATAACATGTTCTATAAATATGACTGACCGGCAATACTCACGCCTCGTCCCTGCGTTCAAGGGTCCGTGGAAAATTAAAATTCATTTTAGGGTTCCTGAACAGCTTCATGGGGTCCTGCGCAAGGTTTAATGTAAAATACTAAACTTGTGATCCATTTTATTATTATGGAATAATATCGCAATCTAATAAGTTAATAACAAGCACGGTGCGAGACAGGAATGTTGGATGTACTACAATATAAAAATAAATTATAAAAGAGTTGAACATCGTACATCTAGTTTAGTTCTATGTTATGATGATACAAAGTGTATAAACGAAATTTCCCAGTCTTAGACAAACAGACAAATGTTTTTTTTTTTTAAACAGTCAAAGAAAAATATTTGAAAACACCATCACTTCAACAACTCATTGGGAAAACATCGAAGCGAGTTGATGATGGACTGCGTGCTTCTTATAACATTTTTTATTGATTGGTATATTACCATCTGAAAGTGAAATAATACGCACAGTTTTGCACAAACCAGCTTTCGACATTATAAAAAGAATTCCACTGAAATGGCCCAGTCGTGGAACATTCTTTATTTAAAAACATCTGAGTTTTCCATACAGCTAGACGAGTCCACTTTACCAGGAAACGAAGCTTTACTTGTAGCTTATGTAAGATTTGTAAAAGAAGAAAAATTTTGCTACAAGTTTGGAAACCGGAACAATCGGTTATTTACTATATTAAAAAGATTTTTCGACACCATTGACTACTGTTATTTCTGTTGCTACTGACTGTCCTACGGCAATGGTAGGAAGATGTCAGGGCTTTGTGGCATACTTAAAACTATCTGTACCGAATGTATTTTTAGTACATTGTGTCCATAGTTATAAAGACGATTGCGTCATTCATGGACATCATTTGATTGCAAAAAATCTTTGTGAACGTTTGTATGGATCACTTCATTAAGTCATTAAAGCAGTTCATAAAATCAGAAGGAATGTCTACAATTATAAATTATTTTCTCAACTTTGTTTGAAAAATGACGAAAATGACAACATTTGGTCGAAAAAAAATCTTAGGGCACGTTTGCATGGATCACTAGATTATGTCATTAAAGCAGTTCATGTTTAAATCGATTTTATGTGCCTTTGATTCTGTGTTTGTTTCCTGGAAAGCAATGACAATGATTTGTTATTTCAGCCTGATTTTGTTACTTGATGTTTAATTAGGTTAGTGAGCCTGATTTTGTTACTTAAAGTTCAATTATTTAAAATAGGACTGATTTACTTAACAAATTTAACGAAACTAATTTGAGACTACAAGGTGACCAATTCAATTTAATCAAAACTAAAAGCGTAATGTCGGCGTTTGTAGCAAAACTTTTTCTGTTCAAACAAAACTTGGGAAGAGGAGAATGTTCTCAGTTTGCAAATATTTCGAAATTGAAAAATAGAGATGAAGATTTGCTTGCTTACTGCCAACACTTAACGGCTCTTCGTGCTGCCATGAACCAAAGATTTTAAAACATTTTTCCTTTGGATATTTCCGACTTGGTGTTGAACCCTTTCGCGCGTGGACAAACTCAGATACCAAGCACAGCGAAATCAGTACTAATCCAGGAGCAGCTTATTGAAATATTCACAAATGAGGAACTTAAACCAATTTTTGAACAAGGATTCCACAAAATCTGGTTACAAAAACAGATCCCAATTTTATATCCTGCATTATGGGTTATTGTACAGAAGTTGTTGACTGCTTTTCCGTCTTCCTATTTGGTAGAACATTGATTCAGTGACGTCATGAACCTCATCACATAAAAAAAGACTAGAAATAAGTCCGCTTGGGGATTAGGGGCCATCCATAAAAGACGTCCACCAATTTTTTGCTATTTTTTTACCCCCCCCCTCCCCCCTTGTCCACATTTGTCCACTTTTGACTGGACCCCCCCTCCCCCCCCCCAGTTGTGGACGTCCAAAACATAAAATTTACCGAACATGAATTAATGAATATTTCGAATTTTTAAATTGGAAGAATGTAAACAATATAAAGAGTACATATTTACAAACATTTTTTTCAGAAATTCAAAATTCTCAATATGAAAAAAATTACTGTTTAAAAACATTTTATTGAATTATAATTAAAAAATGCAAAGCATTAAACCACAATTATTCAGCGGGATTGAAATTCCGATTGCAGCCGTTCAAACATATTTCGTATGATGACTACATCTGTTGGTGAATTTTCAATTTCTGGTTCAATCTCCTTGTCTGATACTTCTGCCTCATCATGTTCACAAACAGGAATATTGTAATGGACGACCTTATGTTTTTTCATTGCCACCTGTGATGGGAAGTATTTGCCGCAGAAACACATTCGCTTGGGAATTTTTCCAGCTACTGATGGACAATAGAGATCAAAAGGCATGCAACTGTAACTGTGATCGGGCTCCAGACCAATCAGTGCAAGCCTCTGAAACAGTGATCCATAAGTACCACTACTACTCCCAATAGCTGCAGCCATGACGCCTGCTTCACGACTAACAAAAGGTACAGGAGCTGGAATGAAACGTTTGGGAAATAGTTCATTATAGTTGGTTCGTCTAGCTCCACAGCACGTTACATCATTACATTTGATAATCTGCAGAAAATATTGAAACTGTTGGACATGATTCCAACACCAATTCATAGAGGGAGATGGAAGAAATGTGCTTGTGCTGCTTGGTTCAACATACTATGCATGCACATCATAGCCATCAATGACAGCCTGACTCCAAACTTCAGCGAGTATTTCTCCAGCCTTTTTAAAGTTTGCTTTTTCCAGGTTTTGGTCTATAGTTTTACCATTTGCATCCAAGTGGGACCCAAAATGATCATGAGGAAGAATGAGGCCTGACAGGTCATGAGACAATGGGGCCATTCGTCGTTCTACCGCGTTGTAGGCACTGTGACCCGGGGCATGACAGGCTATAAAAAAAGCATCAAGATTGTGCTTGGTAAACAAATTATATGCAGCGTTCAATGTTTTTGAATAACGTGGGTTCTCGTCTGGGCCTCCGTCAACAGTAATAATAACTTTAGGCTTTACTAATCCACCATTTGTACATGCCACATTCTTGAAAATATCCTGTCTCATCTGGGCCTCCGTCAACAGAAATAATAACTTTAGGCTTTACTAATCCACCATTTGTACATGCCACATTCTTGAAAATATCCTGAGAGACAAGTACATCAAAATCCGCAACATGTGAGGCAGCAGTACTGGAGTCATGTTTACCATTTCTTATTGATATAGATGTTGGTCCAGAATAGGTCACACTGCCATCCTTGATAAAACATGCAGCATAAACTGAAGGTATTAGTTTATGCCTATTTGCCACAACCCAATCATGGTCAGGCAAATGGATACGATATTCCAGATGCATTAGAAGTGGTGCCTGTTTTGATGCAGCTGGAAGGCCCAAAGGAACTCTAGCCTTGTCGTCCTGGCTAAGAAAGAATGTGCACTGACTGCCCATCAATACTGCCAAATCTTTCAAATAAGCTATAGCTGATGCTGCAAAATGGGCATCTATGTGCTCTTTGCGCCAATTGTTGGCAGCTTTGATAAGTTTTACTGGAACGGTAGTTATGTGGCGCTTACCTTCAGCAGTCATATAGTTGCGTGGTAGAAGACGAAGATAAGTTGCAGATCGGCTTAGGTTAAAACCAAGACTTAACAGCTCTGAATGTAGATCATCAAGCGTTTTACATGAACGGATCAATTCGCATCGTCGACGGTCATCAGCAGCTCCACTCGCAGACACAATGTCGACTATTGACTTCAGCAAGTCAGATAGATCGCTTTCAATACAAGGTCGGCCAAGCTTCTTCCTAGTGAACTTTTTGAGCTTTTTTGCTGCAGTGGGATTTTCTGAAACGAGTAATAGCAATGCTTCTTTCATGTCTGCTCGGGCTGAACGTTTTCATTTCCGGTCAAATGAAAGGCGATGTAACTTCTTTTGTCATTAAACTGGAATTTTTTGCAGTAAATTTATGCAAAAACAATACATTGTGGACATCCACTCTGTCCTGAACCCCCTCCCCCCATGTCCACTTTAGTCCACTTTTTGCTGAACCCCCCCTCCCCCCCTTTGTGTGGACGCCTTTTATGGATGGCCCCTTAGCGGTTTTAGCTCACTAAGATTGAGCCCGACATAAATACACTCATAACATCTCATCAAATTCATCAAAGTCATTAATTTTTTTTATTATTTATTTTAAACAAAAATTATAATTTCAATAAATACTTCAACAAAATGTTTTTTTTTTAAATTTGTAATTTTTATACTTTGCATTTATGTAGCTTTTTCACTTGGGGGTCCGCGGACAAGTTTTAACTATAATAAGGGGCAATGGGTCAGAAAAGTGAGAGAACCACTGATCTAGATAATGGATTATTGTGTGTTCTTTAAAGATACTTCTAAATTTTTTGATTTTCTTTGGTTGAAAATATGAGTTCGGAGCTAAGAAATCCAAGACGGGTCACTTGTTAGGGCCTCCAAGCCTTTCATTTATTTATTTGCTAAAAATTTGGCGTTTTTCAAGGGCTCTAGAATTTCTTTACATGTTTTTGAAAAAGTAAAATGTATTTATAAATGACAAATATTGTATAAAAACATAATAAAAGAGAATGTAAAGAAATAAACTGGTTTTATAAAGTGTATTTACTTGGAAATTAACCGACTTGATCTTATGCAAGATGCTGTCGGAGGTGAAGGGCAGAGGCGAAAGGGCTTAGAAATTATTGTAACGCCCTTAGCTGGTGCTACACCCTTTATCGACGCCTTCTGTTTAAGCACAGTACATATTGTTGAAGTACCACACCCGTATTGCCTCGCCAATTCAGTCATTTGCACACATTGTTCATGTTTTCCTGTGATTTCACGCTTCTTCTTAGCACTGACCTTTCCATTAACTTTATTCGGACTCGTGATTATTAAAAGAAATGTGATAAGGTATTGTAAATGAACAAAAAGAACAAAACGCGAGCATCAGTCACTTCTATTACTACCACATTGCACCAGGCCCGCAGCGAGCGGAGGGCAGGGGGCCGCCCACCCCTGCGATTTGTCTGCCCCCCCCCCTTGCTTATTTGTTCTACTTAGTAAAATGTATTACCTGCCCCCCCCCCCGCTATTGCCTGGCACCTGCTGTAGAATGCATGGCCCCTCCTGTAGAATTTTCACGCTACGGGGCTTCATTGCACTCCATTTAATCAGTCACGTCTATTACTACCACATTGCACTCCATTTAATCAGTCACTTCTATTACTACCAAACTGCACTCCATTTAATCAGTCACTTCTATTACTACCACATTGCACTCCATTTAATCAGTCACTTCTATTACTACCACATTGCACTCCATTTAATCAGTCACTTCTATTACTACCACACCGCACTTCATTTAATTAGACACTTCTATTACTACCACACTGCACTCCATTTAATCAGTCACTTCAATTACTACCACATTACACTCCATTTAATCAGTCACTTCTATTACTACCACACTGCACTCCATTTAATCAGTCACTTCTATTACTACCACACTGCACTCCATTTAATCAGTCACTTCTATTACTACCACACTGCACTCCATTTAATCAGTCACTTCTATTACTACCACACTGCACTCCATTTAATCAGTCACTTCTATTACTACCACATTGCACTTCATTTAATCAGTCACTTCTATTACTACCACACTGCACTCCATTTAATCAGTCACTTCTATTACTACCACACTGCACTCCATTTAATCAGTCACTTCTATTACTACCACACTGCACTCCATTTAATCAGTCACTTCTATTACTACCACACTGCACTCCATTTAATCAGTCACTTCTATTACTACCACATTGCACTTCATTTAATCAGTCACTTCTATTAGTACCACATTGCACTCCATTTAATCAGTCATTTCTATTAGTACCACATTGCACTCCATTTAATCAGTCACTTCTATTAGTACCACATTGCACTCCATTTAATCAGTCACTTCTATTACTACCACATTGCACTCCATTTAATCAGTCACTTCTATTACTACCACATTGCACTCCATTTAATCAGTCACTTCTATTACTACCACATTGCACTCCATTTAATCAGTCACTTCTATTACTACCACACTGCACTCCATTTAATCAGTCACTTCTATTACTACCACATTGCACTCCATTTAATCAGACACTTCTATTACATGATATCGGACCAGCGCTGTAACGACGCTTAAATTCCCAATTATATAAGCATTATAGGCCTAACAAAAAATAGTAATTCGCTTCGGACTCCATAATAATTTAATTGATTGATTCGAACAAATGAGATTAAAGCGTATAAAAAGCTGGACACCTTAAGTTCAAATATAAGTTCAGAGCTAATTATAAATGAACGCCAAAGAAATATTATAAATGGAACCCTTGACAAATCTTTTATTTCCGTTTTTTTTAAGAGGTATTTCTGGATTTCAAAGAACTATATAACATAAGGAGGTTGAATTACTGGAGGCGGCATGACGTCACTAGGCTGAAACCAGTGGGCGTTGCCTATCGCCGCCATGTTCGACTCAAAACATTGGTAGCTGTGTAGTGTGTATGTTATATTATTGTACTATTTTGAACGTTATAAAACACTGTGTTATAATTTTTTTTAAAGTAATAAATTCCCTCTTGTTTGGCGTACGGTTGTACACAACTACGACAAGAAAACGGAATATTGCTTCATCAGTTAGTCACTATAATAATAATGCTAATTAGTTAATTTGTTTGTGCTTAATACTGTTGCTGTAAAGCAGTGCTGTTGTGATATGCAATAAACATCTAGATGATGACACAATGCCGTTGGCAAAAAGAGAGCCTAACGTTTATGAATGTTGCCGTCAATGGTTCATTTAAGTTGCTATGCTTTAATCGATGGATTAGGTGGCATTGAGAGAATGAAATAGAATGTACCAGAAAGTCCCACAATGTACCACAATGAAACAGAATGTACCAAAATGTCCCACAATGTACCACAATGTACCACAATGTCCCACAATGTACCACAATATACCACAATGAAACAGAATGTACCAGAATGTCCCACAATGTACCACAATGAAACATAATGTACTACAATGTAACAGAATGTCCCACAATGTCTCACAATGTCCCACAATGTACCACAATGTATCAGAATGTCCCACAATGTCTCACAATGCACCACAATGTACCGCATAATCCACAATGTACTACAATGTAACACAATATCCCCACGATTTCCACAACGTTTTACAATGTACATAAATATTGATACGGTGCAATGCGAAGACTTACATACCTGGTTTACGTGAATCGCCAAATGGCAGGCTCATGTTTGATTCTTGTCGTAAACAGGTTTTATTGGCTTTTTAAATGTGCATCCAGGCCCACCGACAGAAATTTCGGGCCCCTGGGCAGGGCTGTCACGCCCCCCCATTGTTCTGATAATAATATTTCAAAAGTTGATTGGCCAGCTCTGTCTGGGCCCCTAAAACTCGCCGGGCCCCTGGGCATTTCCCCCATGCCCCTCTCTCAGCGGGTCTTTGTGTTCGATAGTTTGTTGCTATCGTTTGATTTACTGATTGCTTCGAACGCTTCGAAAGGCAATGTTGACAGGATTGTTGTTAGTCTAGTTTACGCTGCTTAGTGCTAGCCATTTTTCATTGTTTGATCAAATGCTTTGCAATAAACATCGTAGTATCTCCCTCCCTACCCCTCTCTCCCTCCCTTCCTTTCTCTTTCCTTCCCTCTCTTTCTCTCTCCCTCTCTCCCTCCCTCTCCCATCTCCCTCTCTCTCCCTCCCTCTCCCATCTCCCTCTCTCCCCCTCTCCCCCTCCTTCTCTCCCTCCTACCCTCCTTTCCTCTCTCCCCCCTGCCCCCTCTCTCTCTATCTTTATCTTTCTCTCCCTCCCCCCCCCTCTCTCTCTCTCTCTCTCTATATATATATATATATATATATATATATATATATAGTTACTTATATATATACTTATTATTATGGCTTCACACTTCTTCTAAAATCCTTCTTCATTCCTTTACCTTCCTCGAACTGTACAAATCAGGGAGCATGAAAAAACAACAACAATTTTTTGCAGCACAAAGGCACGATACAGCACCAGCGCGCAAGTTTATTCGACTTTATTAGTAGGAAAATTTAAAAATGTAAAATGTATCATCGGGAAATGACGTCACAGAGGAATTTTATTTATGGCGCCGTCGAGATTACTTTAATATAGTAAAATACTAAAAAAAATAATTAATTACAATTAAACTACCCATCGAGATGAAACGAAACCTGTCCTATAACCTTCCCCATGTAATTATATGTATGTGTAACAAATTTCACGTTATTTGGTTGTCTGGATCTTCAGTTATAAGGGAACAGACAGACAGACAGACAGCAAATGCGTCTTATAAGTATAGAGATTATGTAAAAATACAATTTTTACCCTGACTTAATTTCGATATAGCGTATAATATAAGCTTTATAGGCCTCTATCAGCTGATCGTATAAATAGCTTTACATAGACTACAGCGCTTTGTAATTGACACATTAGAATAACTAGTCCACTAAAAATTAACTAGGGCCTTAGCAGACTTTAGAAAAAATAATACAAAGCTCATTGGAGTCGTTTCTAGAATGAGAAAACTGGTATCGTAATGAAAGCTGGTGGAATGTTTTGAGTCGAACATGGCGGCGATAGGCTACGCCCACTGGATTCAGCCGCTTGGTACCATCTGATAGCAGACGCCGTCTCCATGTATTCAACCACCTTAATATAACGTCACGGATATATCTAATGCCTCCTCCCCTCCGTTAAGCTGCCTCTGGCATGAAGAAGGGGAAAAAAAGAGAGATAGAGGGAGGGGGTATTTTACAGAGTTTTATTTAAAGTTGAATGCCTTTACATTAGTTGATAAACATTTTAAATTAAAAGGAAAACGGTTAGAATAAATTAATAATTTAAATATCTAGATGGACGCCCACGCTTATATTTTAGTCATGATAATTTACATAAATATTTGGATGATCTAAGGATTAAATTTGTTTTTTTCTTAGTTCATTTTAATAAGTTTCCATTGTTAAGCATACATATATATATATATATATATATATATATATATATATATATATATATATATTAGGGTGGTGCAAAAAAATTTTTTTTAACATTTCTCTGATAGAACCATTTCATTTTGTGACATTATGTGTAATAATAACAATTTTGAAGTTTGGGCATGATTGTATAACTTTTAAAGGTCGCTCATCGACTGCAAGTTTTTATATTTTTCGGGTTATTAGTGGGCAATCTAAAATGATTAATAATGTAAAAATACAACATTATATTTTTACTTTTAATGTATATTAATAAAAAAAACATGGTCTATTTTTAAAACTAAATTATTTATATTATTGTTTACATATTTAAATAATTAAAGAATAAAGTTATAAGCTTCTGGTATATAATAACATATTTGCATTCACTATGGTAAAGACAAAGTATTTTTAAAATCTTGATAATAGTTCAAAAAATTCTAAATAATAGTTAGAATTTCAGGTTCTTAATTTATTGTATTGTATCGAAATAAAAAGTTTATTAATTATTGTTTTTTGACAACTTGATTCCATCGATCAACAAAGATTTCTGTGGCAGAGGAAACTTTGACCTGTGTTCAGAGGCTACCTGCAGCAAGAATTGCCTTTGTTCTTCATTTTTGGTAATTGAACAGTTAAAATCCTGAATTAGTTTTATTCCTCTTTCGGCGGTATCATTAACAACTCTTAGACTTTCTACATATTTTAAAGCCTGTTGAAAATGTTCATTTTTGGTCAAATTGTCTGGGGCAACAGTTGTCAAAAATGAAGTTGGTAATTCCAAAATGTTAAAAAATTTCAAAGTATTTTCTGTTACAGAACTTTCTAGTTGCAGATTTTCAATTGAAGTAAAATCAATTTTTACTCGTTTCTGTGGTTCATTCTCTCCAGCATGTTGCAGAGCCGAAACCATTTTTGTTTTTGTTTCATTGCTGACCTCATTATCAAAAAAAAGCCAATGCTACCATTTCTTCACTAAGATACCATAAGTGCCTCGAAAATGCTGTTGCTGCAGCAGTAAAAATTCCATTGTTAATGGCTTTATGTTGCAAAATAGTCTTCAGAAAAGTGAGATCATTCGACGGAGCCAGTGTTGGATTGGGACATGATATCCAAAATTTGGTGTACACCAAACTAGCAAACAAGCTTCTATCTATAGGGGATTTTTCCTCTTTTGCCGTTAATTTGAACTGTCTCTTGAACATCCATATTTTCATTTAATATAAAATTTTGGCCATCCACCTAGCTCTGTGTATGGCCATCACATGAGCTCCACGAGGAGGAACACCACCAAGGAACAAAATTGTTAGTTCCAATAATTCCTTGTAGTCATCTCGATATTATCGAGTAGATTCAAGAATTGTTTTCAAATAAATTAGTGCATCTTGTTTGAGTATGCTGTGAGAAGCCAAAATGTCAGAACATGTTTTAAAATTTAGAGCTGTTTCATAATCTTCTTTGTCAATTAATGATCACTTGTCACGAAAACGTTTAAATAATCGTATTTCAGGGCCACTGGATTGCCCAAGAGAATGTTTAAAAACGTCACTCAAGACGATTTCATACATATGATGACGATATGTCAAGTGTAATAATTCTTTACCAAGCTTTTTTTTCATGCTCCAGCTTTGGATGCAGTGTTTGCAGCTGTTGTATCAAAACTCATTGCTTTGATTTGTTCTTGAATATATATCCCAATCTAGTAAAGTTGTTATGACTGCTTCACTTATTGCTTCACCAGTTCCACGTGTTAATTTTGGGATGCCAAAAAGATGATCAACATTATAACCTGTGACAACAACTGCTAATCGATCAACTGAATCTTTTCCAGTTATATCTGGCAATATTTTGCCATCAAAATGAACGGTCAATGGAAGATTTGACGAGTTGAATGTAGACTTGATGGTTGTAGCAATTTTTGTTTGATTAGTAATTCTAGCTCTCCGGATTTTATCACGACTGATAGCAAAATCTGAAATGTCATGACCTAAACCTTTTGCAGCAATCATAAGAACAAGAATAACAAGCAATTAAGCCTGTTCCATTCTGGACACATGACGTGTTAGCGCATTTTCATGTTATGTATCAGTACGTATGCTATCTTTCAGTAAATATTTGTAAATTTTGGAAATGTTTATAAATTCAATTGTGTAATGCATATATCTGTAAAAAAAAATTATAAAGACGTTTCTTTATATTTGAAAAAAAATTATTGTCTCGTAAATCTAACTACAAGTGGTTTGTGGTCACTGAAATAGGATTCATAATTGAAAACATTCGAAATTTTAGTCATTTAATCGTCCGAAAACTCCGTCAATTGTTGCATAGCTCTGATACTTTCAATTAAACTCAGAACACAAGCTTACTATTTCATTTTATGAGTTTCTTAATAAATCTTGGTGAAACTACGTGCTGCAGTATTTCGCACCAAATAAACGGGCTATTGAACGTACAAGGTGTATATATAATATAAAAGCCCCTTAGGAGCCCTGAAGCCCGGCCCTCAGAGGTCCTATCGCGAAATGAACTTTTGATGTACACATGGCAGGCCAAGACCTACAAAATGATATATACATCATGGGTCTAGGACTTATAGTTGCTGAGATATAGCGCTCCTTTATTAATATAGCTTATATAGTAAAAAAAACGGTACTAAGGCCCCTTTTACGGCCCTGAGAGGTCAGATCGCGAAATGGAAAAAAGTAATTTCTTGGCAGGTCAAGACCTACAAAATGATATATACATCATGGGTCTAGGACTTATGGTTGTTGAGATCTAGGGTGATGACGGACGGACGGACAGACAGACAAAACGGGGACATTTTTTTTCGAAAATGCTCTAAAAAGACCCCCAACTAATAAAATGCTAAAAATAACTATTACAATTAATTATAATTAAATTCATCAAAATTAAAAGTTATTTATTAATAAAATAAACAACAAATTAAAAATTTACAGTAACATCAAAATAGGAAAATATTGTAAACAAAATTTGAAAAATGGCGATGAGCTACATGTAAAAGTTATTCAAATTTGTTAAAATTTTGCAGGATTCAATATAATTATATAAGGAACAAAATAAAAAGGTACCACATTCATATTTGAAACTTTTGAAAATGTCAATGTATTTGTGCACCACCCTAATATATTTATATATATATATATATATATATATATATATATATATATATATATATATACCATCTAGTTGAGATGAAGTAGAGCTGATATATTTCTGTAGCCCGGCGATTGTATAGCTAGTACAATGACCAGCCGCCTTTACTTGACCCAACTAATGTCTGATACCCATTTCTAATATGGGCGGACTTCGTATCATTCATAAGATAGGCGGACATCGTACCATTTATAAGATGGGCGGACTTCGTACCATTTATAAGATGGGCGGACTTCGTACCATTTATAAGATGGGCGGACTTCGGGACATCAATCGAACTCGACTATTGAGTGCCAGATTATATCTCTTGTATTATTATATTAATAAATTCTAGACTTTGAATGAATTCATTGCTAAGATTTGTTGATCCATATTGGCGCTAACAATTTTTATTGAATATAATTTCGATAAGTATTTGCATCATCTAAGTCTTATGAATTATCTTTTGTTTTTTTAGAACATCTATATACATAATCGGCTAACATAGACGGTGGTTCGACAGACCTTCACACCGTACGGTGTAAAGTATGTTCATGGCAATAAGAGCCACATGTCTGCACTAGGGTGGCCCAAAAAATCCAACTTCGTGCCACATACCGGGGCACCTTTTTTTAAAGTTCCTATTGCCTTAGTTAGTATACTGTTAAAATTTTACAACTAAATTCCAAGTAGAAGGGGATGCTCACAGGCCTCGTTGTTTTACCTTTTACGGCATTTTACTCGATTTTGTTAACTGGTAGAAGTACAACGTTTTTTCACACTTATGAACTATTCCATGCTGACCTAGTTCTCATTTTAGATACATGACTTTCTGTTGTTTTTATGAACATTGTGCAGACGGAAAATCAACAAATATAATGTTCATGAGTGGTGAAGATAAAGAGATGGCAGCACAGCAGGAACGAGTCCATCACAAACAACAGAAACAGCTACTTCGTAAACAGAAAGAGGAAAAACGACAGCAACAAACTATAGAAGGTGAATCAGGTGAAAATGAAACAGAGAGCTGTGAATCATCCAATAAATTTGAAGTCCTAGATGAATATGAACATTCCAAGCTCAACTAAAAAACGGACAAACAAGACAGAGATTGGGTATCATACTTCCTTGTTCACTAAGTACGTTACCAGTGCCTTGGATCGCAACCAAACGTCTGATCTTGAAGCTATGCAATTGGTGATTCCTATTGCTTCAGCACTGTGACATGATCCTTCATCATTGACTGTGGAGAAATAATATAGTCTAAGTTTGATGACGCAATTCGATAGGCTCCGCCCACCGCAGTATCTATGGCGTCATTCCGCCATCTTGAGTGTAAATATTGGGAGCTTTAGTGTATACGTCATTTGGTACAAATGACGTATATTAACCGACAGTTGGGAGCACATGTTTTGTTTTATAGTCAGTCTAGCTTTGGGCGTCTATGTAGATGGATGCATATTTACAGTTTGCTATTGTACTCCTCCTGATTCTACCTTTATGTCAGTTCATGTTCAAGTATTAAATGATTGTTTGATGTTACTTCACTGGAGTTAACTTCGTGATTTTGTGTTGTCTGATTTATTACACCTTCTACAAGTATCTTCATTATAAGGACCCGTAACATATATTTGGTACCTCCGACGGAGTACTCAACACTATTTGGAGTACGTAACATTGACAGTTTCACGAAGTACCATGCAAAGAGCCAGAAAGAAAGTCAGGTGTAAACAAGCAGCAGATATAAAGGTTTTATTCAAGCCTGACTATCCTGTAGTTCTACACTGGGATGGAAAAATCTTACCTGAAATCCTGGGTCTTGAAGAAGTTGACCGCTTGCCGGTGCTGGTTTCTGGTGATGGCAGTGAAAAATTACCAGGTGTCCCTAAACTAACATCAGGGACAAGACAGAATTCTGCTGATGCTATTTATGGTCTGTTAGAGCAGTGTGCACTGGTAGAAAGCACCCAGGCTATGAGCTTCGACACCAGTTCTGTCAACACTGGTCGTTTCAATGGAGCTTGTGTACTGCTTGAGAATCGTATTGGTCGAGAACTATTGTGGCTGGCATGTCGTCATCATGTTCTTGAACTGGAATTGGCAAAGGCTTTCAGTTTGTGTTGCGGTCCTTCTAACTCACCAAACATACCTATCTTCAAAAGATTTAAAGAAGTTTGGGGACGCATAAAGCTTGACAACTATAGTAAGTTGGAACTGCCTTCAAGCACTAATGTTTTCCGAGAAAACACGGTGAGCTTCCTGACAAATTTCGTTGACTAGAAGTCCCAGGACAAAGATGATTATGAAGAACTTATTGAACTGACGATGGTCATCTTAGGAGATCCACCAAAAACCATTCACTGAAAAGCACCAGGCCCTGTACATCATGCTAGGTGGATGGCTAAGCTGACCTATGCCATCAAAATTTACTTCCTCCGTCATCAGAGAGAAATTTTCAGTCTTACATCCAAGGAAGAGAGCCAACTCAAACGATTTGTACAGTTTGAAACCTTGTTGTACACAAAGTCTTGGATTCAAGCACCCTGCGCAGCGGAAGCATCTGGCGGAGATCTTTTGCTCTGTAAGGACCTATCAGTCTGTTGATCACAACATCAGTATTGCAGAACAAAAATTCTCCAGAATCACATGTGGTATCTGTCTAATGAGACTGTCAGCCTGGCATTGTTTTCCGATGAAGTGTCACCAATTGAGAAACAGAAAACAATAACAGGTTTTGGAATAGAACTGAACCCAGTGAGCGACGTGTTCAAGGTGATCCATCATTGCTCCAAAATGAAGGCGTCAACTTGGGTCACTTTTCCCCAAGGCGTTCACAGAACATGCTTACAAAGCTACACACAGGCAACTACTTTCTAGTTCTTCCTCAGTGGAATAATGTAGAATACCAGAAGGGTAAGCAGCGCATTAGCGACTTGCGTGTGATCAACGATACTGCAGTTAAACTTTTTGATAAATATAATAGACTGCTGACAAAAAACGAGGAAGAAAAACAATTTATTTTGCAAGTTGTTGAAGCCAACAGAAAAGTCATCCCTACACAAACTACAAAGAAGTCTGCCAGCTCTGCTGTTTCGGTGTAGACAATGTTTAGACAATATTCTCTGACTCTTCAGTACTCTACAATGTACATTTTATGTTGACATTTTCGTTACTTAACAGTTGCATTACAGTAATGGCATGATTTGAAAATGTAATTAAAAAAATTCAACGAAAATGCCTTTTTTTATTAATATAGTAAAACTTTGTGACTCCAATAGCAGTAGGAAGCTGAAATTGTTGTCAGTTACTAAGTGAGACAAATGAAATTTATAAAGAGGGTGACCCGTTAAATGTTAGAAACTTTATTTTTTTCCATATGATTTTGGGCCACCCTAGTCTGCACGTTACAAATACACGGCACCGTACGAGTTGAAAGCTTACATCGCTAAAAAGACAGTCTGAGTTCTACGTCACACCTTTGCGGAGTTAAAAAAAAAAACAACGCGCGTCATCGACCGTCTCTATTAAAATACTCTGGGGAATTCCAAAATTATAGAAACTGAAAAGAGACAATGTATGCTAAATGAGAGTATGTTTGGTGCGCATTTTGTTCATCAAATGAATCTTTCTTGAATAAAAATGAAATGCTGGGGAATTCTAAACACAGCAAGGATTTCTTATTAATGAATTTAAATTTTTAAAAGATATGTAGTAGTGTGCGCAAATTATGTTTAATAGTCGGGGGTTATCTTTGTTAAGCTTCTGTACCCATAATGAGGATTATTTTCTTTGGGATGAATTATATAAAAAGCTATTTTTTGTATATAGACTGATTATTCACGCGCTCAAATATATATTACCGAGTTGGTTGGGATAGGTGTGGGAATAAACCAAATGGTTGCGGAAAGGAGGGGGGGAGTCAAGCAGACGATGCAAGTTGCAACACCGCTATTTATTTTAACCTCACGTCTCTCTCTTTTTTCTAAATACGTCATGTAATAAAAAAAAAAAAAGAACTGTTGGAATGGGAGTGTAGGTTTGGTAAAGGAGTGTTTAACCGTGGGGGGGGGGGAGGTAGGGAGAAGTGTCACGTGGTATTGTGAACATGCAGTTATACTAAATGCCCTTTTTTGTAATTTTGTACATTGAGACCCACTGCGATTCGGGCATGTCTTGAGTGGAAGGGGGTGGCGGGCGGGGGAGGGAGGGAAGGAGGGAAGGATAGTCATTTAAAATATTTTGAATGAATTAAGATTAGTCAATGATATGGTGTTGTGAGCACATCACCATTTTAAACTCCAACTGCATGCCTAATAGCCGGTCAGGGTACCGGGCCTGTTCAGCTAGTTGTTTATAAAAGTTTTATTTATTTTTTTTTTTTAATTTATTTATTGGGCGTTCAAGTACAACATAAAAGTTGAAAACTGTATAAAGATTTTTAATAAAGAAAATATTTGCATATCACAGACTAACGATGTGTGTGAGGCAACTGTGTAGTCCATTGGTTCTAGTTACTTACTCTACTTCATTTTGTTAGTAGTCAGAATTCTCTCCCTTTATCTACCATCAAACTTATTACAGAAAGGGGAGGCAATGTCAAAACATTCTATTTTTATATCAGACTGAGAAGAACATACACTTTAAAAAAAAAACATTCTGCCGTGGTCCGTGTTTTAAATAGACTTAAATTTTACCTCACACGCTTTCATCCAATAGCCACGTTGCTGATAGCTGGATATGTTAGGACTTGACAAGGTAAGTAACGGATTTATTCATCTAAATCACTTTCATGGCCAACGGAATGTTTGGATAGTAGGTTTATAGTACAATTCAGAATGGAGGACTTTTCCGTGTTATAAAACTCATATATTGAACTGAGAAATCTATGAAATCGTTATGTTATGTTGAATTTGTTATGTGAGCCTGATTTTGTTACTTGATGTTGAATTTGTTATGTGAGCCTGATTTTGTTACTTGATGTTTAATTTGTTTTTGCGAGCCTGATTTTGTTAATTGATGTTGAATTTGTTATGTGAGCCTGATTTTGTTACTTGAAGTTTAATTTGGTTTGTGATGATACACATCGTTGAACTGAATACATTGCATAATTTATACACTTTGTTTAGCACAGTCAGCACTTACATTTAACTTTTCTAGGGTTTACTAGTGTTGGTCCTTAATAATGTATAGAGACATTCATATAGACATTCACTCATATCTCAATGAATTTATCAACCGATCAGACCAGAGTGAAATCCCCACCCTCTCCCGTCATCGATATGATCTTTTTTAATTGTGACTGCTCGCATTTGTCAACATCTTGTTCATTTTATTATTGTGCACTACGTGGCTATGTGAACAATGTAAATTGGCTGACTGAAACTGAATTGTGTCCAATAATAGATAGTAGATTACCAAAACAAAAACTTTTTTTTTAATTAATACATAGGATGACTACACAATGTCAGTGTGCATTGTTCTGTATGCAGGTCTATGTATATAGATACTACAAGACTTATGTATATAGAACCAACAAGACCTGTGTATATAGAACCAACAGGCCAGTGAATATAGAACCAACAGGCCTGTGTATATAGAACCAACAGGCCAGTGTATATAGAACCAACAGGCATGTGTATATAGAACCAAAAGGCATGTGTATATAGAACCAACAGGCCAGTGTATATAAAACCAACAGACCAGTGTATGTAGAACCAACAGGCCTGTGCATATAGAACCAACAGGCCAGTATATATAGAACCAACAGGCCTGTGTATATAGAACAAACAGGCCTATGTATATAGAAACAACAAGCCAGTGTATATAGAACCAACAGGCCAGTATATATAGAACCAACAGGCCTGTGTATATAGAACAAACAGGCCTATGTATATAGAAACAACAAGCCAGTGTATATAGAACCAACAGGCCAGTGTATATAGAACCAACCGGCCGGTGTATATAGAACCAACAGGCCAGTGTTTATAGAACCAACAGGCCAGTGTTTATAGAACCAACAGGCCAGTGTATATAGAACCAACAGGCCTGTGTATATAGAACCAACATGCCTGTGTATATAGAACCAACAGGCCAGTGTATATAGAACCAACAGGCCAGTGTATATAGAACCAACAGGCCTGTGTATATAGAACCAACAGGCCAGTGTATATAGAACCAACAGGCCAGTGTATATAGAACCAACAGGCCAGTGTATATAGAACCAACAGGCCTGTGTATATAGAACCAACAGGCCTATGTATATAAAACCAACAAGACCTGTGTATATAGAACCAACAGGCCTGTGTATATAGAACCAACAGGCCAGTGTATATAGAACTAACAGGCATGTGTATATAGAACCAACAGGCCAGTATATATAGAACCAACAGGCCTGTGTATATAGAACCAACAGGCCAGTGTATATAGAACCAACAGACCAGTGTATATAGAACCAACAGGCCTGTGTATATAGAACCAACAGGCCTATGTATATAAAACCAACAAGACCTGTGTATATAGAACCAACAGGCCTGTGTATATAGAACCAACAGGCCAGTGTATATAGAACCAACAGGCCTGTGTATATAGAACCAACAGGCCAGTGTATATAGAACCAACAGGCCAGTGTATATAGAACCAACAGGCCTGTGTATATAGAACCAACAGGCCTATGTATATAAAACCAACAAGACCTGTGTATATAGAACCAACAGGCCTGTGTATATAGAACCAACAGGCCAGTGTATATAGAACAAACAGGCCAGTGTATATAGAACCAACAGGCCAGTGTATATAGAACCAACAGGCCAGTGTATATAGAACCAACAGGCCTGTGTATATAAAACCAACAGGCCTATGTATATAAAACCAACAAGACCTGTGTATATAGAACCAACAGGCATGTGTATATAGAACCAACAGGCCAGTGTATATAGAACCAACAGGCCAGTGTATATAGAACCAACAGGCCAGTGTATATAGAACCAACAGGCCTGTGTATATAGAACCAACAGGCCAGTGTATATAGAACCAACAGGCCAGTGTATATAGAACCAACAGGCCTGTGTATATAGAACCAACAGGCCTATGTATATAAAACCAACAAGACCTGTGTATATAGAACCAACAGGCATGTGTATATAGAACCAACAGGCCAGTGTATATAGAACCAACAGGCCAGTGTATATAGAACCAACAGGCCAGTGTATATAGAACCAACAGGCCAGTGTATATAGAACCAACAGGCCAGTGTATATAGAACCAACAGGCCTGTGTATATAGAACCAACAGGCCTATGTATATAAAACCAACAAGACCTGTGTATATAGAACCAACAGGCATGTGTATATAGAACCAACAGGCCAGTGTATATAGAACCAACAGGCCAGCGTATATAGAACCAACAGGCCTGTGTATATAGAACCAACAGGTCTGTGTATATAGAACCAACAGGCCAGTGTATATAGAACCAACAGGCCTGTGTATATAGAACCAACAGGCCAGTGTATATAGAACCAACAGGCCTGTGTATATAGAACCAACAGGCCAGTGTATATAGAACCAAAAGGCATGTGCATATAGAACCAACAGGCCAGTATATATAGAACCAACAGGCCTGTGTATATAGAACCAACAGGCCTATGTATATAGAACCAACAAGCCAGTGTATATAGAACCAACAGGCCAGTGTATATAGAACCAACCGGCCAGTGTATATAGAACCAACAGGCCAGTGTTTATAGAGCCAACAGGCCAGTGTATATAGAACCAACAGGCCTGTGTATATAGAACCAACATGCCTGTGTATATAGAACCAACAGGCCAGTGTATATAGAACCAACAGGCCAGTGTATATAGAACCAACAGGCCTGTGTATATAGAACCAACAGGCCAGTGTATATAGAACCAACAGGCATGTGTATATAGAACCAACAGGCCAGTGTATATAGAACCAACAGGCCTGTGTATATAGAACCAAAAGGCCAGTGTATATAGAACAAACAGGCCAGTGTATATAGAGCCAACAAGCCAGTGTATATAGAACCAACAGGCCAGTGTATATAGAACCAACAAGCCAGTGTATATAGAACCAACAGGCCTGTGTATATAGAACCAACAGGCCTGTGTATATAGAACCAACAGGCCTGTGTATATAGAACCAACAGGCCAGTGTATATAGAACCAACAGGCCAGTGTATATAGAACCAACAGGCCTGTGTATATAGAACCAACAGGCCTATGTATATAAAACCAACAAGACCTGTGTATATAGAACCAACAGGCATGTGTATATAGAACCAACAGGCCAGTGTATATAGAACCAACAGGCCAGTGTATATAGAACCAACAGGCCAGTGTATATAGAACCAACATGCCTGTGTATATAGAACCAACATGCCTGTGTATATAGAACCAACAGGCCAGTGTATATAGAACCAACAGGCCAGTGTATATAGAACCAACAGGCCAGTGTATATAGAACCAACAGGCCTGTGTATATAGAACCAACAGGCCAGTGTATATAGAACCAACAGGCATGTGTATATAGAACCAACAGGCCAGTGTATATAGAACCAACAGGCCTGTGTATATAAAACCAAAAGGCCAGTGTATATAGAACAAACAGGCCAGTGTATATAGAGCCAACTAGCCAGTGTATATAGAACCAACAGGCCTGTGTATATAGAACCAACAGGCATGTGTATATAGAACCAACAGGCCAGTGTATATAGAACCAACAAGCCAGTGTATATAGAACCAACAGGCCTGTGTATATAGAACCAACAGGCCTGTGTATATAGAACCAACAGGCCAGTGTATATAGAACCAACAGGCCAGTGTATATAGAACCAACAGGCCAGTGTATATAGAACCAACAGGCCTGTGTATATAGAACCAACAGGCCTATGTATATAAAACCAACAAGACCTGTGTATATAGAACCAACAGGCCTATGTATATAGAACCAACAAGCCAGTGTATATAGAACCAACAGGCCAGTGTATATAGAACCAACCGGCCGGTGTATATAGAACCAACAGGCCAGTGTTTATAGAACCAACAGGCCAGTGTATATAGAACCAACAGGCCTGTGTATATAGAACCAACATGCCTGTGTATATAGAACCAACAGGCCAGTGTATATAGAACCAACAGGCCAGTGTATATAGAACCAACAGGCCTGTGTATATAGAACCAACAGGCCAGTGTATATAGAACCAACAGGCATGTGTATATAGAACCAACAGGCCAGTGTATATAGAACCAACAGGCCTGTGTATATAGAACCAAAAGGCCAATGTATATAGAACAAACAGGCCAGTGTATATAGAGCCAACAAGCCAGTGTATATAGAACCAACAGGCCTGTGTATATAGAACCAACAGGCATGTGTATATAGAACCAACAGGCCAGTGTATATAGAACCAACAAGCCAGTGTATATAGAACCAACAGGCCTGTGTATATAGAACCAACAGGCCTGTGTATATAGAACCAACAGGCCTGTGTATATAGAACCAACAGGCCAGTGTATATAGAACCAACAGGCCAGTGTATATAGAACCAACAGGCCTATGTATATAGAACCAACAGGCCTATGTATATAAAACCAACAAGACCTGTGTATATAGAACCAACAGGCATGTGTATATAGAACCAACAGGCCAGTGTATATAGAACCAACAGGCCAGTGTATATAGAACCAACAGGCCAGTGTATATAGAACCAACAGGCCTGTGTATATAGAACCAACAGGCCAGTGTATATAGAACCAACAGGCCAGTGTATATAGAACCAACAGGCATGTGTATATAGATCTAACGCCATTGTATATAGAAACTATCAAAGTGTTGTTCGTGATAATTATTTTAATGTTGATTTTTTTACTATTAAGAATTGACACACAAGCTTCAACAAAAGATTTACTAGCTTTTAGTATTTAAACAAAATATATACAGACAGTGTCGAACTTAGGGATTCGGGGGCCCTGGGGGCTGGGCCTCTTTGGGGGCCCGTACATTTTGACACTTGACACCATGACATGCGGTAATGGACTTAATTTATAATGTTAAAAATAATTTTGGGGCCCCCTCAAGGTGGGGCCCTGGGGACTTTCGAATTGGGACCCCCTGCCCCCACCCTAGGTACGCCTCTGTATACAGAAGTGTGCTTGTTTGCCTCGCTGTCTAGTTATCTTTGATAAGTTGTGCTCGCGTTTTGTGCTTTTTGTTCTCTTACAGTACTTTTTCACATTTCTTTTTATAACCATGGGTCCGAAGAAAGTGGGTGCAAAGGTCAGTGCTCAGAAGAAGCGTGAAATCGTACAAAAACATGAGCAAGTCGTGTGAGTGACTGACTTAGCGAGGCAGTACGGGCGCAGTAGTTCAACGAAATGTATTGTGCTTAAACAGAAATAGTCGATAAAGGGTATTACAATAATTTCTAAGCTCCCCCGTCTATCTCCCCCACTCAACACCTCCACCAGCATCTTCCGTAAGATCATGTCGGCTAATTCCAAGTAAATACACTTTATAAAACCTGTATATTTCTTTACATTATCTTTTATTATTTTTAATACAATATTTGTTATTTATAAATAAATTTTACTTTAAAAAAAAAAAACGTAAACGTAACAAAAAAGCAAGGAAATAGCAGCACATCAATGTGGATTCTCTCCTACTTTATAACACTACAAGCAATGAATTAACAGAACATCAAAGTGGATTCTCTCCTACTTCAAACACTACAAGCAATGAATTAACAGCACATCGATGTAAATTCTTTCCTACTTCATAACAATACAAGCAATGAATTAACAGCACACCAATGTGGATTCTCTCCTACATCATAACACTACAAGCAATGAATAAACAGCACATTAAGGTGGATTCTCTCCTACTTCATAACACTACAAGCAATGAATTAACAGCACATCAAAGTGGATTCTCTCCTACTTCATAACACTACAAGCAATAAATTAACAGCACATCAATGTGGATTCTCTCCTACTTCATTGCACTCAAAATTGATCTCATTCAACCTTTCTATTGTTTTATAGAGAGCTTCACCCAGTGCAGAATTAAAACTTATTGATGCTCCAAGTACAAACTGTTCCCCCTCCCCTCCTCACGCACAAAAATAAATCGAACATTTGAACGACATATAATTACAATACATTCAAGTCTGAAAATGTTTTAAGCTCAATCTTTCAACTTGTAAATATACTTCCTGTGCGCTTGTCAATATACTATCCTATGCACTTGTAAATATACTTCCTATGCACTTGTAAATATACTTCATGTGGCTACCTTATTAAACGAGTCCTAGCTCAACTTTCCTACGATATTAATTGTTTTCCTTCTAGTGTCTCCATTATTGACTAGTCTACAGCTATATAATTTCTAAAACTTTTAAAAATTGCAATGCTGATGTGCCTCCTTTTAAATAAGAGAGAGAGAGAGAGAGAGAGAGAGAGAGAGAGAGAGAGAGAGAGAGAGAGAGAGAGAGAGAATTTTAAAACACCATTTCTAAATAAAAAATAAAAACAGCCCTTAAAAGTCTGTGTACAGGTTTCAGCAGTAATTAAATTGTACACTAGAAACTGACAGTCTCCAGGCAGCTGGCAATAACTTGTTGGTTATCCAGAATTTTTGTTTCTTATTTTTATCTTGTCAATAGAAATGAAATCTCAAGTTTGTATCTATATTCAACATTTGGACGAAATATTTTAGCGTTTTTATTTATTTTCAAAAATGTATTTATACTGTGTTTGAATATATTATATATATATATATATATATATATATATATATATATAAAACCGGTAAATAAATGTATAAATTATTACTATTAAACTGTATTACTAACAAACTTTCGGTCTACTCGCCTTGCACAGTCTCACTGCGAGGTCCAGTAGAGTAGTAGTGAGACTGTAATGTTACAGTACTACCACGACATACAGTAGAATTGTAAACAGATTACATTGATTGTGTTGTTCTTACATTAAGTATTCAGTACATATTTAACTCTATCTAGTAGAAAGTGATACACATAATGGCCCTAGTTGTTAGTAAAGTCTTTTCTTTTGCTGCTGATTAACCAATCAAAACGTTTTGCTGGGTTTGTTACTCCGCACATTGACGTAGTTGTAGTTTTGCTTTAGGTCTTGCTTTTAATGTCTTTTCTACTGCTACCTGTTGACAGAGTGGTTTTAGTCCAAGCCACAGTCAGTTGAGGTCAAGTTTATTGGCAGTGTGAAAAGAGCATGTGGTTTTGGCGGGGGGGGGGGTGTGGTTGGTTGAGGCCCTGGCCACAGAAATCAATATTAAGCCCATTTCATGATCAAGGAAACCCTTAAACGACAGTAAAAATTGCCTGGTTTCATATTTGTGAAGTTTTGGAGACAGAAGTTAAATAATTGCATCAATTTCATTAATAGTTTGAACCGCGCCTTGTATACTGAGCAGCTTGCGGGTTTAAAAGACACGGTAACTTATGAATTAAAATAACTGAATGTGTAAGTAAGCAGTCATTTTTGTTTATAAAAGCTCTATATTGTTAAAATGTGAATTAAGAAAAATACATTAATTGTGTAACTGTTACTGTGTGTAAACAAAGATATGTTAGTTGTATAAATGTGTGTAAACAGAAATATGTTAGTTGTGTTACTGTATGTAAACAAAGATGTGTTAGTTGTGTCACAGTGTGTGAAAATGATTGATTAAAAAATGACTTTCGATTAATAGGATGAAAATTAATTCCACATTACCAGCTACGTTCTTATTTTTCCAACAATTTTTGCTCTATTTAAGACATGTATTGGTAAAGTACATCTGCAACTATTTTTGCTCTATTTAAGACATGTACTGGTAAAGTAAATCTCCAACTATTTTTGCTCTATTTAAGACATGTATTGGTAAAGTAAATCTCCAACTATTCTTGCTCTATTTAAGACATGTATTGGTAAAGTAAATCTCCAACTATTTTTGCTCTGTTTAAGACATGTATTGGTAAAGTAAATCTCCAACTATTTTTGCTCTGTTTAAGACATGCATTGGTAAAGTAAATATCCAACTATTTTTGCTCTATTTAAGACATATATTGGTAAAGTAAATCTCCAGCTATTTTTGCTCTATTTAAGACATGTATTTGTAAAGTAAATATCCAACTATTTTTGCTCTATTTAAGGCATGCATTGGTAAAGTAAATCTCCAGCTATTTTTGCTCTATTTAAGACATATATTGGTAAAGTAAATCTCCAGCTATTTTTGCTCTATTTAAGACATGTATTTGTAAAGTAAATATCCAACTATTTTTGCTCTATTTAAGGCATGCATTGGTAAAGTAAATCTCCAGCTATTTTTGCTCTATTTAAGACATGCATTGGTAAAGTAAATCTCCAGCTATTTTTGCTCTATTTAAGACATGCATCGGTAAAGTAAATCTCCAACTATTTTTGGTCTATTTAAGACATGTATTGGTAAAGTAAAAAAAGAAACGAATGGCCATTCCCCACAACCTGTTGAAGGTATGTTAGTGTACTTGTGTACAGTGAGTGACGTCATACAGGAGCACACACTTCAAAGTGAGAGGTATATGCATGGGAATTATCTTCCCCCCCCCCTTTACAACCGATCCGCTCCCCTGTATTGAGTTGGTTAATTCCATCTACCACATCTTGCTAGAGACCAGGGACGAGGCGTGAGTGTTGCAGGTCTAACTCTTAGAGAAAAATTTACTGATGTTATTATAGCTATATACAAAGCACAAACGAACAAAGATCTATATATTTGTATAAAGTATTGGACTAATAATATATACGATTTATATATAATTGATGTCATATATATTTATACTTGTAGTCATTTTATTATGAATGATTATGCTAACTATATTCAATACACACAATACCCTGCTAGAGACCAGTGGTTCTAAGAATGGTATGCTTTTCGCGACACTCTTTAACAACAGTAGCGACCCCGTCATCAAAAAATGTTTTGTTTTAGCCACTTTCAAACATAGAAAATCGTCTATAAAAAAAAAGAATAAACGATAGTAATTTTTAGATAATAGATTTTTCCTTTGTACTATGCAGATTACAAAACGTTTAGTTCTGTTAACACATAGACAACGTTTACTTCTGTTAAGACATAGACAACGTTTAATTCTGTTAAGACATAGACAACGTTTACTTCTGTTAAGACATAAACAACGTTTACTTCTGTTAAGACATAAACAACGTTTAGTTCTGTTAACACGTTTACAACGTTTTTCTGTTAAGACATAAACAACGTTTACTTCTGTTAAGACATAAACAACGTTTACTTCTGTTAAGACATAAACAACGTTTAGTTCTGTTAAGACATAGACAACGTTTAGATCTGTTAAGACATAGACAACGTTTAATTCTGTTAACACATAGACAACATTTACTTCTGTTAACTATGATTACAAAGTTTGTCGATCGATCAATCGTAAATTAAAAATGTGTGTTTCGACTCACACTTTGACAGTTGGCATGTGAAGGAATCACTTGTATAGATAATCACCAGTATTTGTATGAAATGTTGTACAATTACAGTAAACGTCTTGGACGTCAAAGAGCACATTAATGCGGGCCAGATTAAAAAATAAACAGTCATGACGGACCCGCGGGCTGTTGGTAGCCAGTGTATAGTCTAAAAGATGATTTTAAAAATTAAAACATTTACAGCAGCTCAACAACATTTATAATAAAATGAAAATAAATCAGAATGAATATAACACTCTTTGAACTTGTTCTTGTCGAATAAACTAGTATTACAGTAGATAGAAATACAGTAGATAGAAATACAGTAGATAGTATTACAGTAGATAATATTACAGTAGATAGTATTACATGAGATAGTATTACAGTAGATATTATTACAGTAGATATTATTACAGTAGATAGTATTACAGTAGATATTATTACAGTAGATAGTATTACAGTAGATGGTATTACAGTAGATAGAAATACAGTAAATAGTATTACAGTATATATTATTACAATAGATAGAAATACAGTAGATAGTATTACAGTAGATAGTATTACAGTAGATAGTATTACAGTAGATAGAAATACAGTAGACAGAAATACAGTAGATAGTATTACAGTAGATGGTATTACAGAAAATGGTATCAGAGGCGTAGCTAGGGGGCCGGGGGGTACATATGTCCCGAGCGCCGAGGTTCAGGGGCGCCAATTGGTATATTTTACATATGATTTTCGAATGGGGGGGGCGCTAAAAAGGTATTAAAAGGTAAAATGCCGCGGGCGCAAGTTGCCTTGCCCCCCTCGCTACGCCTCTGAATGGTATCACAGTAGATGGTATTACAGTAGATGGTATTACAGTAGATAAACAAGAATTGTGTCGATCTGAAATAAGATTCAGCTTTTTACATGGTTAATAAAAAAAGTTTCAGTCCCTGAAACAAAACTTTTGCAGGGTGGTTGATGTTGAAGGGTTGACCAATGTAAACAACTCTGTCACTGTAACCATCGCTGTCTGTCTCAAACAACTCTGTCACTGTAACCATCACTGTCTGTCTCAAACAACTCTGTCACTGTGACCATCACTGTCTGTCTCAAACAACTCTGTCACTGTAACCATCGCTGTCTGTCTCAAACAACTCTGTCGCTGTAACCATCACTGTCTGTCTCAAACAACTCTGTCACTGTAACCATCACTGTCTGTCTCAAACAACTCTGTCACTGTAACCATCACTGTCTGTCTCAAACAACTCTGTCACTGTAACCATCACTGTCTGTCTCAAACAACTCTGTCACTGTGTCAAACGTTACTCTAGTTCCATTTGTAAGGATCTTTTCGGGTTCGTGAGCAAAATTATATCAAAACTTTTTGTTCGGATTCCTAATTGTTCGAGTTTTGGGGCGTTCGTATTTTAAGGTACGCTATTAGTTAAACTTACCAAATTTCAAGATGGCAAGTATAGACACAGAGTGGTGGTGGGGGATGGGGGGGTTTGGTGGTGAAAAGTAAGGACGCAAATATAAATACGGACAAATGGGGTCAGAAATACACAATATTTCATTATTTGCTAGATATAAAGCTTAATCTACATGTGCAGTGTACAGAATGTACCTTTTATGTTTTGAAATTGTGTGCACATTCACTTACTTTCATTGTGTGCACATTCACTTACTTTCAGTGCATGGCATAGGTTAATGAGAATCGTTTTTCGCAATTTTTCTCAAATTATTGCGGCTAAATAAGAAAGACAAGACGGACGGACAGTAAATGTATAGTATGAATGAACATACATGCAGAAAATGAGTTTGGTGATGGGGGGGGAGGTTAAAATGCTAACTATCCTTACAGTATATGGTCGTCTGGTAACTCTATATTTGTGATTACTGTTTTCATGTGTCATACCTCTCATTCTCTACTGCAGAGGTTTTCAACTAGTGGTCCGCGGACCACTAGTGGTCCGCGAGGAGCTTCAAAGGGGTCCGTGGGCAAGTCAAGGAAAGAATTTTCTCGTATAAAGTATTGCTTGGTTTGGTTGATTGGTTAGCATTTAGCTAAACAAAAAATACTAGCTATGCCAATGTTTCAGGCACAGACAACAATGTGCAGAATTGAAAACTTTGCTGGTATTTCCTTATATTTTCGTCTGAAGTCTGAACTAGACTGCATACTACTTGTACTTGTGCAGTGAGTTTTTGAGTCATGTCATCTTGGCGAAATTGCTTACTTATTGAGCTCTGACATGACTTAAACATCCTGATCTGCGCAAGCGTGTGTATTGTTGATAAATAGTCTGGTTATTCAGTGGTTACAATTATTATAAGCTTAGTTTGGCCTAGAAATAATCTTAGACAAAAGTTTTTGATATCAAATAACTGGTAGACACTTCACATGTTAATTTAAAATGACACCCACGGATTGTTTTGCTTCGAAGTAGATTTTTTTGTAAATTTTCAATATGTAAGTAGGCCAGAGCGATAATAGGGATTTTTCAGAATGAAATATTTTTACAGATAATTACCTCTAATCCTCTCTACTCTGAAACTTTTGTCTCTAATTTTTTCCCCCTGTGTGATCTGAGACAACGGTATCATACCGTTTTTTTTTTTTTTGTCATTTGTTTATCAATATTTGTAAAAGTAAACTGTGCAAGGCTAGTAGCATGGACAAATTTGTGAAGAGGAAAACTGACCAGAACATGGAAGATTCTGATGATCAAGCAGCCAAAGATGAACAAAAAGAAAACGGTGCAAGTATAATCCAGAATATATACCATTCGGCTTCACCACAGTGGTAACCGATGCTGACGAACTTCTTTGTGGCGTGTGATGCAAATATTATCGAACGATGCGATGAAGCCTGTGGGATTGAGGCACCATTTGACTACATTTGAAACTTGCCAGTAAAGCGAAGGAATACTTTGAGAGGCAGAAAAAGCTCTATTTGAAACAGAAAGGCAAACTGATGGCCTGTACTACTGTGAACGAGAAATCTCTTCGAGCGTCGTATTTGGTTGGTAGCATTATGAATAGCGAGCTCCAAAAAACTTCACACAATAGCTGAAGAGCTAATTATACCGACAGAAGTCGACATGTGCGAAGTCGTTCTATAAAGGAATACAGTCTACAACTGAAAACTATTCCACTGTCTGATAACACAGTGAGCAGACCAATAGCCGACATGTCAGAAGATGTTCGCTGCCAACTGATTGCACGCCTTCAGCATATCAGATTCGCAATTCAGCTTAACGAAACTACAGACATTGCGAATGCAGCCCAATTGTTGGTTTACGTTTGAGACTGCTGTAAAGGTGAACTCGTTGAAAACTTTTTGTACTGCAAATCGCTGCCGGGGTGCACAACCGGTGAAGAATTTTTCCGTGTACTTGATGCATTTTTTGAAGAATCATGACTGGCATGTTGGCATGTGCACGGACGGCGCTGCTGCAATGAGTGGCTGTAAGTCTGGTTTAGTCGCACAAGGGAAACAAGCAGCGCCTCACATAGTATCAACCCACTGAGTGATTCACCGCGAGGCCTTGGCGGCAAAGGACATGAATGAAGATCTTGGTGTAGTGCAAAACAGACACAGCCTTACGGGCTGTTCACATATTATACAACGCAAAAATGTCAATATTTTACCCTTTCCTCCCCATTCATATAACATTTGTAACACTTTTGTGTAATATAAAAATACAACAAAAATAACAAATTGGCATTCACCCCTCTCCTTTGGCGTTATATAATATATGAACGGCCCCTTACCACTGAACAGAAAACTGTGTAACAGACATATCAGTAGAATAAATACTCGGTGATTGTTTCATTTTTTGGATAGATAGCTGTTTCATATGTGAAATGACTTGCACATGTTTTGTGCATAACTTAGGCTAGGCCTACTGTTTTCTGGCCTATTCTGACCAGGGCCGTAGCGTGCGGGGGGCAGAGGGGCCGGCCCCACTGTGTTTTGTCTGCCCCCCTCTGCTTGTTTGCTCTACTTAGTAACATTTATTTCCTGCCCCCCCCCCCCCGCTATAGGCTTGACCCCTGCTGTAGAATGCCTAACCCCTGCTGTAGAATGCCTGACCCCTGCTGTAGAATGCCTGACCCCTGCTGTAGAATGCCTGACCCCTACTGTAGATTGTCTGACCCCTGCTGTAAAATTTTCACGCTACGGGGCTGATTCTGACATATTCTAATGTACGAAAAGTTGAGGTCAAGGCGCCTTGGGCTATGGGGGTCCGCCGGCCGGGCTTGGAATGTCTGTGGGGTCCGCAGCATAAAAAAGGTTGAACCTCTGCTCTACTGGACTGGATGAAGGCATTACTAAAAGAGAACAGAATCTTTACGAGAATAAAAGATCAAACTGAGCCTTTCTTCCTAATAGCACGATATCACGTGGTCTATACAGTTATTTAGATGTTTACAAATGTCTCGACTGTTTACCATTGCTAATTAGATTCAGTGTTTTGAGCGATTGTAACAGATGTGTTAGACATGCTATTAAACTGAGAACATAATTGTAGTATAATATTGTTATGCCTATATTGTACACAAATACAATATGTAAATTAAATGATTCAGATTATTGTCTACTCCATTAATCTGGGCCCCGTAGTACAAGAAAATATTGAGTCATTGACAATTAAATTAGTCTGGGCCCCGTAGTACAAGAAAATATTGAGTCATTGACAATTAAAAGAGGACATCAAAAAGTGTATTGAGCTGAGAACTGTGGGATTAATTTGGCCTTTGCGGGGCCCTACACAGTTTGGGGTCTCGGGTCCACCCATCTCACTCTCGCAATTAAATCTGCCTCTGAGTATAATATACTTTTCCTCCATTGTATCAAATGGTAGATTATATGATATTGTAAATGCTAGATCGAATGATATTGCGATTGTTAGCTTGTATGATTTATCTTTATGACTGCATGAACAAATAACAATAGTGTTTGATTGATTCCTACATGTTTACATGTATGAGTAATTGATTGCATTTAGTATTTAATTTGATTATTTGCTATTGTTATACTTTGACTGCATCGTACGTTCAAACCATTGTGTCATAGTGGCAGTGCGAATGTTTGATTATATCAAAGAACAATTCTGATTGTTTGAAAGTGTGTGTTTGTTTCTGGCAAAGTTCATCAACAGGAAGAGAATTTTATATCACACATATAGATGGATACACACACACTTTTTTCGCATACACAAACACACACACACACATATCAGCTGGGTCACCCAATCTGTGGCGTGTTTTATTTGTTCCTGGATCACGTGACAAAGATCTCTGGTTTCATAGTTCGATTGGTCTACAACAAATAGTTGAACAATCTCATTGACGAATCGGTTTGATTCATGGTCGATGTGTCTGAGCGATCAATGGTCGATCTATAAGTTTTATGTTGTTTTCATCGTGAAACCTTCCAAGTATTGGGGATGAAGCTGAAATAAATACAATAATACAATCCTTTTCATTCCATTTGCTTATGCTACAGAATATCCTGACAACAAGCATTTAAGGCCAATTTCCAACATCGTTGATTGACGTAGTTCACTGATTTAACCGCATAAATACATACGGAATATATTATTCATTTTAAAATCTAGAAGTTTTGGAATCAGACTACATAAAACACCCCACTAAAATATTTTTTTATTCACAACAGTACATTCAGACATACTTTCACAATAGTGCATTCAGAAATACTTTCACAATAGTGCATTCAGACATACTTTCACAATAGTGCATTCAGACATACTTTCACAATAGTGCAAACAACACCCTTTGATATTTGTTACAAACAACACCCTTTGATATATTGTTACAAACAACACCCTTTGATATCGTGTTACAAACAACACCCTTTGATATCTTGTTACAAACAACACCCTTTGATATCTTGTTACAAACAATACCCTTTGATATATTGTTACCAGTGGCGCAACCGGGGGGGGGGGCAGGTGGGCTTGAGCGCCCCCCAGACCAAATCATCATACATATTTTACTATATAAACTGTCGTTTTTTTTATATGTGAGCCCCCCCCCCCAGCATTTTTTGCTGGTTGCGCCACTGATTGTTACAAACAATATCCTTTGATATCTTGTTACAAACAACACCCTTTGATATCTTGTTACAAACAACACCCTTTGACAGACCACACATTGCAAACAGAACACATTTCATGTTTCATACATTCAGTGAGATCATTTCAGAATAAAAGCAACATGAAGACTTGCTCTATGTTTTGAAGGATTTAATTTACAAGTCCAGATATACTAAAAATAACAATGAATACAAATTTATGTTCACTTTCTATCATTTATATTTCGTTAAACTTTTTTGGGCTAATTGGTGATAATTATTTAATAATTTAAAGCTAGCGGACATTTGGGGTACTTACTTGACAACGGAAAAGTTTCTAATATTTATACCCGACTTTGATAGAGAGATGAGACTTTATGATAAATACATCGTCGCGCATCTAAACAATTTACAAATGATATCGTTAAGTTCTACAATGAACCTATTCCCGCTAATTGTCAGTATCCACCGGGATTTAAAAGGTTTGGAAGTTCAAAATCGACGCGTGTTTACAGCCATCATCTTTATTTACATATTTTTTTTTATCAGAGAAAATTCCTCATTACGTCATCATGAATTAGAGATTATTAGTTTTAATACTTTTCGATGAAAGTGGACTATGCGAGATATAACTGTACAAACGATAAGTATACAAATGTACACAAATGTACAGTGTGCAAATGTAAAGTGTACAAGTGTAAAGTGTACAAACGTAAAGTATACACACGTAAATGGTACACATGTAAAGTGTACAAATGTAAAAGTGTACAATGTAAAGTGTACAAATGTAAAGTGTATCAATGTAAAGTGTACACATGTAAAGCGTACGCATGTAAAGTGTACAAATGTAAACTGTACAAGTGTAAAGTATACAAATGTAAAGTGTACAAATTTAAAGTGTACACATTTAAAGTGTACTAATCTAAAGTGTAAAAAAACGAACAAATTATGTTTGGTAGTTACGAAGCATGTCTAATAAAAAAAATGGTTTTAATAATAATTGTGTTTTACACTTTCTCGTTTTGTGTTTTATTCGAAGATTATATATGACTGTGTTTGTAACTATTTTGCTTTTTTTAACTTTTTATTTTATTATGATAGATACATTTCGTTTTGATATACTTTGTTACATTGTTTGTATCTAATTCGTAGATTGGATTACTATTGATTTCATTTAACCTAATTACATTCATTACTTTTTTTTATCTGTTTCGCTGGGAAGTAGTGTGGGGTATTCACGGAAGCATTGGAATAATGGTCACAGGGAATGTGGTGTGTATAATGTACCGTCAAGCACTTCTTGCCTATCTTGATATCTATCTGTGATATAATTATTAAATAAATAGGCGATTTTTTTACGACAGTTCTTTATGGTTTTATCATACCCTAAAGCCTAAAATATCTGTGTCAATCGAACAATTACCACTTACTCAACTTAAATTAACAATAAAATTATTTAAGATTTGGAGCAAATACCAAACGAAATTAGTAAAACATTTGTATCTTCCGCCATTTGAGCGGAAATGCAATTCTTTTCCCTGCAAACACACACACATTCAGTCGCAGTGCTGCCAATTTAGATATTTTTATCTAGAGCTAGATAATTTTTGAGACATCTAGATATAGAAAATGACATCTAGATAATAAATTATTTAGTAGATAATGTAGTGTTGTTAATTTTTCTAGATATGTATATATATATTTTTTTTATTTTTATTGGTAGAAAATATGGGCTTTAGTTGCGACGATAGGAATGAGTTTGGGTCTCTAAACAAAATTGTACACAAAATTCGTGAATAGGTCTACCATTTGTTTTCAACAGTAGTTATGTTGTTTTTTTGTGCATATAAATGGGTAAATCTAGCTATAATTGATTATGCAGGCCAGTTATGAAAACTTTGTCATTTTACATCAAGATTTAGACATTTTTCAACCATCTAGGTGTAAGAAAATGATGCTTTTATAACAGATAACCTTCTGTGTATTCTTCGCTTCCTTTAGATTTAGATGGTTTTTCGATTAACAAGTGCGTTTTCGATATTTCTTAACTACCTCACCTATAGTTGGGGACAGAGGCGCAACTAGACCAAACTTTCAGGGGAGGAGGGGGGGGCAAAAAATCACTTGTATTAAAAAAAAGTAAAGGCGTCATGTGACATGTATCATGTGACTAATTTTGGGTCTGATCTTTTTTTTTATTATTTCGGGGTTGGGGGGCAAATGCCCCAAAAGCCCCCCCCTTGTTGCGCCACTGGTTGGGGAACATGGGGCTCAATAGCCCCTTAAATAAACGACGTGTGTATGTCAATACAGGCCGCTTTATCAACTAGGAACAGTAGGCACTGTGCCCAGGGCCTACGGACTTTTCAAGAGAGAAAACAAGTTCAGAATGCCAGTAAAATTTTAAAATGTTTGTATAAAAGTAACTTTGTTTAACCGTGTGAGATGAGCACCTGAGCAAGTCAAGCTGCAATGCTCTAGATCTTTAAATTACAGTATATTAACTTCTCGGCTCTTTGTCTTAGCAAAGTCACATATGACGTCCTCAAATGTTATTTCCCTCATCAAATCCTTTTCAATTGAAAGTAATGCCTGGGAGGATAGTTGTGTTTGTTCCATCGTTGACCGAAGATAGGTTTTTATCAATTTGAGTTTAGAAAAGGAACGTTCCCCTTCAGCACTTGTTCCGAAAATTTAAAGATAGATCCGGAAACCAATATTTACAGACAATTTACAGTTGAAAAACTTGTCACCAACCTATTCTGTATATGTGCTGTAAGGATTTTAGCCACAGTTTTCTTGTCAGCAAACATCCTTGAGAACAAAAGACATTCATTAGTAAATGCCTCTTCCAGATCTGATGGGTAAATCTCAAATAGTGACTTGGCTTTCGAAACTGTTTGATCAGTTGACAGAGATCTGTCCAGAAGAAAGTTTCATGTAGTGTTGTGTAGGCTGCTCGTCGTTTTCCCATCTCAGTAATAAGTCTGTCTATGATAACATAAAAAGACAGTACGGAATTTTACACTAGGACTCATACCTAAAACCGGATCATTATCATCCACAACTTTATCATGAAATCGGTGTCGCTGTCGTTTGCGTTGTGTACATTCTATATAGTCCATTTGCCCTAAAAAAAAACACGACTGATGACTAACCTAGAGCGCTACCATCATCTTCCGAGATGGAAGGATGCCTACTACTAATACTACTTTGCTATACCTTCGTACATTTCAAATTTATCGAGTGTATCATGATAGTTAAGAACAAGACTGTCATACAAGTTGATGATGGACGTTAACTCAATTCCAGGCTCCTGTAGAGCTTTGTTGACAATATAATTTTTTGGAACAAGTCTTCCAAAATCACAGACATTAACGCTGTCTCGAAATGATCCAACTTCTTGATGGAATTGGAATGAACAGAAGAAAACCTCTACAACAGTTCCACTTTTGAGAACATAGTGAACAACAATTGTCAGCTGATCCACATGACTGGTGTCAGGAGTGAAATCGATACTGATTCCATAATATTTAGCATTCTTAATTTCAGACAGTTTCTGCGCCAATATTATTCTTTGTCATGGTCACTTCTATTAATACCACATTGCACTCCATTTAATCAGTCACTTCTATTACTAACACATTGCACTCCATTTAATCAGTCACTTCTATTACTAACACATTGCACTCCATTTAATCAGTCACTTCTATTACTAACACATTGCACTCCATTTAATCAGTCACTTCTATTACTACCGCATTGCACTCCATTTAATCAGTCACTTCTATTACTACCGCATTGCACTCCATTTAATCAGTCACTTCTATTACTACTGCATTGCACTCCATTTAATCAGTCACTTCTATTACTACCGCATTGCACTCCATTTAATCAGTCACTTCTATTACTACCACATTGCACTCCATTTAATCAGTCACTTCTGTTACTAACCACATTGCACTCGATTTAATCAGTCACTTCTGTTACTAACCACATTGCACTCGATTTAATCAGTCACTTCTATTACTACCACATTGCACTCCATTTAATCAGTCACTTCTATTACTATCACATTGCACTCCATTTAATCAGTCACTTCTATTACTACCACATTGCTCTCCATTTAATCAGTCACTTCTATTACTACCACATTGCACTCCATTTAATCAGTCACTTCTGTTACTAACCACATTGCACTCGATTTAATCAGTCACTTCTGTTACTAACCACATTGCACTCGATTTAATCAGTCACTTCTATTACTACCACATTGCACTCCATTTAATCAGTCACTTCTATTACTACCACATTGCACTCCATTTAATCAGTCACTTCTATTACTACCACATTGCACTCCATTTACTTCTATTACTACCACATTGCACTCCATTTAATCAGTCACTTCTGTTACTAACCACATTGCACTCGATTTAATCAGTCACTTCTATTACTACCACATTGCACTCCATTTAATCAGTCACTTCTATTACTACCACATTGCACTCCATTTAATCAGTCACTTCTATTACTACCACATTGCACTCCATTTAATCTGCCACTTCTATTACTACCACATTGCACTCCATTTAATCAGTCACTTCTGTTACTAACCACATTGCACTCGATTTAATCAGTCACTTCTGTTACTAACCACATTGCACTCGATTTAATCAGACACTTCTAGTACTACCGCATTGCACTCCATTTAATCAGTCACTTCTGTTACTACCGCATTGCACTCCATTTAATCAGTCACTTCTGTTACTACCACATTGCACTCCATTTAATCAGTCACTTCTATTACTAACACATTGCACTCCATTTAATCAGTCACTTCTATTACTAACACATTGCACTCCATTTAATCAGTCACTTCTATTACTACCGCATTGCACTCCATTTAATCAGTCACTTCTATTACTACCGCATTGCACTCCATTTAATCAGTCACTTCTATTACTACTGCATTGCACTCCATTTAATCAGTCACTTCTATTACTACCGCATTGCACTCCATTTAATCAGTCACTTCTATTACTACCACATTGCACTCCATTTAATCAGTCACTTCTGTTACTAACCACATTGCACTCGATTTAATCAGTCACTTCTGTTACTAACCACATTGCACTCGATTTAATCAGTCACTTCTATTACTACCACATTGCACTCCATTTAATCAGTCACTTCTATTACTATCACATTGCACTCCATTTAATCAGTCACTTCTATTACTACCACATTGCTCTCCATTTAATCAGTCACTTCTATTACTACCACATTGCACTCCATTTAATCAGTCACTTCTGTTACTAACCACATTGCACTCGATTTAATCAGTCACTTCTGTTACTAACCACATTGCACTCGATTTAATCAGTCACTTCTATTACTACCACATTGCACTCCATTTAATCAGTCACTTCTATTACTACCACATTGCACTCCATTTAATCAGTCACTTCTATTACTACCACATTGCACTCCATTTACTTCTATTACTACCACATTGCACTCCATTTAATCAGTCACTTCTGTTACTAACCACATTGCACTCGATTTAATCAGTCACTTCTATTACTACCACATTGCACTCCATTTAATCAGTCACTTCTATTACTACCACATTGCACTCCATTTAATCAGTCACTTCTATTACTACCACATTGCACTCCATTTAATCTGCCACTTCTATTACTACCACATTGCACTCCATTTAATCAGTCACTTCTGTTACTAACCACATTGCACTCGATTTAATCAGTCACTTCTGTTACTAACCACATTGCACTCGATTTAATCAGACACTTCTAGTACTACCGCATTGCACTCCATTTAATCAGTCACTTCTGTTACTACCGCATTGCACTCCATTTAATCAGTCACTTCTGTTACTACCACATTGCACTCCATTTAATCAGTCACTTCTGTTACTACCGCATTGCACTCCATTTAATCAGTCATTTCTGTTACTACCGCATTGCACTCCATTTAATCAGTCACTTCTGTTACTACCACATTGCACTCCATTTAATCAGTCACTTCTGTTACTACCGCATTGCACTCCATTTAATCAGTCACTTCTGTTACTACCGCATTGCACTCCATTTAATCAGTCACTTCTGTTACTACCGCATTGCACTCCATTTAATCAGTCACTTCTGTTACTACCACATTGCACTCCATTTAATCAGTCACTTCTGTTACTACCGCATTGCACTCCATTTAATCAGTCATTTCTGTTACTACCGCATTGCACTCCATTTAATCAGTCACTTCTGTTACTACCACATTGCACTCCATTTAATCAGTCACTTCTGTTACTACCGCATTGCACTCCATTTAATCAGTCACTTCTGTTACTACCGCATTGCACTCCATTTAATCAGTCACTTCTGTTACTACCGCATTGCACTCCATTTAATCAGTCACTTCTGTTACTACCACATTGCACTCCATTTAATCAGTCACTTCTGTTACTACCACATTGCACTCCATTTAATCAGTCACTTCTGTTACTACTGCATTGCACTCCATTTAATCAGTCACTTCTGTTACTACCACATTGCACTCCATTTAATCAGTCACTTCTATTACTACCACATTGCACTCCATTTACTTCTATGACTACCACATTGCACTCCATTTAATCAGTCACTTCTGTTACTAACCACATTGCACTCGATTTAATCAGTCACTTCTATTACTACCACATTGCACTCCATTTAATCAGTCACTTCTATTACTACCACATTGCACTCCATTTAATCAGTCACTTCTATTACTACCACATTGCACTCCATTTAATCTGCCACTTCTATTACTACCACATTGCACTCCATTTAATCAGTCACTTCTGTTACTAACCACATTGCACTCGATTTAATCAGTCACTTCTGTTACTAACCACATTGCACTCGATTTAATCAGACACTTCTAGTACTACCGCATTGCACTCCATTTAATCAGTCACTTCTGTTACTACCGCATTGCACTCCATTTAATCAGTCACTTCTGTTACTACCACATTGCACTCCATTTAATCAGTCACTTCTGTTACTACCGCATTGCACTCCATTTAATCAGTCATTTCTGTTACTACCGCATTGCACTCCATTTAATCAGTCACTTCTGTTACTACCACATTGCACTCCATTTAATCAGTCACTTCTGTTACTACCGCATTGCACTCCATTTAATCAGTCACTTCTGTTACTACCGCATTGCACTCCATTTAATCAGTCACTTCTGTTACTACCGCATTGCACTCCATTTAATCAGTCACTTCTGTTACTACCACATTGCACTCCATTTAATCAGTCACTTCTGTTACTACCGCATTGCACTCCATTTAATCAGTCATTTCTGTTACTACCGCATTGCACTCCATTTAATCAGTCACTTCTGTTACTAACCACATTGCACTCCATTTAATCTGTCACTTCTATTACATGATATCGGACCAGCGCTGTAACGACGCTTAAATTCTCAATTATATAAGCATTATAGGCCTAACAAAAAAAAAAGTAATTCGCTTCGGACTCCATAATAATTTAATTGATTGATTCGAACAAATGAGATTAAAGCGTATAAAAAGCTGGACACCTTAAGTTCTAATATAAGTTCAGAGCTAATTATGAATGAACGCCAAAGAAATTTTATAAATGGAACCCTTGACAAATCTTGTATTTCCGTTTTTTAAGAGGTATTTCCGGATTTCAAAGAACTATATAACGCAAGGAGGTTGAATTAATGGAGGCGGCATGACGTTACTAGACTGAAACCAGTGGGCGTTGCCTGTCGCCGCCATGTTCGACCCAAAACATTGGTAGCTGTGTACACTTATATTATATTATTGTACTATTTTGAACGTTATAAAACACTGTGTTATAATTTTTTAAAAAGTAATAAATGCCCTCTTGTTTGGCGTACGGTTGTACACAACTACGACAAGAAAACGGGATATTGCTTCATCAGTTAGTCACCATAATAATAATGCTAATTAGTTAATTTGTTTGTGCTTAATATTGTTGCTGTAAAGCAGTGCTGTTGTGATATGCAATAAACATCTAGATAATGACACAATGCCGTTGGCAAAAAGAGAGCCTAACGTTTATGAATGTTGCCGTCAATGATTCATTTAAGTTGCCTGTTGGCTATGCTTTAATCGATGGATTAGGTGGCATTGAGAGAATGAAATAGAATGTACCAGAGTGTCCCACAATGTACCACAATGTCCCACAATGTACCACAATGAAACAGAATGTACCACAATGAAACAGAATGTACCAGAATGTCCCACAATGTACCACAATGTCTCACAATGTACCACAATGAAACAGAATGTACCAGAATGTCCCACAATGTACCACAATGAAACATAATGTACTACAATGTCCCACAATGTACTATACAATGTAACAGCATATCCCACGATTTCAACAACGTTTCACATTGTAACAGAATGTCCCACAATGTCTCACAATGCACCGCAATGTACTAGATAATCCACAATGTACTATACAATGTAACACAATATCCCCACGATTTCCACAACGTTTCACAATGTACATAAATATTGATACGGTGCAATGCGAAGACATAAATAGCTGATTTACGTGAATCGCCAAATGGCAGGCTCATGTTTGATTCTTGTCGTAAAACAGGTTTTATTGGCTTTTTAAATGTGCATCCAGGCCCACCGACAGAAATTTCGGGCCCCTGGGCAGGGCTGTCACGCCCCCCCCCCATCGTTCTGATAATAATATTTTCAAAAGTTGATTGGCCAGCTCTGTTTGGGCCCCTAAAACTCGCCGGGCCCCTGGGCATTTCCCCCCATGCCCCTCTCTCAGCGGGTCTTTGTGTTCGATAGTTTGTTGCTAACGTTTGATTTACTGATTGCTTCGAAACGCTTCGAAAGGCAATATTGAAAGGATTGTTTTTAGTCTAGTTTACGCTGCTTAGTGCTAGCCATTTTTCATTGTTTGATCAAATGCTTTGCAATAAACATCGTAGTATAAATACAAAATATTATGTATTATGTAAAAATATAATTTTTACCCTGGCTTAATTTCGATATAGCGTATAATATAGGCCTCTATCAGCTGATCATATAAATAGCTTTACATAGACTACAGCGCTTTGTAATTGACACATTAGAATAACTAGACCACTAGAAATTAACTAGGGCCTATCAGACTTTAGAAAAAAATTCATACATAGCTCATTGGAGTCGTTTCTAGAATGAGAAAACTGGTATCGCAATGAAAGCTGGTGGAATGTTTTGAGTCGAACATGGCGGCGATAGGCTGCGCCCACTGGATTCAGCCGCTTGGTACCATCTGATAGCAGACGCCGTCTCCATGTATTCAACTTCCTTGATATAACGTCACGGATATATCTAATGCCTCCCCCCCCCCCCCGTTAGGCTGCCTCTGGCATGAAGAAAGGGAAAAAAAGAGAGATAGAGGGAGGGGGTATTTTACAGAGTTTTATTTAAAGTTGAATGCCTTTACATTAGTTGATAAACATTTTAAATTAATAGGAAAACGGTTAGAATAAATTAATAATTTAAATATCTAGATGGACGCCCACGCTTATATTTTAGTTACGATAATTTACATAAATATCTGAATGATCTAAGGATTAAATTTGTTTTTTCTTAGTGCATTTTAATAAGTTTCCATAAGTTTCCATATATATATATATATATATATATATATATATATATATATATATATATATATATATATATTAGGGTGGTGCAAAAAAAATTTTTTTAACATTTCTCTGATGGAACCATTTCATTTTGTGACATTATGTGTAATAATAACAATTTTGAAGTTTGGGCATGATTGTATAACTTTTAAAGGTCGCTCATCGACTGCAAGTTTTTATATTTTTCGGGTTATTAGTGGGCAATCTAAAATGATTAATAATGTAAAAATACAACATTATATTTTTACTTTTAATGTATATTAATAAAAAACATGGTCTATTTTTAAAACTAAATTATTTATATTATTGTTTACATATTAAAATAATTAAAGAATAAAGTTATAAGCTTCTGGTATATAATAACATATTTGCATTCACTATGGTAAAGAAAAAGTATTTTAAAAACTCTTGATAATAGTTCAAAAAATTCTAAATAATAGTTAGTATTTCAGGTTCCTAATTTATTGTATTGTCATCATCATTGCCCGTCACTCCTATCGGGGTATGGGCCACCAACTAAAGTTCTCCAGCGACTTCTGTCCTGAGCCATTCTCTCCAGCTGCTTCCAGCTGAACCCCATCCTGGTGATGTCCGCTTCAAATTCTCGCCTCCAGGTGTTTCTAGGCCGACCTCTCTTTCTTTTTCCTTGAGGATTCCAACTCAATGCTTGCCTAGTGATGTTGCTTGCCGGCTTTCGTAATGTGTGGCCTATCCATCCCCACCTTCTCTTCCTGATCTCCTCTTCTATTGAAGCTTGGCCGGTTCGTTCTAAGAGGCTGGCATTGGTGATGGTGTCAGGCCATCGTATTTGGAGAACTTTCCTAAGGCAGCTGTTGATAAAGGCCTGGACTCTCTTAGTGGTGGTCTTCGTAATCCTCCAGGTCTCAGCTCCATATAATAGGACTGACTTTACATTGGTATTGAACAGGCGAATTTTGGTGTTCAGAGACAGCTCTTTAGAATTCCAGATGTTCTTGAGCTGGATAAAGGCGGCTCTTGCTTTTCCGATCCTTGCTTTGACATCTGCATCTGTTCCACCCTGCTGATCTATGATGCTACCCAGATAAGTAAAGGACTCTACTTCCTCCAGTTTACTTCCGTTTAGGGTCACTGCATTTGTGCTGGTTGAGTTAATTTTCAGGATCTTGGTTTTAGATGTGTGTATGCTAAGGCCGACTTCCTTTGCAGTGGCATTCACAAGATTTGTTTTCTCTTGCATCTGTTGATAGCTATGTGTAAGGAGAGCAAGGTCATCTGCAAAGTCCAGGTCGTCCAGCTGTTTTAGCAAAGTCCATTGGATTCCATTTCTTCTTTCCCTGGTGGATTTCTTCATAATCCAGTCTATAGCCAGTAGGAAAAGGAATGGGGAAAGCAAGCATCCTTGTCTGACTCCTGTTCGTACCTGAAGCTGTCTGTTAGCTGCCCTCCATGGATAACTCTGCAGGACATACCCTCATATGATTTCTCGATCAGTTTAACTATTTTTAAGGGGACACCATAATGTCGAAGAAGTTTCCAGAGGATTTCTCGATCTGCACTGTCGAACGCTTTCTCAAAGTCAATAAAGTTGATGTATAGCGGCGAGTTCCACTCCAGGGACTGCTCAACTATGATGCGGAGCGTTGCGATCTGGTCTGTGCATGACCTGTTTTGACGGAAACCTGCCTGTTCGTCTCTCAGCTGTGGGTCGACTGTGTCTTTTGATCCTCTCCAAAAGGACTCGGTTGAAGACTTTGCCTGGCACTGATAGCAATGTGATGCCCCTGTAGTTGCTGCAGTCGCTAAGGTCACCTTTTTTTGGGAAGCTTGATGGAGATATCCTTCCTTCCAGTTTGTTGGTACGTCTTCTTCCTCCCATATCCTTTCAAAGAGTGGGTACAACATCTCCACTGTCGTATTGAGGTCTGCCTTTAGTGCTTCTGCTGGGATGTCATCTGGTCCAGCTGCTTTCCCATTTTTTATCAGAGTGATCTTTTCTGATCTCCTCTTTGGTTGGCTTGTCACAGTTGATTGGCAGATCTGCTATGGCTGGTTCAATGACAGGGGGGTTCAGTGGTGCTGGTCTGTTCAGGAGTTCCTCAAAGTGCTCAGCCCATCTATTCAACTGCTGATCTAATTCATTAATAGCTTTCCCTTGCTTATCTTTGACAGGTCTTTCTGGTTTGTTGGTCTTCCCTGAAAGTCTCTTTGTTATGTCATATAACATTTTCATGTTTCCACTGTAAGCTGCCTGTTCTGCTTCAGCTGCCAATCCATCCACATAATCTTTCTTGTCCTTCCTAATACTTCTTTTCACTTTGTTGTGTGCTTCCGTGTATTCTTCTTGAGCTTTGCCTTTAGCTGATCTAGTTTTACTGTTGTTGACTGTTGCTTTCTTCTTCCTCCTGTCCTCTATCTTATTCAGGGTATCAGTTGTGATCCACGCTTTTTGATGGTGTTTCATTGGCCCCAGTACCTTTTGGCATGCTGATCTTAATGACTCTTTCACTTTCTGCCACTCATTTGACACACTGTACTCCTCTTCCACCAGTTCATGGAGCACTTCATATTTGTTCTTCAGTACCAAGTTGAACTGTTCTTTTATCTTAGGATCTTTCAGAAGACTTTACTCTTCTGTCTGACGTGCTTGTCTCATATCTCTTCAGCTTCAGTTTCAATTTCGCTACAACCAGATGGTGATCAGACGCTACATCCGCCCCTCTTCTCACTTTTACATCTTGTAGGGATCTTCTAAATTTCCTATTAATGCAAAAATGGTCTATCTGATTCTCTGTCACTTTATCCGGGGATATCCATGTATTCTTGTGGATTCTTTTATGGGGAAATATGCTCCCTCCAATGACCATGTTATTGAGTGCACACAGGTCTGCGAATCTCTCCCCATTCTCGTTCATCGTTCCCAGAGCATGTGTGCCCATGACTTGTTCATAACCTGTGTTTTCGGACCCAATCTTTGCATTGAAATCTCCCATGAGGATGGTTACATCTTTTCCAGGGAAGGTCTCAAGTATCTTCTGTATTCTGCTGTAGAACTGGTCTTTGTCGTCTTCATCACTGTCGTTTGTTGGTGCATAACACTGGACTATATTAGTTTTGATCTTCTTCTTGGTACGGAAGGAGGCAGTAATGATCCTCGGACCGTGTGCTTCCCATCCAATCAGTGCCCCCTGTGCTTTCTTGGACAGCATGAGGCCAACTCCCTGTGTGTGTGGTGCATCGTTCTCTTCGTGTCCGGAGTACAGCAGCATCTCCCCTGATAACAGTCGTCTCTGTCCAGCTTGTGTCCACCTTGTCTCACTAATGCCTAAAATGGTCAGTTTGTTTCTCTCCATCTCTGCTGCTATCTGAGCCATCTTTCCTGACTCATACATGGTCCTGACATTCCATGTGCCGATAGTGGTTTTCCTGGTTGTCAGAAAAGTAGTCGGCTTTGTGGCTTCCTTTCGGCTTTCACCAAAACTAAGCTTCATGAGTCTTCGTGATGAAGAATCTTCTTCTCCCAGGACTGAAATATCTGTTTTTTCTTTAGTTCGTGTTTCTGTAGCAAGGGGTTTTTTAACAGGGTGGGGTTGCTAGCCGCACGCCCAACCCTCCTCCTTTTTCAGCCGGGCTTGGGACCGTCCTTGGCGGAGTTTTATTGTATTGTATCGAAATAAAAAGTTTATTAATTATTGTTTTTTGACAACTTGATTCCATCGATCAACAAAGATTTCTGTGGCAGAGGAAACTTTGACCTGTGTTCAGAGGCTACCTGCAGCAAGAATTGCTTTTGTTCTTCATTTTTGGTAATTGAACAGTTAAAATCCTGAATTAGTTTTATTCCTCTTTCGGCTGTATCATTAACAACTCTTATACTTTCTACATATTTTAAAGCCTGTTGAAAATCTTCATTTTTGGTCCAATTGTCTGGGGCAACAGTTGTTAAAAATGAAGTTGGTAATTCCAAAATGTTAAAAAAATTCAAAGTATTCTCTGTTACAGAACTTTCTAGTTGCAGATTTTCAATTGAAGTAAAATCAATTTTTATTCGTTTCTGTGGTTCATTCTCTCCAGCATGTTGCAGAGCCGAAACCATTTTTGTTTTTGTTTCTATGCTGATCTCATTATCAAAAAAAGCCAATGCTACCATTTCTTCACTAAGAAACCATAAGTGCCTCGAAAATGCTGTTGCTGCAACTGTAAAAATTCCATCGTTAATGGCTTTAAGTTGCAAAATAGTCTTCAGAAAAGTGAGATCATTCGACGGAGCCAGTGTTGGATTGGGACATGATATCCAAAATTTGGTGTACACCAAACTAGCAAACAAGCTTATATCTAGAGGTGATTTTTCCTCTTTTGCCGTTAATTTGAACTGTCTCTTGAACATCCATATTTTCATTGAATATAAAATTTTGGCCATCCACCTAGCTCTGTGTATGGCCATCACATGAGCTCCACGAGGAGGAACATCACCAAGGAACACAACTGTTAGTTCCAATAATTCCTTGTAGTCATCTCGATATTGTCGAGTAGATTCACGAATTGTTTTCAAATAAATTAGTGCATCTTGTTTGAGTATGCTGTGAGAAGCCAAAAGGTCAGAACATGTTTTAAAATTTAGAGCTGTTTCAGAATCTTCTTTGTCAATTAATGACCACTTGTCACGAAAACGTTTAAATAATCCTATTTCAGGGCCACTGGATTGCCCAAGAGAATGTTTAAAAACGTCACTCAAGACGATTTCATACATATGATGACGACATGCCAAGTGTAATAATTCTTTACCAAGCTTTTTTTCATGCTCCAGCTTTGGATGCAATGTTTGCAGCTGTTGTATCAAAACTCATTGCTTTAATTTGTTCTTGAATATATATCCCAATCTAGTAAAGTTGTTATGACTGCTTCACTTATTGCTTCACCAGTTCCACGTGTTAATTTTGGGATGCCAAGAAGATGATCAACATTATAACCTGTGACAACAACTGCTAATCGATCAACTGAATCTTTTCCAGTTATATCTGGCAATATTTTGCCATCAAAATGAACGGTCAATGGAAGATTTGACGAGTTGAATGTAGACGTGATGGTTGTAGCAATATTTGTTTGATTAGTAGTTCTAGCTCTCCGGATTTTATCACGACTGATAGCAAAATCTGAAATGTCATGACCTAAACCTTTTGCAGCAATCATAAGAACAAGAATAAAAAGACCCCAGCTAATAAAATGCTAAAAAATAACTATTACAATTAATTATAATTAAATTCATCCAAATTAAAAGTTATTTATTAATAAAATAAACAACAAATTAAAAATTTACAGTAACATCAAAATAGGAAAATAATGTAAACAAAAATTGAAAAATGGCGATGAGCTACATCTAAAAGTTATTCAAATTTGCTAAAATTTTGCAGGATTCAATATAATTATATAAGGAACAAAATAAAAAGGTACCACATTCATATTTGAAACTTTTGAAAATGTCAATGTATTTGTGCACCACCCTAATATATATATATATATATATATATATATATATATATATATATATATATACACACCATCTAGTTGAGATGAAGTAGAGCTGATATATTTCTGTAGCCCGGCGATTGTGTAGCTGGTACAATGACCAGCCGCCTTTACTTGACCCAACTAATGTCTCATACCCATTTATAAGATGGGCGCACTTCGGGACATCAATCGAACTCAACTATTGAGTGCCAGATTATATCTCTTGTATTAGTGAAATGACAACAGTTGAATATTAATAAATTCTAGACTTTGAATGAATTCAACTCTATTCATTGCTAAGATTTGTTGATCCATATTGGCGCTAACACTTTTTATTGAATATAATTTCGATGAGTATTTGCATCATCTAAGTCTTTTGTTATCTTTTGTTTTTTTTAGAACATCTATATACATAATCGGCTAACACAGACGGTGGTTAGACAGACCTTCGCACCGAGCGGTCTAAAGTATGTTCATGGCAATAAAAGCCACATGTCTGCACTAGGGTGGCCCAAAAAATCCAACTTCGTGCCACATACCGGGGCACCTTTTTTTAAGTTCCTATTGCCTTAGTATACTGTTGCAAAATTTTACAACTAAATTCCAGGTAGAGAGGGAATGCTCTGCAGGCCTCAATTTATTTTACACCACTAAGTTGGCATTTACCTCGATTTTGTTGACTAGGGTAGGATACAAGCGTTTTTTCGTACATTTACTTGAACTATTCTCTTGCTGACCTAGTTCTCATTTTAGATACATGACTTCCTGTTGTTTTTATAAACATTGTGCAGACGGAAAATCAACAAATATAATGTTCATGAGTGGTGAAGATAAAGAGATGGCAGCACAGCAGGAACGAGTCCATCACAAACAACAGAAACAGCTACTTCGTAAACAGAAAGAGGAAAAACGACAGCAACAAACTATAGAAGGTGAATCACGTGAAAATGAAACAGAGAGCTGTGAATCATCCAATAAATTTGAAGTCCTAGATGAATATGAACCGTCCAAGCTCAACTAAAAAACGGACAAACAAGACGGAGATTGGGTATCATACTTCTTTGTTCACTAAGCACGTTACCAGTGCCTTGGATCGCAACCAAACGTCTGATCTTGAAGCTATGCGATTGGTGATTCCTATTGCTTCAGCACTGTGACATGATCCTTCATCATTGACAGTTTCACGAAGTACCATGCAAAGAGCCAAAAAGAAAGTCAGGTGTAAACAAGCAGCAGATATAAAGGTTTCATTCAAGCCTGACTATCCTGTAGTTCTACACTGGGATGGAAAAATCTTACCTGAAATCACGGGTCTTGGAAAGTTGACCGCTTGCCGGTGCTGTTTTCTGGTGATGGCAGTGAAAAATTACAAGGTGTCCTTAAACGAACATCAGGGACAGGACAGAATGCTGCTGATGCTATTTATGGTTAGTTAGAGCAGTGGACACTGGTAGAAAGCATCCAGGCTATGAGCTTCGACACCAGTTCTGTCAACACTGGTCGTTTCTATGGAGCTTGTGTACTGCTTGAGAATCGTATTGGTCGATAACTATTGTGGCTAGCATGTCGTCATCATGTTCTTGAACTGGAATTAGCAAAAGCTTTCAGTTTGTGTTGCGGTCCTTCTAACTCACCAAACATACCTATCTTCAAAAGATTTAAAGAAGTTTGGGGACGCATAGAAGCTTGACAACTATAGTAAGTTGGAACTGCCTTTCAAGCACTATGGTTTCGAGAAAACACGGTGAGCTTCCTGACAAGGTACAAGTTGGACTAGAAGTCCCAGGTCAGAGATGATTATGAAGAACTTCTTGAACTGACAATGATCATCTTAGGAGATCCACCAAAAACCATTTACTGGAAAGCACCAGGCCCTGTACATCATGCTAGGTGGATGGCTAAGCTGACCTGTGCCATCAAAATTTACTTCCTCCGTCATCAGAGATAAATTTTCAGTCTTACATCCAAGGAAGAGAGCCAACTCAAACGATTTGTACAGTTTGGAACCTTGTTGTATATGATTTAAGCACCCTGTGCAGCGGAAGCACCTGGCGGAGATCTTTTGCTCTGGAATGACCTGCAGCAATATCAGTCTGTTGATCACGACATCAGTATTGCAGCACAAAAATTCTCCAGAATCACATGTGGTATCTGTCTAATGAGACTGTCAGCCTGGCATTGTTTTCCGATGAAGCGTCACCAATTGAGAAACAGAAAACAATAACAGGTTTTGGAATAGAACTGGAATCTAGTGAGCGACGTGTTCAAGGTGATCCATCATTGCTCCAAAATGAAGGCGTCAGCTTGGGTCACTTTTCCCCAAGGCGTTCACAGAACATGCTTACAAAGCTACACATAGGCAACTACTTTCTAGTTCTTCCTCAGTGGAATACTGTAGAATACCAGAAGGGTAAGCAGTGCATTCGCGACTTGCGTGTGATCAACGTAACTGCAGAACGTGGAGTTAAACTTTTTGAGGACAAAAAACGAGGAAGAAAAGCAATTTATTTTGCAAGTTGTTGAAGCCAACAGAAAAGTCATCCCTACACAAACTACAAATAAGTCTGCCAGCTCTGCTGTTTCGGTGTAGACAATGTTTAGACAATATTCTCTGACTATTCAGTACTCTACAATGTACATTTTATGTTGACATTTTTGTTACTTAACAGTTACATTACAGTAATGGCATGATTTGAAAATGTAATTAAAAAAATTCAACGAAAATGCCTTTTTTTATTAATATAGTAAAACTTTGTGACTCTTGAGCATTCCCTTCCAATAGCAGTAGGAAGCTGAAATTGTTGTCAGTTACTAAGTAAGACAAATGGAACTTAAAAAGAGGGTGCCCCGTTAAATGTGAGAAACTTTAATTTTTTCCATATGATTTTGGGCCACCCTAGTCTGCACGTTACAAATACACGGCACCGTACGAGTTGAAAGCTTACATCGCTAAAAAAAAAAGTCTGAGTTCTACGTCACACCTTTGCAGAGTAAAAAAAAACAACGCGCGTCATCGACCGTCTCTATTAAAATAGTCTGGGGAATTCCAAAATTATAAAAACTGAAAAGAGACAATGTATGTTAAATGAGAGTATGTTTGGTGCGCATTTTGTTCATCAAATGAATCTTTCTTGAATAAAAATGAAATGCTGGGGAATTCTAAACACAACAAGGATTTCTTATTAATGAATTAAGATTTTTAAATGATATGGAGTAGTGTGCGCAAATTATGTTTAATAGTCGGGGGATGTTTTTGTTAAGCTTCTGTACCCATAATGAGGATTATTTTCTTTGGGATGAATTATATAAAAAGCTATTTTTGTATATAGACTGATTATTAACGCGCTCAAATATATATTACCGAGTTGGTTGGGATAGGGGTGGGAATAAACCAAATGGTTGCAGAAAGGAGGGGGAGGGGGAGTCAAGCAGACGATTCAAGAAGCAACACCGCTATTTTTTTAACCTCACGTCTCTCTTTTTTTTTAAATACGTCAGGTTATAAAAAAAGGAACTGTTGGAATGGTAGGATTGGTAAAGGAGTGTTTAACCGGGGGGGGGGGGAGGTAGGGAGAAGTGTCACGTGGTATTGTGAACATGCAGTTATACTAAATGCCCTTTTTTTGTAATTTTGTACATTGAGACCCACTGCGATTCGGGCATGTCTTGAATGGAAGGGGGTGGCGGGCGGGGGAGGGAGGGAGGGAAGGATAGTCTTTTAAAATATCATAAATGAATTAAGATTAGTCAATGATATGGTGTTGTGAGCACATCACCATTTTCAACTCCAACTGCGTGACTAATAGCCGGTCCGGGTACCGGGCCTGTTCAGCTAGTTGTTTATAAAAGTTTTATTATTTTTTAAAATTTATTTATTGGGCGTTCAATTACAACATAAAAGTTGAAGGAAACTGTTCACTTTAAATGTATTGAAAACTGAATAAAGATTTTTAATATCACAGACTAACGATGTGTGTGAGGCAACTGTGTAGTCCATTGGTTCTAGTTACTTACTCTACTTCATTTTGTTAGTAGTCAGAATTCTCTCCCTTTATCTACCATCAAACTTATTACAGAAAGGGGAGACAATGTCAAAACATTCTATTTTTATATCAGACTGAGAAGAACATACACTTTAAAAAAAACAACATTCTGCCGTGGTCCGTGTTTTAAATAGACTTAAATTTTACCTCACACACTTTCATCCAATAGCCACGTTGCTGATAGTTGGATATGTTAGGACTTGACAAGGTAAGTGACTGATTTATTCATCTAAATCACTTTCATGGCCAATGGAATGTTTGGATAGTAGGTTTATAGTACAATTCTGAATGGAGGACTCTCCTGTGATGTAAAACTCATATATTGAACTGAGAAAATTTGTTTCGGAGAGCATCACAGAAGTATATGATTTTGTGGTAAACCCTTTTGGGAAATTCACTTAAAAAACTGTTTTTAAATAGTCATCAATTTATCATTTTAAAACGTATCGCCTTGAGCGCGTTGGATTCCAACGGTGTTTAAAAAAATACAAGGAACACGTGGCTATTAATCTACTCTCGACTATTCAGAACTTGTTTCGATAGGTACTACAGTTTCTTATTTGGACTTTTTAGAACAAGATTTTTGTGCCGTGCTGTGTGCATATATTCTACCAGTACTTTGTTTTTGGACAATTTGCTGCTATCTGTCAAGACGTTCTGCAAGATTTGCTGTATCGTGCTGTGTGCATAATTTCTATCGGGGACTTACGTAAGTACAGCTACATTTTTGCGTAGTTTTAAAGTTAGCAGTGCAAAACCTTTAAAACCCTTTTTTCACCTGTACAATCATGTCAGTTACGACTTTCGTAATCGAGAAGAAAGACCTGGAAGGTGGACTGGTCCGTCCCCAGGGCACTGTCCTTCTCAGGTTAACGGGACCAAACGCTACTAAGGCAACTATGCCCTTGTTGATAAAAATGATGGGTCTACACCCATCAGACGTTTCCACGCTGTACAGGTTTGAAAGCCCGTACACGTGGTACCTTAAAACATCCAACGATCCATGTCGCTCCCGACTGATCAACAAACAGTTTGGGGGCGACAAAAACTTTAAAGTTACCATCTCCCCACTTGAGACTGACAAGGTCAAAGTTACTCTCCACTGGCTATCTACAAACATAGCCAGAAAAAGAGTCGAGGAGATTTTCGAATCCTTCGCAGAGCCAGGTTCTCGGACAAGGGTCGAAAAAGTCTCGGGATCCGCGGACAAATGGAGCGGTTTCCTGCAACCAAAAAAAGATAAGGAACTTCCCCACTACATTTCAATTAGATATGAAGGGGATGCCAAAATATATAAAGTCCTCGTTACAATTCCAGGCAGAAGACAGAAATGCTGGACTTGTGGAGATGATAGCCACTGGTCTAACCAGTGCCCCATAATTAAAGGCCCCAAAAAAAATTCAAAAACCCACAGCCAACCAAAAACCTACGCTGACATGGTATCAGCGGTGCCCCCAAGTCCACAACAACCTAGTGGAAGTGTGGACGATGGCTTTACCCTCGTCCGACGAAAAAAAACCCAGAACAAAATTATAGTAGAGCTAAAAAACAAATTAAAAGACACCATTGAGTCCAACAACTCAAGGAAACGCTTCCGAAACACGGAGCAGACCCAATCACCTCCAAGTTCCTCGGAAAAAAATATTACAAAAAGAGAAAGAAGACCATCGCTCTCATCCAATGAAGACCTGAGTGATAGTTTCCTCTTTTTTAGAAACACTACTCAGGAAAATATCCAGGATTCACCTACCACTCCCCACACCAACCAACCAGTGGAAGACAATGAGCTACCACAAACACCCCCAAATCTCATCATAGATGAGCCATCAACCCCCAATTCCACTCCTTAAAATAAACAAAAATAGCAACAAAACACTAAGAAACAAATGCAAAAACACTCGCTTTTTCAGTGCAAATGGCTGACATAACACTGCTATCATTAAACATACGCAGCCTGAAAAACAAACAAAACCACATAATACATCTTGTAAGGAAATACAAGCCTGACTTTGTATTTCTGCAAGAAACAAATATAAACAACGAATACATTGCCAAACGATACATCAGCGACATGGGGTTTAGGGAAAGTACTTTTAGTTTAGGTACATACGCCAGGGGGGTTGCCATAATACAGACGTCAGATAGATTTAACATTACACACAAGCACACTGACACAGACGGACGCATCGCAATCATAAAGATAGAATCAGGCACACACAAGTACACACTAGCCAACATATACGCACCCACGAAACACGCAGATAAACCCCCTTTCTTTGACCTTTTGAAAACAACATTACATAACTTTTACAGAAAGGACAACTTAATACTAGGGGGCGATTTCAATTACGTAACTAGTAAATTAGATAAGCAAAACTCTACCAACAACACACTCGAACAAGACTGGCTGGAAAAGACCTTTCAACACTTCCAGCTGGTCGACACATATAGATCCATTTACCCCGAGGGGCGAGAGACTACGCTCGTCCATTCCTCATATCCATCGACTTCTAGACTGGATCGTGTATACATCCCATCCCACTTACCCGTTGATAAGGTTTTGCACATTGGCGATACTTTAAACTACACAGATCATAAGGCTGTGCTAGTCCAGGTAGGAACAATAAACCCAAAGCAGACAAAAAGACAATCCCCTCACTGGAAATTTAACAATAGTCTGCTACAGAATACCTTTTTCACAGAAACAATAAAGCAGATACTACTGGACAGTTTCAGTGAAACAACAAAAGACGATGATGTCTCAGAAATCTGGTTGATCGTTAAAAAGAACATCAAACAGATAGCGATAAACACCTCGTCACTAATACATAGAAAGATAAAAGACAAAGAGCAAGTCCTGAGAGCTGAACTAGAGCTCACAGAACCTGACTCTACAGAAGCTGAAGCAATTAATCTACAGATTAATGAAATCGAAAACTATCGTTTCAACGGCGCACAAATAAGATGCCGATTGAGAAATGTCCCGGAGGAGCCGAGCAGAGCGTACCTCAACATCGAACAAAATATACAGAAAAGCCGATACATTAAAGGAATCCAAGGCGACAACGGCAACATGCTACTAGGGTCAGAAGAAATAGGCGCCGCCTTCCATAAACATTTCGCCACACTATACAAAAAACAAAACACTGTCACATCAGCTCAACAAAAATTCATCCAACACTGCAAAACATTAACAGAAGAACAAAAACAACAGTTAGATACACCCTTTACTCTACAAGACATCGAACATACAATCAATAATTTAGCTAGCAACAAAACACCAGGACCTGATGGACTAAGTGCCGAGTTTTATAAAGCCTTTCTTCCATCATTAGGTCCCATCCTACTCAAAATATTTACAGACACACACAATAAAGGGAAGCTGCCACAGGGTTTTAATGAGGCATACATCACACTTATCGACAAAGAAACACAGGATAGGACATCAGTCAATAGTTACCGACCAATCTCACTCCTCAACACAGATTACAAAATACTCTCAAAAACTATAGCCAACAAGTTACAACCACACATGCACACATTAGTGCACGAAAACCAACATTGTAGCGTTAGTGGTAGAAAAATAGAGCACATGAGTCACCACATCAGAGATTTTATAACATACACACACATCAAAGACACCCAGGCGGCCCTACTCTCTATCGACCAGGAAAAAGCCTTCGATACGGTCGACCACGAATACCTCTTCCGGGTGTTAAAGAAAGGCAACATAGGAGACTACACGCACAAATGGGTCCAAATGCTTTACAGCAAAGCCCAAAGCAAAATTCTTTTAAACCACTCGCTAACCGCACCTTTCGACATTGAGAGGTCGGTTCGTCAAGGGTGCCCACTGTCTCCTATGCTGTACGTGCTGGCGTTGGAGCCCCTCTTGGAGAGAATAAGAAAGGACATTTCCATCAGAGGAGCCCAAATCCCGGGAGAAATGGACAACAGCAAACTGCTGGCATACGCAGATGACACAACTTTTTTTCCAACATGTGATAAAGACATACACCACATTATGGAACACTTTCAAGACTTTCAGAGCTGCAGTGGTGCCAAAGTTAATGTAGCCAAGTCTGGCATCATGGGCCTCGGGAAATGGAAAAAAAAAGAAAATTTCCCCTACCAGATGAAAAACCAACAGTCCCTCAAAATATGCGGGATTGTCTGGACAAACGAGCCCCACTTATTCCACACGGCCACGTGGGAGGGAATTATAAAAAAGACCAAAAACGTGATAGCTATGTACAGCCACATGTCAACTACAATCTTTGGTCGTGCCCTCCTCATCAACACACTAATTCTACCTAAAACAATATATTACATTACAGCAACACAACCACCACCAACTTTCATACAAAACATGAACAAATTACTACGCAGCTTCATTTTCAAATCAACAATAAGCAACATAAAACACACAACACTCATACAGAACAAAAACGACGGCGGAATAGGACTCCAAGATCTATCTTGTAAGCTCCAAGCACTACGCTTAAAGTACGCTGGTGACATAGCCAAATCACCTAACAAATACCCACTAGTTATTTACCTCTACGGCCTCAGGCTTACCAACATCATACAAACAAAAAACAACACACCCCACTACTTTGGCAGACAGACCACACCCTTTCAAACATCACTTACAAAAAGTCTGACAGGCCACACACACCTCATACATCAAACAACTAAGCAGATATACACATCTTTAGTACAAACATTACAGACACCACTCACCAACAGAATTAAGTGGGGCCGAATCTGGAATGTGTCAGACTTTACAGACACCTTCCAAAGTCTACACAGTCGGCACACCAAGATCACCGCCAGAGCAAGAGAAGTGGGCTACCGACTAATTTTTAACATGACGCCTGTAGCCCGGTGTATTAAAAGTATGCCCACGTCAAGCAACACAATGTGCAAGATGTGTCGCACTGACGTACGGAGGATGAAGATCATCTATTCTTGAAATGCTCAACATTCAAGAGCACAAGGCAGACCTTAAGAAGTCTACTAAGGTCAAACCTAAAAATAGATTTTAACCTAGACATGGCAATAACTCTCAACAAGATACCGAAGCTAAAGAACGAAACAGTTAATAATTTAAATATTATCCTACTGTCAGAGTACAGACTCTTCGTCTGGTCATGCAGACTTCAAGCCTGGCACAATAAGACAATCCTAAAAGAAGATCAAGTCGAAGAAAAATTTCGATACATAATGGACTATAAAATACAAAATTATTGACACTACAATGTTGTATCTATCATGACAAATATTTAACTGTGAGAGGTTTTCAATGGAACACAATATACCAATACCCCCTTTTCTGTCCGCTGTGAGGTATGGGGACGGCGAGGGCCCAGGTGTCGCTTGATGAGAGTTGGACGACCCCGGGTATTAGCAGCCTCTGTTTCGAGAGGTGGAAAGGGAGGAAAGTTGTGTTTCTGGAAAGGAATGCCACTGTTTTTAATTAAAATTAAATAAAACTAATTGCTGCCTGTCAATTTTTATTTTAATTTATGTATATATATAATAAAAAGGGAACCTCAAACCATTCCAAAGTCAGTCTCAGATGGTTAGGAAGTTTCCCATTAAAATTTTGTTTAATAAGTGGCATTGATGTACTTACTCGTCTAAAATATAAATGTATACAAAACATGCTATGTCAAAACATTTCTAAATAATGCTATTAATGATATATTACTTTGTAAACATTTTAATTTCAACTGGTTACAAAAAGCTCCTGTAGTAGAAATATGTATAAAGTGGTATCAATCTATTTACTGTATTATAATATAAATGTATATATATGGAATTTTACCTCACAGTTCTAAGAATTTCTAATTGAGATGTATATTAATATTAAAATAACTTGTATGTAAATATGTATATTACTTAATACAATAAGATTCTTTTATCAATGTTACTATGTATTTAATACCATGTTATCTGTCATTGTAACTGTTTTTTATCAAGAATAAATTATTTAAAAAAAAAAAAAAAATTGAACTGAGAAATCTATGAAATCGTTATGTTATGTTGAATTTGTTATGTGAGCCTGATTTTGTTACTTGATGTTTAATTTGTTATGTGAGCCTGATTTTGTTACTTGATGTTTAATTTGTTATGTGAGCCTGATTTTGTTACTTGATGTTTAATTTGTTATGTGAGCCTGATTTTGTTACTTGATGTTGAATTTGTTATGTGAGCCTGATTTTGTTACTTGATGTTTAATTTGGTTAGTGAGCTTGATTTTGTTACTTGAAGTTTAATTTGGTTTGTGATGATACACATCGTTGAACTGAATACATTGCATAATTTATACACTTTGTTTAGCACAGTCAGCACTTACATTTAACTTTTCTAGGGTTTACTAGGGTTGGTCGTTAATAATGTATAGAGTCATTCATATAGACATTCACTCATATCTCAATGAATTTATCAACCGATCAGACCAGAGTGAAATCCCCACCCTCTCCCGTCATCGATATGATCTTTTTTAATTGTGACTGCTCGCATTTGTCAACATCTTGTTCATTTTATTATTGTGCACTACGTGGCTATGTGAACAATGTAAATTGGCTGACTGAAACTGAATTGTGTCCAATAATAGATAGTAGATTACCAAAACAAAAACTTTTTTTTTAAATTAATACATAGGATGACTACACAATGTCAGTGTGCATTGTTTTTATGCAGGTCTATGTATATATATATACTACAAGACTTGTGTATATAGAACCAACAAGACCTGTGTATATAGAACCAACAGGCCAGTGAATATAGAACCAACAGGCCAGTGAATATAGAACCAACAGGCCAGTGAATATAGAACCAATAGGCCTGTGTATATAGAACCAACAGGCCAGTGAATATAGAACCAACAGGCCAGTGAATATAGAACCATCAGGCCAGTGAATATAGAACCAACAGGCCAGTGAATATAGAACCAACAAGCCTGTGTATATAGAACCAACAGGCCAGTGAATATAGAACCAACAGGCAGTGTATATAGAACCAACAGGCCAGTGTATATAGAACCAACAGGCCTGTGTATATAGAACCAACAGGCCAGTGAATATAGAACCAACAGGCCTGTGTATATAGAACCAACAGGCCTGTGTATATAGAACGAACAGGCCAGTGAATATAGAACCAACAGGCCTGTGTATATAGAACCAACAGGCCTGTGTATATAGAACCAACAGGCCTGTGTATATAGAACCAACATGCCTGTGTATATAGAACCAACAGGCCAGTGTATATAGAACCAACAGGCCAGTGAATATAGAACCAACAGGCCTGTGTATATAGAACCAACAGGCCTGTGTATATAGAACGAACAGGCCAGTGAATATAGAACCAACAGGCCTGTGTATATAGAACCAACAGGCCTGTGTATATAGAACCAACAGGCCAGTGTATATAGAACCAACAGGCCTGTGTATATAGAACCAACAGGCCTGTGTATATAGAACCAACAGGCCTGTGTGTATAGAACCAACAGGGATGTGTATATAGATCTAACGCCATTGTATATAGTAACTATCAAAGTGTTGTTCGTGATAATTATTTTGATGTTGATTTATTTACCATTAAGAATTGACACACAAGCTACAACAAAATATTTTTACTAGCTTTTAGTATTTAAACAAAAACTATACAGACAGTGTCGAACTTAGGGATTCGGGGGCCCGGGGGGGCTGGGCTTCTTTGGGGGCCCCTATATTTTGACACTTGACACCATGACATGCGGTAATGTACTTAATATTTAATGTAAAAAAACAAGGTGGGGCCCGGGGGACTGTCGAATTGGGATCCCCTCCCCCCACCCTAGGTACGCCTCTGTATACAGAAGTACATTTTCCCGCGGCTAAGTCAGTGTGCTTGTTTGCCTTGCTGTCTAGTTATCTTTGATAAGTTCTGCTCGGGTTTAGTGCTTTTTGTTCTCTTATAGTACTTTTTCACATTTCTTTTTATAACCTTGGGTCCGAAGAAAGTGGGTGCAAAGATCAGTGCTCAGAAGAAGCGTGAAATCGTACAAAAACATGAGCAAGTCGTGTGAGTGACTGATTTAACGAGGCAGTACGGGCGCAGTAGTTCAACGATATGTATTGTGCTTAAACAGAAATAGTCTATAAAGGGTATTACAATAGTTTCTAAGCTTCCCCGTCTATCTCCTCCACCCAACACCTCCGCCAGCATCTTCCGTAAGATCATGTCGGCTAATTCCAAGTAAATACACTTTATAAAACCTGTATATTTCTTTACATTATCTTTTATTATTTTTAATACAATATTTGTTATTCATAAATACATTTTCCTTTTTAAAAAAAAACACGTAAACGTAACAAAAAAAGATAATAAGCAAGGAAATAGTAGCACATCAAGGTGGATTTTCTCCTACTTCATAACACTACAAGCAATGAATTAACAGCTATTCAATGTGGATTCTCTCCTATTTCATAACACTACAAGCAATGAATTACAGCACACCAATGTGGATTCTCTCCTACTTCATAACACTACAAGCAATGAATTAACAGCACATCAAAGTAGATTCTCTCCTACTTCATAACAATACAAGCAATGAATTAACAGCTATTCAATGTGGATTCTCTCCTATTTCATAACACTACAAGCAATGAATTAACAGCACATCAAAGTAGATTCTCTCCTACTTCATAACACTATAAGCAATAAATTAACAGCACATCAATGTGGATTCTCTCCTTTTTCATAACACTACAAGCAATGAATTAACAGCACATCAAAGTAGATTCTCTCCTACTTCATAACACTATAAGCAATAAATTAACAGCACATCAATGTGGATTCTCTCCTTTTTCATAACACTACAAGCAATGAATTAACAGCACATCAATGTGGATTCTCTCCTACTTCATAACAATACAAGCAATGAATTAACAGCACATCAATGTGGATTCTCTCCTACTTCATAACAATACAAGCAATGAATTAACAGCACATCAATGTGGATTCTCTCCTACTTCATAACAATACAAGCAATGAATTAACAGCACATCAAAGTGGATTCTCTCCTACTTCATTGCACTCAATATTGATCTCATTCAACCTTTCTATTGTTTAATAGAGAGCTTCACCCAGTGCAGAATTAAAACTTATTGATGCTCCAAGTACAAACTGTTCCCCCTACCCTCCTCACACACAAAAATAAATCGAACATTTGAACGACATATGATTACAATACATTCATGTCTGAAAATGTTTTAAGCTCAATCTTTCAACTTGTAAATATACTTCCTATGCACTTGTAAATGTACTTCCTGTGGCTACCTTATTAAACGAGTCCTAGCTCAACTTTCCTACGATATTAATTGTTTTCCGTCTAGTGTCTCCATTAGTGACTAGCCTACAGCTATATAATTTCTAAAACTTTTAAAAAATGCAATGCTGATGTGCTTCCTTTTAAATAAGAGAGAGAGAGAGAGAGAGAGAGAGAGAGAGAGAGAGAGAGAGAAAGAAGGGGGATTTTAAAACACCATTTCTAAATAAAAAATAAAAACAGCCCTTAAAAGTCTGTGTCCAGGTTTCAGCAGTAATTAAATTGTACACTAGAAACTGGCTGTCTCCAGGCAGTTGGCAATTACTTATTGGTTATCCACAATTTTTTGTTTCTTATTTTTATCTTGTCAATAGAAATGAAATCTCAAGTTTGTATCTATATTCAACATTTGGACGAAATATTTTAGCGTTTTTATTTATTTTCAAAAATGTATTTATACTGTGTTTGAATATATATATATATATATATATATATATATATATATATATATAACCGGCAAATAAATGTATAAATTATTACTATTAGACTGTATTACTAACAAACTTTCGGTCTACTCGCATTGCACATTCTCACTGCGAGGTCCAGTAGAGTAGTAGTGAGACTGTAATGTTACAGTACTACCACGACACTGAGAGATTGTTATACAGTAGAATTGTAAACAGATAACATTGATTGTGTTGTTCTTACATGAAGTATTCAGTACATATTTAACTCTATCGAGTAGAAAGTGGTACACATAATGGCCCTAGTTGTTAGTAAAGTCTTTTCTTTTGCTGCTGATTAACCAATCAAAACGTTTTGCTGGGTTTGTTACTCCGCATATTGACGTAGTTGTAGTTTTGCTTTAGGTCTTGTTTTTAATGTCTTTTCTACTGCTACCTGTTGACAGAGTGGTTTTAGTCCATGCCACAGTCAGTTGAGGTCAAGTTTATTGGCAGTGTGAAAAGAGCATGTGGTTTTGGCGGGGGGGGGGTATGGTTGGTTGAGGCCCTGGACACAGAAGACAATATTAAACTCATTTCACGATCAATGAAACCCTTAAACGACAGTAAAAATTGCCTAGTTTCCTATTTGTGATGTTTTGGAGACAGAAGTTAAATAATTGCATCAATTTCATTAATAGAACTGTGTTTTTATCAGTTTGAACCGCGCCTTGTATACTGAGCAGCTTGCGGGTTTAAAAGACACGGTAACTTATGAAAATAATTGAATGTGTAAGTAAGCAGTCATTTTTGTTTATAAAAGATCTATATTGTTAAAATGTGAGTTAAGAAAAATACATTAATTGTGTAACTGTTACTGTGTGTAAACAAAGATATGTTAGTTGTATAACTGTGTGTAAACAGAAATATGTTAGTTGTGTTACTGTATGTAAACAAAGATATGTTAGTTGTATAACTGTGTGTAAACAGAAATGTTTTCGTTGTGTTACTGTATGTAAACATAGATGAGTTAGTTGTGTCACTGTGTGTAGACAGAAATGTGTTAGTTGTATAACTGTGTGTAAACAGAAATATGTTAGTTGTGTTACTGTATGTAAACAAAGATATGTTAGTTGTATAACTGTGTGTAAACAGAAATGTTTTCGTTGTGTTACTGTATGTAAACATAGATGAGTTAGTTGTGTCACTGTGTGTAGACAGAAATGTGTTAGTTGTGTTACTATGTGTAAACAAAGATGTGTTAGTTGGGTTACTGTGTTTGAAAATGATTGGTTAAAAAATGACATTTGATTAATAGGATGAAAATTAATTCCACATTACCAGCTACGTTCTTATTTTTCCAACTATTTTTGCTCTATTTAAAACATTTATTGGTAAAGTAAATCTCCAACTATTTTTGCTCTATTTAAAACATTTATTGGTAAAGTAAATCTCCAACTATTTTTGCTCTATTTAAGACATGCATTGGTAAAGTAAAAAAAGAAACGAATGGCCATTCCCCACAACCTTTTGAAGGTATGTTAGTGTACTTGTGTACAGTGAGTGACGTCATACAGGAGTACACACTTCAAAGTGAGAGGTATATGCATGGGAATTATCTCCCCCTCCCTTTACAACCAATCCGCCCCCCCCCCCTGTATTGAGTTGGTTCATTCCATCTACCACATCTTGCTAGAGACCATGGACGAGGCGTGAGTGTTGCCGGTCTAACTCTTAGAGAAAAATTTACTGATGTTATTATAGCTATACACAAAGCACAAACGAACGAAAATCTATATATTTGTATAAAGTATTGGACTAATAATATATACGATTTGTATATAACTGATGTTATATATATATATATATTTATACTTGTAGTCATTTTATTATGAATGATTATGCTAAGTATATTCAATACACACAAGGCCATTTTATAGTTATATAATGGTCTTGTGTTCATTGAATACAGTTAGCAATTTTTCTCTAAGAGACCGGCAACACTCACGCCTCGCCCCTGCTCAGAATGGTATGCTTTTCGCGACCCACTTTGACAACAGTAGCGACCCCGTCATCAAAAAATGTTTTGTTTTAGCCACTTTCAAACATAGAAAATCGTCTATAAAAAAAAAAGAATAAAACGACAGTAATTTTTAGATAATAGAATATTCCTTTTTACTTTGCACATTACAAAACGTTTAGTTCTGTTAAGACATAGACAACGTTTAGTTCTGTTAACACATAGACAACGTTTATATCTGTTAACACGTAGACAACGTTTAGTTCTGTTAAGACATAGACAACGTTTAGTTCTGTTAACACATAGACAACGTTTATATCTGTTAACACAATTAAAGTAAACGTCTTGGACGTCAAAGAGCGGGCCAGATTAAACAATAAACAGCCATGACGGACCCGCGTATAGTCTAAAAGATGATTTTAAAAATTAATACATTTACAGTAGCTCAACAAAATTTATAATAAATAAAAATAAATCAGAATGAATATAACACTCTTTGAACTTGTTCTTGTCGAATAAACTAGTATTACAGTAGATAGATTGTATTACAGTAGATAGAAATACAGTAGATAGTATTACAGTAGATATTATTACAGTAGATATTATTACAGTAGATAGAATTACAGTAAATAGTATTACATGAGATAGTATTACAGTAGATAGTATTTGTCAAGGGCCCCTTTCGGGGTCCATGCGGTCATTTCTAAGAGTGATCACCTACTTAGTTCTGGCTAGTATTGGTATTCGTCCCAGCCACGTGGTTCCACAGGACGCACACAGCATAACAAGAAAGGAGCACAAAACACAAATATAAATACGACAAATATTTATTTACATAAATAGGAACATCATTGTGCCCTAAAAAGGGCAGTAGCTTTATCGGCTACTACATATAAATATAAATCAAATATATTAAACTGAATGGCCTTTACCTGGGGCTGGTAGTTCTAAAAAGAACTCAGAACTGAGCGGGTCGAAACTCTAAGTCCCCACCACGCTAACAGCCTTTTCCCTAGCCCCGGGCTCACTCGAGTCGACTCTCCTCTCTTAGTCACTGTCTCCAACTGACTGACTAAAATAACTACGAAGTCTCGAGCCGCACAAAATGGTTCCAATCTCGCGATTAATTCGCGCCGAAACTTCCGCTGACCAATGGGCAGCGAGCCGTGAAGGCCCCACCCACATCACGCGTGGTCAGTTTCAACCAAGCGTGGGGCGATAAAGGGACAGAGTGCCCACCCCTCTCCAGCTTGAATGTGATAAGGGCACCGATTACCTCCCCTGCCTACTTTACTCTTTCCCAGGTGACAGTCAGTGCAAAGTGGGTTGCTAGACACACTGACCACAGTACGAACACCGGGAAAGACCAAAGCCTTTGTCTATCGCCTTTGTTACCTCCCCCTGAGTAGATGACGCAACACGAGGGGGGAAGGAGGACAAAGAAACAGAGGAGGGCTCTAGATTTCACCTCCAATCTCACAGAATGTGACAGTATTACAGTAGATAGTATTACATGAGATAGTATTATAGTAGATGGTATTACAGTAGATGATGGCATTACAGTAGAAATTATTACAGTAGATAGAAATACAGTAGATATTACAGTAGATAGTATTACAGTAGATATTATTTCAGTAGATAGTATTACAGTAGACGGTATTACAGTAGATAGTATTACAGTATATAGTATTACAGTATATAGTATTACAGTTGATAGTATTACAGTTGATAGTATTACAGTATATATTATTACAGTAGATAGTATTACAGTAGATGGTATTACAGTAGATAGAAATACCGTAGATAGTATTACAGTATATAGTAATACAGTAGATAGAAATACAGTAGATAGTATTACAGTAGATAGTATTACAGTACATAGTATTACAGTAGATGGTATTACAGAAAATGGTATCAGAGGCGTAGCTGGGGGCGGGGGGTACATATGTCCCTGGGCGCCGAGGTTCAGGGGCGCCAAATAGTATATTTTACATATAATATTATATGGTTTTTGAATGGGGGTGCGCTAAAAAGGTATTAAAAGGTAAAATGCCCCGGGCGCAAGTTGCCTTGCCCCCCCTCGCTACGCATCTGAATGGTATCACAGTAGATGATATTACAGTAGATAGTATTACAGTAGATAGTATTAAAGTAGGTGGTATTACAGTAGATGGTATTACAGTAGATAGTATTACAGTAGACGGTATTACAGTAGGTGGTATTACAATGGATGGTATTACAGTATATAATATTACAGTAGATGTATTACAGAAAATGGTATCACAGTAGATGGTATTACAGTATATGTTATAACAGAAAATGGTATCACAGTAGATGGTATTACAGTAGATGTATTACAGAAAATGGTATCACAGTAGATGGTATTACAGTATATGTTATAACAGAAAATGGTATCACAGTAGATGGTATTACAGTAGATGGTATTACAGAAAATGGTAGCACAGTAGATGGTATTACAGTAGATGGTATTACAGTAAATGGTATTACAGCAGATAGTATTACAGTAGATGGTATTACAGTAGATGGTATTACAGTAGATGGTATTACAGTAGATAGTATTACAGTAGATGGTATTACACTAGATAGTATCACAGTAGGTGTTATTACAGTAGATGGTATTATAGTAGATGGTATTACAGTAGATGGTATTACAGTAGATGGTATTACAGTAGATAGTATTACAGTATATGGTATTACAGTAGATGGTATTACAGTAGATAGTATTACAGTAGGTGGTATTACAGTAGATGGTATTACAGTAGATGGTATTGCAGTAGATAGTATTATAGTAGGTGGTATTACAGTAGATGGTATTACAGTAGATTGTATTACAGTAGATAAACAAGAATTGTGTCGATCTGAAATAAGATTAAACTTTTTACATGGTTAATAAAACAATTTTCAGCCCCTGAAACAAAACTTTTGCAGGGTGGTTGATGTTGAAGGGTGGACAAATGTAAACAACTCTGTCACTGTAACCATCGGTGTCTATCTCAAACAACTCTGTCACTGTAACCATCGCTGTCTGTCTCAAACAACTCTGTCACTGTAACCATCGCTGTCTGTCTCAAACAACTCTGTCACTGTAACCATCACTGTCTGTCTCAAACACCTCCGTCACTGTAACCTTTGCTGTCTATCTCAAACAACTATGTCACTGTAACCATCGCTATCTCAAACAACTCTGTCACTGTGTCAAACGTTACTCTAGTTCCATTTGTAAGGCTTTTTTCGGGTCATATCAAAAGTTTTTGTTCGGATTCCTAATTGTTCGAGTTTCGGGGCGTTCGTATTTTAAGGTACGCTATTACTTAAACTTACCAAATTTCAAGATGGCAAGTATAGACACAGAGTGGTGGGAGGGGGGGGGGGTTCGTGGTGAAAAGTAAGGACGCAATGGGGTCAGAAATAAACAATATTTCATTATTTGCTAGATATAAAGCTTAATCTACATGTGCAGTGTTCAGAATGTACCTTTTATGTTTTGAAATTGTGTGCACATTCACTTACTTTCATTGTGTGCACATTCACTTACTTTCATTGTGTGCACATTCACTTACTTTCAGTGCATGGCATAGGTCAATGAGAATCGTTTTTCGCAATTTTTCTCAAATTATTAACTTTAGTGACCATTGCGGCTAAATAAGAAAAGACAAGACGGACGGACAGTAAATGTAAAGTATGAATGAACATATATGCAGAAAATGAGTTTGGTGATGGGTGGGGGGGGGTTAAAATGCTAACTATCCTTACAGTATATGGTCGTCTGGTAACTCATTATTAGTGATTACTGTTTTCATTTGTCGTACCTCTCATTCTCTACTCAGTCTACTGGACTGGATAAAGGCATTACTAAAAGAGAACAGAATCTTTACGAGAATAAAAGATCAAACTGATCCTCCCTTCCTAATAGCACGATATCACGTGGTCTATACAGTTATTTAGATGTTTACAAATGTCTCGACTATTTACCTTTGCTAATTAGATTCAGTGTTTAGAGCGATCTGTAACAGATGTGTTTGACATGCTATTAAACTGAGAACATAATTGTAGTATAATATTGTTATGCCTATATTGTACACAAATACAATATGTACATTAAATGATTGAGATTATTGTCTATTCCATTAATCTGGATCCCGTTGTACAAGAAAATATTGAGTCATTGACAATTAAAAGAGGACATCAAAAAGTGTATTGAGCTGAGAACTGCGGGATTAATTTGGCCTTTGCGGGGCCCTACACAGTTTGGGGCCTCGGGTCCACCCATCTCACTCTCGCAGTTAAATCTGCCTCTGTGTATAATATACTTTTCCTCCATTGTATCAAATGGTAGATTATATAATACTGTAAATGCTAGATCGAATGATATTGCGATTGTTAGCTTGTATGATTTATCTTTATGACTGCATGAACAAATAACAATAGAGTTTGATTGATTCCTACATGTTTACATGTATGAGTAATTGATTTCATTTTGCATTTAATTTGATTATTTGCTATTGTTATATTTTGACTGCATCGTACGTTCAAACCATTGTGTCATAGTGCGAATGTTTGATTATATCAAAGAACAATTCTGATTGTTTGAAAGTGTGTGTTTGTTTCTGGCAAAGTTCATCAACAGGAAGAGAATTTTATATCACACATATAGATGGATACACACACACTTTGTTCGCATACACACACACACACACACACACACACATGTCAGCTGGGTCACCCAATCTGTGGCGTGTTTTATTTGTTCCTAGATCACGTGACAAAGATCTCTGGTTTCATAGTTCGATTGGTCTACAACAAATAGTTGAACAATCTCATTGGCGAATCGGTTTGATTCATGGTCGATGTGTCTGAGCGATCAATGGTCGATCTATAAGTTTTATGTTGTTTTCATCGTGAAACCTTCCAAATATTGGGAATGAAGCTGAAATAAATAAATACAACAATACAATCCTTTTCATTTCATTTGCTTATGCTACATAATATCCTGACAACAAGCATTTAAAGAAAATTTTCAAAATCGTTGATTGACGTAGTTCACTGATTTAACCGCATAAATACACACGGAATATATTATTCATTTTAAAATCTAGAAGTATTGAAATCAGACTACATAAAACCCCCCACTAAAATATTTTTTTATTCACAACAGCACATTCAGACATACTTTCACAATAGTACATTCAGAAATACTTTCACAAATAGTGCATTCAGACATACTTTCACAATAGTGCATTCAGACATACTTTCACAACAGTATATGCAGACATACTTTCACAACAGTACATTCAGACATACTTTCACAAGAGTGCATTCAGACATACTTTCACAATAGTGCAAACAACACCCTTTGATATCTTGTTACAAACAACACTCTTTGATATCTTGTTACAAACAACACCCTTTGATATATTGTTACAAACAACACCCTTTGATATCTTGTTACAAACAATACCCTTTGATATATTGTTACAAACAATATCCTTTGATATATTGTTACAAACAACACCCTTTGATATATTGTTACAAACAACACCCTTTGATATCTTGTTACAAACAACACCCTTTGATAGACCACACATTACAAACAGAACACATTTCATGTTTCATACATTCAGTGACATCATTTCAGAATAAAAGCAACATGAAAGACTTGCTCTATGTTTTGAAGGATTTAATTTACAAGCCCAGATATACTAAAAATAACAATGAATACAAATTTATGTTCACTTTCTATCATTTATATTTCGTTAAACTTTTTTGGGCTATTTGGTGATAATTATTTAATAATTTAAAGCTAGCGGATATTTGTGGGTACTTACTTGACAACGGAAATGTTTCTAATATTTATACCCGACATTGATAGAGAGATGAGACTTCATGATAAATACATCGTCGCGCATCTAAACAATTTACAAATTATATCGTTAAGTTCTACAATGAACCTATTCCCGCTAATAGTCAGTATCCACCGGGCTTTAAAATGTTTGGAAGTTCAAACTAGACGTGTGTTTACAGCCATCATGTTTAATTACGTATTTTTTTTATCAAAATAGAGAAAATTCCTCATTAAGTCATCATGGATTAGAGATTATTAGTTTTAATACTTTTCGATAAAAGTGGACTACCCGAGATATAACTGTACAAACGTTAAGTATACAAATGTACACAAATGTACAGTGTGCAAATGTAAAGTGTACAAGTGTAAAGTGTACAATTGTACAAACGTAAAGTATACACATGTAAAGGGTACACATGTAAAGTGTACAAATGTAAAAGTGTACACATGTAAAGTGTACAAATGTAAAAGTGTACAAGTGTAAAGTGTACAAATGCAAAGTGTACAAGTGTAAAGTGTACACATGTAAAGTGTACAAGTGTAAAGTGTACAATGTAAAGTGTTTAAGTGTAAAGTGTACAATGTAAAGTGTACAATGTAAAGTGTACAAATGTAAAGTGTACAATGTAAAGTGTACACATGTAAAGTGTACAAATGTAAACTGTACAAGTGTAAAGTATACAAATGTGAAGTGTACAAATTTAAAGTTTACAAATGTAAAGTGTACTAATCTAAAGTGTAAAAAAACGAACAAATTATGTTTGGTAGCTACGAAGCATGACTAATAAAAAAATGGTTTTACAAATAATTGTGTTTTACACTTTCTTGTTTTGTGTTATATTCGAAGATTATATATGACTGTGTTTGTAACTATTTTGATTGTTTAAATTGTTTTATTTTATTATGATAGATACATTTCGTTTTGATATACTTTGTTACATTGTTTGTATCTAATTCGTAGATTGGATTACTATTGATTTCATTTATCCTAATTACATTCATTACTTTTTTTTTTATCTGTTTCGCTGGGAAGTAGGGTGGGGTATTCACGGAAGCATTGGGATAATGGTCCCATGGAATGTGGTGTGTATAATGTACCGATGACTGGGATAAGGGTCCCAGGGAATGAGGTGTGTATAATGTACCGATGACTGGGATAAGGGTCCCAGGGAATGAGGTGTGTATAATGTACCGATGACTGGGATAAGGGTCCCATGGAATGAGGTGTGTATAATGTACCGATGACTGGGATAAGGGTCCCATGGAATGAGGTGTGTATAATGTACCGATGACTGGGATAAGGGTCCATGGAATGAGGTGTGTATAATGTACCGATGACTGGGATAAGGGTCCCAGTGAATGAGGTGTGTATAATGTACCGATGACTGGGATAAGGGTCCCAGGGAATGAGGTGTGTATAATGTACTGATGACTGGGATAAGGGTCCCATGGAATGAGGTGTGTATAATGTACCGATGACTGGGATAAGGGTCCCAGGGAATGAGGTGTGTATAATGTACCGATGACTGGGATAAGGGTCCCATGGAATGAGGTGTGTATAATGTACCCATGACTGGGATAAGGGTCCCAGTGAATGAGGTGTGTATAATGTACCCATGACTGGGATAAGGGTCCCAGTGAATGAGGTGTGTATAATGTACCGATGACTGGGATAAGGGTCCCAGTGAATGAGGTGTGTATAATGTACCGATGACTGGGATAAGGGTCCCAGGGAATTAGGTGTGTACAGTTTGAGTGAAGATAGATGTTTGTGTATCAGAGGCTGTCCAACGTTTGTGATTCTTCCGAGGGCGGTGTGGTGGTAGGATTAAGGGAAAAGAGGATGGGGGAGGAAGTGGTGGGAAGAGAGTCGGGAAAAGGAGAAGTGTAATATGTATCTATATATTTATTTTTAACTTTTTTGTTTTAAAAATATCGTATGTGAAAGTTAACTTGGTGACACAGTTTGATTTTTTCGTGCCGCTAATCAAACCTTTCGTTTGATTTATCAGGTTTTATAGCTAGTTTGATCAATAATTGTTTGAGATGACAGACAGAAGTACATACACATATATACAGAATCTACTATTTATATATATAGAGAGAGAATGTAATTTTTTTTATAAGGAATGAGTACATACTTTGCATGACTAATTCAACTTTTATGTAGCTTTATAACATATACTAAACATATACTAAATTTTGATCTCTAACAGAGTCTAACAGAGTCTATCAGAGTCTATCAGAGTCTAACAAAGTCTAACAAAGTCTATCAGAGTGTAACAGAGTCTATCAGAGTCTAACAGAGTCTAACAGAGTCTATCAGTCTAACAGTCTATCAGAGTCTATCAGAGTCTATCAGAGTCTAACAGAGTCTAACAGAGTCTATCAGTCTAACAGTCTAACAGTCTATCAGAGTCTATCAGAGTCTAACAGAGTCTAACAGAGTCTAACAGTCTAACAGAGTATATCAGAGTCTATCAGAGTCTAACAGAGTCTAACAGAGTCTAACAGAGTCTATCAGAGTCTAACAGAGTCTAACAGAGTCTATCAGTCTAACAGTCTATCAGAGTCTATCAGAGTATATCAGAGTCTAACAGAGTCTAACAGAGTCTAACAGAGTCTAACAGAGTCTAACAGTCTAACAGTCTAACAGAGTATATCAGAGTCTATCAGAGTCTAACAGAGTCTAACAGAGTCTAACAGAGTCTATCAGAGTCTAACAGAGTCTAACAGAGTCTATCAGTCTAACAGTCTATCAGAGTCTATCAGAGTCTAACAGAGTCTAACAGTCTAACAGAGTATATCAGAGTCTATCAGAGTCTAACAGAGTCTAACAGAGTCTATCAGAGTCTATCAGAGTCTAACAGAGTCTAACAGAGTCTATCAGTCTAACAGTCTATAAGAGTCTATCAGAGTATATCAGAGTCTAACAGAGTCTAACAGTCTAACAGAGTATATCAGAGTCTATCAGAGTCTAACAGAGTCTAACAGAGTCTAACAGAGTCTATCAGAGTCTAACAGAGTCTAACAGAGTCTATCAGTCTAACAGTCTATCAGAGTCTATCAGAGTATATCAGAGTCTAACAGAGTCTAACAGAGTCTAACAGAGTCTAACAGTCTAACAGAGTATATCAGAGTCTATCAGAGTCTAACAGAGTCTAACAGAGTTCAAATCTGATATTTAGAAAATTATTTGAAGGAAAAAAAGTTAGCGTTATCATCCCCCCCAAAACACACACACACACACACACACATTACCAAATGGCACTCTTATAGTAAAGTATTAAATCATATTTACATCTGATGTTATCTGGGCCCCAACAGGTAATTTGGCCCCAGGGAGGTTTATATGTACATTATTGTATAACCAATGTCAAGCACATACAACATCTTTTACAGAACGGGGACGGATGGTCGTGCGGTGATGCGCTCGACTGAAGACCTGAGAGTACATGGTTCTCTCTCATGGCAATAGTCCCCACTGTGTCTCCCGTGGTGCCTCCATGGTCACTACACTTCCGGCTGTGGTGGGGGATGAAAGAAGGGCACTACAAAAAATAATTTCCCCCATTTAGGTGGGCGATTTTCTTAAATAGGGGACTGATGGTCGTAAGGTCAAGCACTCAACTGTTGACGCGAGGGCCCTTTGGTGCCTCCATGGGTATTGCACATTGCACTATTGGCTATGGTGGGGGTGAAAGAAGGGCATAAATAAAACAGTCCCTTTAGTGGTTTGTAGGATCTAAGCGATTTCATCTCATCCTTACAGGGACTTCACAAACACAGATGATTTAACCCATAATCTTTTACATATGGTTTAAACTATACAACATCTTTTACAGATGCCTTAACCCATACAACATCTTTTACAGATGGCTTAACCCATACAACATCTTTTACAGATGGCTTAACCCATACAACATCTTTTACAGATGGCTTAACCCATACAACATCTTTTACAGATGGCTTAACCCATACAACATCTTTTACATATGGTTTAATCCATGCAACATCTTTAAATATGGTTTAATCCATACAACATTTTTTACAGATGGTTTAACACAGACAACATCTTGATAGATGGTATAATGCACTGAATCTAATTAGCAAGGGTGAATAGTCGAGACATATAAATAGCTGCGTGTAAACCAGGTGATATCGTGAGGGATGGATCAGTATGACCTTTGGTTATCTTAAAGATTATGCTTTCTGTTTGTAACGTCTGTATTCCTCATCCAGTCCAATATAAAGTTATTGAAGTTGTAGAGAGAGTGAGGGAGAAAGAGTTGGAAAAAAAATACAGTACTAACTATAGCCCCTTCCCCCCCCCCAATAAAAAAAGAAACTCATAGAATCTAGGGATTCGAACAGAATGTATAAAATAATTACAAATCTTTCAGTGTATTTCACTTTGGCTACAAAATATATTGAAGTTAGGAATATCTTTGAAACTAAACATTTCCGTGATTAGACGGAAGTTGAATTGAATTGGAAAAGAAAGAATTTCACATTTTGAGACTAAACATAAAATCGTTGGTAGTGGCTGGCAAGAAACTACTGTTGTTCATTCACTGAAGTGTGACTCTGGTGTCTGCTGAGATCAGTGCGTACAACAGATGTGCAAACAGACTACGGACATTAGTTTCGCATTTGGCAGGTGAAGCACTAACATTTCCAACAAAAATTTCTAGTGAATACAGCGTGGACATTTCTAGTGAATACAGATTCGACATTTCTAGTGAATACGGCGTGGACATTTCTAGTGAAAACAGCGTGGACATTTCTAGTGAAAAAAAGATTGGACATTTTAGTGAATACATCGTGAGCATTTCTAGTGAATACAGATTGGACATTTCTAGTGAATACGGCGTGGACATTTCTAGTGAATACAGCGTGGACATTTCTAGTGAATACAGCGTGGACATTTCTAGTGAATACAGATTAGACATTTCCAGTGAATACAGCGTGGACCATCAAACTATCTATCTTCTGTTGATGATCAACTCAAAGTTTAGCTGCCTTTTGTTAATAGAGAAAACAAAAGTAAAACAGAAATGTAAATACAAAATGGTTCTGGTGAATCAGTTAGTACTCAAATAAATGTAAATCACAAGTTAAACGTTCGCATGCTGGTTTACCAACTTATGTAATACAAGTATTATGCATATTTACAAAAACCTAAACTATATTTTGTTATTGTTACATAAACTAGACGCATAAATTGGCAGTAAATTATTTCAAGCTAAGTTCCGATTCTAAAATGAAAGTGAAATGTCAACATCTTTCCTAGCACGTCTAGTTAAAACCAATATTGTATTTAAAAGACGGTGGTGTGAGATACCGTACTTTACTTAATAAGCTGTGGAGGATTAGCGGGGTTAAAACGAAAACTACCAGGCGCCATATTGAACTACTTCCGGCATTTTGTGTCTCCAATAGCCAGCAAGCACGTTTTAATACGGCCGCTAGTATTGACAACTGAATGGGAAAGTTTTCTTTGTATGAATTACAGAAGAAGAGAATAAATTGGATCAAACAATATGTCCATTTATTCCTGACAACTAATCAATAAGACCTTGTATTTATAAAATCACCCAGAATGGCAGAAGGCCATACGTATCAGTAAACAACATCTGTTGTGTAAATATGCTGTGTAAGTCTGCTGTGCACGTCAGTTGAGTAAGTCTGCTGTGTAAGTCTTCTGTTAAGTCTGCTGTGTACGTTAGTTGAGTAAGTCTGTTGTGTACATCATCTGAGTAAGTCTGCTGTGTAAGTCTTCTGTTAAGTCTGCTGTGTATGTTAATTAAGTAAGGCTGCTGTATACGTCAGATGAATAAGTTTGCTGTGTACGTCTACTATGAAAGTTATGTAATGAGTGTTTTGGATTGTTTAATATTTACTGCTTTGGACCAATTAAAGTCTGTCTATTTATGTGTGGAGATCTTGCCATCTCATACACCTAGCGTATGAACTGATGGTAAGGGTGGGAGGGGGGAAAGGGCGAAAGAGAGAGAGAGTAGGGACAGAGAGACAGAGAGAAAGGGGCAGAAAAGAGAGAGAGAGAGAGAGAGAGAGAGAGAAAGAAAGAGAGAGATGGGGAAAGAAGTACAAATAAATTTGGCTAACACTTTAAACTTTTGAAAGTAAATTTTCACTTTGGAATATTGCCAGATGTACTCATTACTCTGTGTAAGACTTGGAATGAACTTTGAGTTGTAGTGTAGGCATTGGTATCAATCTTTATAGTGTAGGCATCGGTATCAATCTTTGTAGTGTAGGCATCGGTATCAATCTTTGTAGTGTAGGCATCGGTATCCATCTTTATAATGTTGACATCGGTATCAATCTTTATAGTGTAGGCATCGGTATCAATCTTTATAGTGTAGGCATCGGTATCAATCTTTATAGTGTAGGCATCGGTATCAATCTTTATAGTGTAGGCATCGGTATCAATTTTTAATCGATGTAAAAATATAGGTAAGTAATTAATGGTTTAAAATAATCTTTTAATGTGGGCATAAATAGTTAGACTGATAGATTAGACTGATAGATAGTTAGACTTATAGTTAGACTGATAGATAGTTTGATAGATATATGGATAGATATATGGATAGATATATGGATAGATATATGGATAGATATATGGATAGATATATGGATAGATATATGGATATTTATGTTAATAGATATTTAAATTGATAGATATATTGATAGATATATTGACAGATATATAGATAGATAGATAGATAGATAGATTGATAGAAAGATATGTTGATAGATATATTGGTAGATAGCTATGGATATATTGTTCTTTTTGACGGCACACTTTTTGATTTCTGTTGGCACAATTCATACAAAAGACTTTGAGCTTACATCAACTCATCAATTGTTTTTGAGCTTACATCAACTCATCAATTGTTTTTGAGCTTACATCACCTCATCAATTGTTGATTCCAGTATTTAACACCAAGTGTGAGAGCCTTAATGGATTATTTCCTTATTTCTAGCGACAACGCTTAAATTTGCTACAAATCAATGGTATGCTACAGAAGGTGAGACAGTTACTTGATATGTGTTATGACAGAAAGTGAAACTATAAGTATTATCATACATACTTCTGTTTTTATCGATCATTTAATGACGAGTATTGACTTTGAAATGTTTGTTGACTTTGATCATGTATTGAAATTGAGTGTGTCTTGACAATGAGATTTTTGACACTGACATGATTAGTGTTAACTGTGTGTTGACAATTTCTCTAAAGGTGTTTACATTGTGTTGACATTGTCTGATTTCTGGCAGTCTTTTTGCTGTCATTAACTTCCCATTCACATTGACTTTGTGTCAACATTGTCTTTAGTTGAGCTGGGGTTGTATGCAATATTACAATTCATCAAACGAAAGCTGCAAGTGTTCTATTTAACTACAGTAATTTGTATGTTAACATTCTATACCTACGTTATCCTCATAAATAATACATTAGTCACACTTGTTGATGGGTGAACCTTTTCAAACCTCACATACAGTACACCAATAGCAGCAAAAGTCAATACTTACTTACACACACACATACAGTTCACCAGCAACAAAAGTCAATACTTACTTACACACACATACACACTCACCCATAAAATAAAAATGAAACAATTTTTTTTTAGAAGATACTTTAAGTTTAGAATACTTGATACTTGTACATGGTGTGTATGTGTGTGTGTGTGTGTGTGGTTTGTGTATATGAGTGTCACATTAGAGAGAGGGAGAGAGAGAGAGATTTAGCAAGACGATAGTATGAAAAGAAAATGTGTGTGTAAAGAGAGAGAGAGAGAGAGAGAGAGAGAGAGAGAGAGTAAAAAGAAATTAATAAAGGGTGTATTGTATATGTGTTTGGAGTGGAGGAGAGACAGACAGACAGACAGAGAGAGAGAGAGAGAGAGAGAGAGAGAGAAGAAGAAGAAGAGACAGAATGAGATAGACAAAATTCGTTTATTCGACCCAGTGGGTAAAGTCAGAATGTAGTTATGATAAACTAAATTGTAACAAAATACTGGCATAGACCTAATACTGGGATATACCTAAAAACGTCTACAAAATGTTTCATTAAACTGATTTCTGTTTATGTGAGCTATTTGCCCGGTTTTTAAAGTTCATTTCAACGGATTTTACAAACAAGGTATGTCTGGATGTGATTTTAAATGAATTAAATGTGTCAAGCTGCTATGTACATACATTAAAAATAATATTTGCTGTCTTGGTTCAAGATTTAGTTGATGTGTTTTTACTGTGTACCTTTAACCGATGGTCAGGTCGTTTGGAGCAACGAATGGTTGACCTGGGAGTCGAGTTCACTTTTGACTTCTCTCTCCAGCCGCATGGTTTTTTACTTAGTAATAAAGCTTCACTAAATTTAATACTTTATAATTATTTCTCTATTAAACTTTTAGTTTTTAAATGACAGTTGAATATGTCCAACTTATTTCAGCCGAAATGACCAATTAAAAGTACCGACATGAATACTTATACACTGTGCCATTTTATGATTGTTTATAGTTACATGATTGTAGATTCTTCTATAAATAAGCTGTATATGCAGTCTTACCTTGACATTCGAATTTTATCAGGCGTGTTAGTGTTTCTAAGACCACTTCGTTTAACATGACTTTTACTTTCAATATTTGTTGTTTTTTTTTAGTAAATCTACCCAAATATTCTGGTAATGAGTGAAACTTATGTAGTTCACTTTAATTTAGTAGATATAATAAATCATAATATTTCATCAAATACCCATAATAGTGTCCAATTCAACAAACTTGTAGATTCATCATGACAATACACGACTGTAATAATTACTAGTTCATACATTTAAATATTCTACAATTACGCCGCTAATCATTTTTAGTTATGTTTATAAAGGGGAAGAAATTCGCCTTGATTATCAAGTGAAAATAAATACGATGAATATCAGTGTTGTACAAAATCGAGAAATTGAGAAACTTTTTTTTAGCCTTATATAGACTTGCCCATTTAATTACATTATATTAATTAGGGAGCGACCGATATGCCTTTTTACCGATAGTCCGATACCGATATTTTCCCCCAGCATTTTTACCGATACCGATACCGATATTTTATTTTTAGGGGCTGTCCATTATTTATGTCAACAAATTTTTGGCGATTTTTACCTTCCCCCCCCCTGTCAACAACTTGTCAAACTTTCCGAGACCCCCCTATAAAATTACGTCAACATTTGATTACCCCCCCCCCTTAAAAAGGTGGCTTCCAAAATGTTTATGTGGCAAAATTAGTAGGAATATAGTTAGTTTAATTAAAATACTGAATGTTAAGCGAGTGTGTAACACAGAACTACAAACGCTGCTTAATTTTCCTATTTATTAAGTAATTATATTAAATTAAAAAAAGTAACATTGTTGACGTCAACTTTTCTTGACCTCCCTCCCCTCCCCCTTGTCAACAATTGTCAAAAATTTTCTGACCCCCCCCCCTATTTTGTTGACGTAATTATTGGACAGCCCCTTAAGCAACAACAATGCCAATTGCCAAACACGTGTTTCTCTCGTGCTATAATACAGCTAATGACGTATGTCAACCCATGCTTACCCCTTCCCTGTCATATTTCGTGACGTGTCTTGTTTCCCCCCCCCCCCCCAACTTCCCATCCCAACAAAAAATACGCACAGATGTTCACTAATTGTATCATTCAAGGACATACATTAGAATTAAGAAATGCCAATCCTATTGTTTCAAGGTCGTATCTCTGATGTATACGTGACAATTTCTGTGTACGGGTTTTTTTTTTTCCTTTTTTTTTTTAAATCTTGTCTGATCTAGTTATAGAATTGGGTTATTTACTGATTTTCTTTTCTGCAACTCTGTTGTGAAAAAAAAACAATGTATCGGCTCTCGGCAGCCAAAAAAACGGCCGGTCCGACAGTTAACCCATAGTGCCAATATCGGTTCGACTATCGGTCGCTCCCTAGAACAATCGGCCGATCCGATATTAACCGATAGTGCCCATATCGGCCCGATACCGATAGCGATCCGATTATCGGTCGCTCCCTAATATTAATGCCTGTGAAAACATTAAAAAGTTGAATTCTTTCAAGAATAAAATAAAAAGAAATGAATAAAAATAAAAATAAATCTTTTATAAACAAAAAAGGTGTAATTAGTAAAACAAACAATTCATCCGGTGTAATTAGTAAAACAAATAATTCATCCGGTGTAATTAGTAAAACAAACAATTCATCCGAATATTTATAATATAAAGTGTTATTACTAAAATTAAAAGAGTGGATGATTACAATATTGTGAACTAAATATGTCAATATGTCTTTACATTAGATGATAAGTAGCCATAAATAAATCATACATACATACACACACACACACACACACATATATATATATATATATATATATATATATATCTTGATAGGCATTCACAAATATATTTTTATAGTAAGGATAACTTATATTATTATTTGTATGATATAATGAGTTTCTTGTTATATTTTTATTGCATTTTTTTTTATAAAAACTTATTTTTTTTACGTGCTTATAAATATTTTGTTTTGCACTTAAGGTGTCTCATTTATTGTGACACAAATATTTCGTTCTAAAAATCCCAGCAACACTTTTCATTCTCGACTTATTGGGGCAGAGATGACATCTACGTGACAGCTGACAGAATGAGAACAGTCAGATGACAAGCTGATTAACATGAGCTTGACATGGAGATGGTAAAGACGTTCTGTTTACATGTGTAGCCACAAAGTATCATTAGACTATAGAAACAACTTTATGTGGCGGATAAAAAAGCTGGTGCTACTTTATTGTCTGAACAAAATAGTTGATAGTTTGATAGAATAGCTGGTGCTACTTTATTGTCTGAACAAAATAGTTGATAGTTTGATAGAATAGCTGGTGCTACTTTATTGTCTGAACAAAATAGTTGATAGTTTGATAGAACAAGCATGGTTAGGTTGCACAACTATCATGGCTTTGTAACGAGTTATGCTCTGGGCCTCTGGTGTTATTATATTATGTTCTGGTGTGTTACATTTAGGCCTATGTTCTGGGGTTGTTACATGCATGTACTTGTGAATTACATATATGACTGGTGTGTTACTTTATGTTGCGTTGTTCTTACGTGTATGTTCTGGTGTAGTTATGTGTATATACTTGTGTTGTTACGTTATGTTTTAGTCTGTTACATTTATGTTCTGGTTTTTTACATGCATGTTCTTTTGTTCTGAATCTATGTTCTTGTGTATTGTGCGCATGATCTGGTGTTGTTACATGTATTTTTCATGTTTCTAAATGTTCTTTCTGGTGTTGCTGGTCTTTCTGGTTGAATGTTTTGATGTTGCCATACATAATAAAGTCATACTTAAATGTTAGTACACTAACTTCAACAATGTAAGCGAGATTGTGTGTTTGATTGTTATAATTAATTAAGTTTTTTTTTTGTATTAATTATTGAACATAATTTGATATTAAACTGAACATAACTTGAAGTTAAATTGAACAACACAAAATGTTCCTTTAGGTAGCGAAAGTAACATTTGTTTATATGTTGTTCTTTATATTTTGTTTCTTGGTTGATTCCACGTTGTTAGTTTTTCTTTGTATTTTACTTGAATGAGCAAACTATTTAAATATCTGCATTGAACTAACTCTGAATATAATATAAGTTTAAGACTGTTTGTATCAACTATCAACTATCCCAGTTTAAGACTGTTTGTATCAACTATCAACTATCCCAGTTTAAGACTATTAGTATCAACCATCAACTATCCCAGTTTAAGACTGTTAGTATAAACCATCAACTATCCCAGTTTAAGACTGTTAGTATCAACCATCAACTATCCCAATTTACATTTATATCATCTCTAGACCAGGAATGATTTTATCAAAATGCTTAAAATAAAGATACTAAAAATAAAATTTATTTTGCGTGTGCCTGTAGTTTAAAATTTTTTTTCACTAATATAAATAAAATTATTATTTTTGTAAACATTTTTAACCTGAGAGGAAAAACTCCAGCGTGCCAATTTTATCCCACGTGCCATTTTTATCCCACGTGCCATTTATTCGGCAACCCTGGTCTAGACTGTTTATATTGTTTTCATATCACCATGGAGGCGTCAGTACACCACACAAGTCCTATCAATACACTTACTTGCACACCAGGTCCATCAATAAACTTACATGCAGATCAAAGAACAAATGAAGCGATTACTATTGAGTATTGGCCAAACATCCTATGAATGTACATCCTCTACCCATCAATACAACCAACATCATCGATTATATTGTGTTCACACATCATTGATTGAAATAAAATGTCTGATGAATTAAACAAAAAAGTAATAATTGATTGTATCATGTATGCCGACCCGAAATTTTCATGAAGCTATTAATCTGATAAATGTACAAGATTAATACATAAACATAACATTATTGATTTGAATGTAGTGGCGTAACTACAGGGGAGGGTGGGTTCTCTTCGGGTCGCACGATATAGTTGGCCTCATCGTACTGTAGTAATGTTTGACAGTATAAGATAAACCAGCCATGCTCCATATATAAACCAACCATACGATATACGTAAACTAGCCATGCTCTATATGTAAACATGCCATGCTCTATTAGATAAACCAACCATGCGATATATGTAAACTAGCCATGCTCTATTAGATAAACCAACCATGCGATATTACATAAACGAGCCATGCTCTATATATAAACCAACCATGCGATATTGCATAAACCAGCCATGCGCTAATAGTTAAACCAGCCAAGCGCTCTTTGATAAACCAGGTATGTGCAATTTGATAAGATAGTTACCCTAAAACAGCTGATAACATTAACGTTTCTTTCTTAACATAAGTTGGTAATGGTGCAGCATCAGACCAGCAGTTTCCCACCACACAGCCCAAGTTGTAGTTGTAAATGTGTTAACTGGTGCAGCATCAGACCAGCAGTTTCCCACCACACAGCCCAAGTTTTAGTTGTAAATGTGTTAACTGGTGCAGCATCAGACCAGCAGTTTCCCACCACACAGCCCAAGTTGTAGGTGTAAATGTGTTAACTGGTGCAGCATCAGACCAGCAGTTTCCCGCCACACAGCCCAAGTTGTAGTTGTAAATGTGTTAACTGGTGCAGCATCAGACCAGCAGTTTCCCACCACACAGCCCAAGTTGTAGTTGTAAATGTTCGTAAAGATAAACCAAAAGTTAAAATTTTCAGGAAGAAAAAATAATTAATGTGCACAATTTTATTTATTGAATTTTATTTTAGTAAATATTTTTTTTGGCAATGGTTATGACTTTTTTAAAGAAAAAATCTAATAAGAAGATATAAACTTTCCACGTTTTGCGTTGTAAATGAAATATAATATCTTCAAATATTAGCATCCACATTAATTTAATTTTGCGAGGGATTTAAATTGATTATAGTGCGACGGATTTTAATTGACTGTAGTGCAATGGATTTAACTTGAACCTGTTTCGTCATTAAAAGCGAAAATTCAATCTTTGCTTAATAAATAGATATATATTATTATAGCAACAATAAATAGATACAATCTGCTAATTTTACAACCAGCTTCTTGTCTTTTTACTGTTTAATTTTCAGACACTGGTGCACTGTCACCAAACATTTGTCAAAACATAAAAAAAATTAATCAGTACATTCTCAACAAGGTCTGAGTAATACTGTTGTTAGTCCCTTTGTTTTATTAGCCTACTAGTTTAGGTTGTGAACAGCGCATCGAACCCAGTCTGCGTTTAGAAGTGAATTACAAGTGAGTTTAAAAGTGAATTGCAAGTGTGAGTTTAGAAGTGAATTACAAGTGTGAGTTTAGAAGTGAATTACAAGTGTGAGTTTAAAAGTGAATTACAAGTGTGAGTCTAAAAGTGAATTACAAGTGTGAGTTTAGAAGTGAATTACAAGTGTGAGTTTAAAAGTGAATTACAAGTGTGAGTTTAGAAGTGAATTGCAAGTGTGATTTTAAAAGTGAATTGCAAGTGTGAGTTTAGAAGTGAATTACAAGTGTGAGTTTAAAAGTGAATTACAAGTGTGAGTCTAAAAGTGAATTACAAGTGTGAGTTTAGAAGTGAATTACAAGTGTGAGTTTAAAAGTGAATTACAAGTGTGAGTTTAGAAGTGAATTGCAAGTGTGATTTTAAAAGTGAATTGCAAGTGTGAGTTTAGAAGTGAATTACAAGTGTGAGTTTAAAAGTGAATTACAAGTGTGAGTCTAAAAGTGAATTACAAGTGTGAGTTTAAAAGTGAATTACAAGTATGAGTTTAGAAGTGAATTACAAGTGTGAGTTTAAAAGTGAATTACAAGTCGGAGTTTAGAAGTGAATTACAAGTGTGAGTTTAGAAGTGAATTACAAGTGTGCGTCTATGATAGATCAATAATATTCAGCATTTATTATAAAATGTTATTTTTTTAAAAACCTTCCATCCTAATATATTAATGAATGTATCTCATTTTAGTTAATTCATGGAGTCAAAATTATTATTATTGGGAATTGTCATGTTGAATCTACACATGTACGAAATGTGTGCCATCTCATTAAGTTAGAACAGGTCCAAAAGTGAGCAACAAGGTGTAAAGACAAACGCACACACAGAAAGTGAAGATAAACAAATATTCCCCTTTCTTTGACTACCATGTTTTAAAAAAAAATATCGTAGAAACGGATCAAATAGATTCAGCATATCAAGATTAGGAATTTTTTTTTAAGCAAATGTTCAATAATGTTCATATTGCAATAAGATTTATCGTCCTTGACTATCTGAGAGTAACTTACTCTCTATCCCTTTTCCCTTAGGATGTGAAAGTGCCTAAGGCCTTTGATATCCTTTAGACGGCCCTGATTTTACGGACTTCAATTATGTAGATTCAGTTAGAACCTTTGTTTCATAATAATATGGCAATTATCGTATCCAGCTCCAATGTACAAAGAATAGACTTGTTTTGTGTCTTAACTCCTACCAATGTTGATTTTTTTAGTTGTTTTGGTCTTCTGAAATCTTTAATTAAAATACTAATATACGCTTACATGAAAGGATGTCAGCTTACTATTGACGAATGTTGTCACGTGAATTACAACTTTACAATCATAGTTTAACATCGCTCTATAAATGTGTAATGGTCTGTATTATGTAAATGTATTCACATTTATACATATGTAATGGTCTGTATTATGTAAATGTGTTCACATTTATACATATGTAATGGTCTGTATTATGTAAATGTGTTCACATTTATACATAAGTAATGGTCTGTAACACATTGACACACTCTGACACTAACACAGTGACACACACTCTGACACTAACACAGTGACACACACTCTGACGCTAACACAGTGACACACACTCTGACACTAACACATTGACACACTCTGACACTAACACAGTGACACACACTCTGACACTAACACAGTGACACACACTCTGACACTAACACAGTGACACACACTCTGACACTAACACAGTGACACACACTCTGACACTAACACAGTGACACACACTCTGACACTAACACATTGACACACTCTGACACTAACACATTGACACACTCTGACACTAACACAGTGACACAAACTCTGACACTAACACATTGACACACTCTGACACTAACACAATGACATACTGACAGTATGTGCTGAATGACATTTTCCGCATGTTATCAAGCAGTTGTGTTTTATCACACTCTCGTTTTACTTATTTTAGTTTTCCCAGATTCGCAGTGATGGAATGCCTAGGCAGTCATTAGCTCACCTGCGCTGAATGTGTGTCAAACAAATCACTGCATCACTGGCACGTATCAACTGATGGGTGGTTGATCGAAAGTAACTTATGGAAGCTAATTTTGTTTTATCACAGTTCTATACAGTTAGAACATCCCTACTACAGCTGTAGAGGTCAGTTGTAGCTAGGAGCAATATGATCCACTATAGTCCAATAAATCCTTTAATTGCTTGATGTTAAATAACGATAGAGGAAAACAGAGATATATATAGTGCTTCATCAGTGATGACTGTCATTTTATTACTATATATTAACTTCACAGTGTATTCTTTTCTGAATTCATATCCACATATTTTCTTATTCAATGTCACCTCAACATGTATTCTTATAAGAAGTCATCTAACCATATATTTCTACATGAAGTCATCTCACCATATATTCGTGCATGAAGTCATCTCACTAAATATTCGTACATGAAGTCATCTCACCATATATTCGTACATGAAGTCATCTCACCATATATTCATGCATGAAGTCATCTAACCATATATTCGTGCATGAAGTCATCTCACCATATATTCGTACATGAAGTCATCTAACCATATATTCATGCATGAAGTCATCTCACCATATATTCGTGCATGAAGTCATCTCACCATATATTCATGCATGAAGTCATCTCACCATATATTCGTACATGAAGTCATCTCACCATATATTCGTACATGAAGTCATCTCACCATATATTCATGCATGAAGTCATCTCACCATATATTCATGCATGAAGTCATCTCACCATATATTCATGCATGAAGTCATATCACCATATATTCATGCATAAAGTCATCTCACCATATATTAGTACATGAAGTCATCTCACCATATATTCGTGCTTGAAGTCATCTCACCATATATTCGTACATGAAGTCATCTCACCATATATTCGTGCATGAAGTCATCTAACCATATATTTCTACATGAAGTCATCTCACCATATATTCGTGCATGAAGTCATCTAACCATATATTTCTACATGAAGTCATCTAACCATATATTCATGCATGAAGTCATCTCACCATATATTCGTGCATGAAGTCATCTCACCATATATTCATGCATGAAGTCATCTCACCATATATTCGTGCATGAAGTCATCACACCATATATTCATGCATGAAGTCATCTCACCATATATTCATGCATGAAGTCATCTCACCATATATTCGTGCATGAAGTCATCTAACCATATATTTCTACATGAAGTCATCTCACCATATATTCGTGCATGAAGTCATCTCACCATATATTCGTACATGAAGTCATCTCACCATATATTCATGCATGAAGTCATCTCACCATATATTCGTGCATGAAGTCATCTAACCATATATTCATGCATGAAGTCATCTCACCATATATTCATGCATGAAGTCATCTCACCATATATTCGTGCATGAAGTCATCTAACCATATATTTCTACATGAAGTCATCTCACCATATATTCGTGCATGAAGTCATCTCACCATATATTCGTACATGAAGTCATCTCACCATATATTTTTGCTTGAAGTCATCTCACCATATATTCGTGCATGAAGTCATCTCACCATATTTTCGTGCATGAAGTCATCTCACCATATATTCATGCATGAAGTCATCTAACCATATATTTCTACATGAAGTCATTTCACCATATATTCGTGCATGAAGTCATCTCACCATATATTCCATATATCTCACCTTTTTACAACGATCATACAAATAAAAACAAAAGTGTTTATAGCAATTTGGTTTTTTTTTTCTACAGAAAGAACTAAAATGATACAAAAGTCTCCCAAGTCGATAATAAGAACCATTACTAGCCGGGTGGCCCAAGAAATTCCAAAATTTCACAGCATACGACGCCAAAGAAAACTGTTACTGACTGTTCTGTTTTTGATCTCTTTTGTGTTAATCCATCTAGCCATCAGCTCATATATCTTCAAGTCAACCCAGACCAACAGAAATGTCCGACTGTTGGACAATGTGACCAATTCTACACACAGTCAATCAGATGTTATGAAATCCCTGTTGTTTTACATTGAGAGTATTTTAAAATCAAGTAACTTAACAAGTTTTAAACCCGGCATATTGTGGAGTCATGGTGAACTACTGGACAACGTAGCCACACCCTGTGGGCGTTCCAGACTTTCCACGTTCATCTCCACCAATGAAGTGACAATTATTTATTCTCTCCATAAGATATCGTCCTATGACCAAGCACTTTATTATCTGCAGCAAAGTTTTCATTGGTTTCCAAAAGACTTGACCAATGACGTCATTATTACCGCGGACATCAGTCTGACTGAGACAGACAGACTTCTTATAGAGGAAACAGTTCAGTACTGCGACATATGCAGGCTGTTTTTTTTACATGGAACTATTTATGAGCAAAGAAATGTGGTCAGCAACTTTGCCAGGGGGAAATTTCTCGTGTTTCTAGATGGGCGAGTTCAGGTGACCAAAGGCTGGCTACGTCATTTGATGGTCAACATAAACAATACTAAACAAATTATCTCCCCTATGCTACAACTTACCTCCCCTGATGGTAGTATGTACACCACTGGGTTGGCAGTTAACGAGATACAATGGGATCTGACTGTCGCTCGAGGAAATGCGGGTCAAGAAATGATGCAAAAAGCTTTGAGTAATAATTCAAATGTTATCCCCCAGACAGTTTTGACCAAAGAGGTTTTCCTGGTCAGCAGGCAGTTCTTCAATGAACTGGGTCAGTTCGACACTCGACCAAATGTCACTGGTTCAGAACACGTGATGTTTTCACTGAAAGCGTTGAGCTGCGGTGGGGAGATCTTGGTGTCTCTGTGCTCAACCGTCTACCTGTCTGTCTCACCTGGAACCAGACACACCTACACGGACTACTACAGTCCTACATTTGATGTGTATCAAGAGGTGCTTCCCAGTAGAATGTACAGCCAGGTGGTATCTGTTGTATTCTTGGACACTTTTACCTCCAGGTATTACACATGTGTTGACCATGTCCTGGACCTGAACAAGTACAGGCCAGAGCCCGTGCAACTCCAGCATGACGTCAGGTTTTCATTCATGAGGTATCAGAGTGTGACACTTAGCCCCATTCGGCAGAAGAACAAATTGGAGCAGGCAGTACTGGGGCACATGAAATCACTGGCGTGTCAGACCAAAAACTTAAAAAGTGTTCTCTTCAGCCGTCAACCTGGCACCGTATCACCTACCAAACTGGCCACATTCTATGGCTACATTAGGACTATGGACGGACTATGGGCAGTGGGTGTGCTACAGAGCAGTCTAGGAGCAACAAGTCAAGCTGCTAACCATTCTTCATGGACTAAACTGGAAGGAAAACTGGTACTGACTAGAAACTCTTCCCTTTGGGTTGGCCCATTTTCATTCACCAACGGTGCATTTATTTATCAACACAAACTGTGTCTGACACTGTTACCTAGTCAACTGTTCTCACTCAGTAATTGTGTAGCAGGTACTATTGCACAACTCTTTACTTTTACTCACAATGTTATTCGCACAGCATCACAAGAGGCCGCAAGCGCATGCGCAGTTCTCAATTCTAATATTTCAAATCCAGTTTATATGGGCAAGTGCAATAATAAGAACTGTACGAATAAATTCAAATTAGATGTTCAGTTTAGAAAAGGTTGTATAAATTAAATTAAACAAAATATTAAACTATTCAATATGTAGGCGTTTCTTAGAAATGCCTTTATTTCAATTTATTCTAACTGTTTATGTTGATTAATTAGGTTTTGTTTAGGCGTTTTGATCAAGTGTTCATACCGTGATGGAAAAAATGCAGCAGTGTTTCAAAAGCCTACCCCAATTTTTTTTTTATGATTGACATTTTAAAATATTTCTTTAGTCTGTTCAAGATTGTTGATTATCTTGGTTACATAATGATTGATATTTTAAAATATTTCTTTAGTCTGTTCAAGATTGTTGATTATCTTGGTTACATAATGATTGATATTTTAAAATATTTCTTTAGTCTGTTCAAGATTGTTGATTATCTTGGTTACATAATGATTGATATTTTAAAATATTTCTTTAGTCTGTTCAAGATTGTTGATTATCTTGGTTACAAAACGTGACATACATGCTTATTTTTTTCGTAAACATTAATAATAAGTTAATCGCAATCTTAAAACTCATAAAAATGTTCATAAAATATAGAAACGTCATCTTTATTACTATGTTTATAAAAACGTAAAAAAAAAATTTGTTAGATAATTTTAAAAAGTTATAGAAATTTAAATATTTCGACAAAAAGTGATGTTTGACTGTTTAAAAAAACCTTTGAATCCATCCCATAATAATCAAAAGGACATCCGAAAACAAAAAAGCTTTTAAAAACAAATGTAGTTGATTCTTTTATTTTAAAAAAAAAACTATATCCTAAACACAGAAATTTTAGATGAACAAAGTACCTTGTTCTAATTTTTCCACTAAATTGCACATTTTGATAGAAAAAAATAAGTAATTCTCTATATGCGTGAAATGTGAGAATCTTATTACAAAATAAAAAGAAAAAGTGTTGTGCATGAGTTAACTCAAATGAGTTTTAACTCACGAGATTTAACTCATCTCAACTTTAATGATTTATGAGTTTTAATTAAACTTTTATTTCTGTGAGTTTGAGTATAAATTGGGTCGATAACTCAACTCATTATCAACCTCTTTAAAATTATTTCAAGAAAAAAAATTTGATGCAAGATAATTTATCATGCGTTATTTTAATCTTTTGTTTGTTCTCTTTGTTTATGTCAGTGCTTGCATAATTACACTGGTCTGCGTGATTTTTGAGGTCTGAGTTTTTTACATTTTTTTCTAATTCTATTTTTTCCGCTGATTTCAAATATGTAATTGGTTTTTTTCAATCAGGTCAAGTTTTTATTCTACTTGAATTTGTAAAATACTGCAATAACTGTATAAGTGAGAATACAACCGATTGAATCCCCGTTTTTATAATTTTAGCAATTTATAAAACAGCTAAAAATAAAGCAAATACTTTAATTTATCTTGGTCTTATTTGTTTTCATAAGAGATAGCGAGAAGTTTCAATTTATTTATTTATTAACTAAGTCTAATATAAAAAATATGTTTTTAATCTTGTTTGCTGCTAATTTATATTAATTTGAATGTAAAATTTTGCCGTCTACTTTTTTTAGAAGCATCTTGTAAATTTTATTTACAAGCAAGGAAAGCAACGAGTGATTCATAAAAACTGTTTGCTCCAATAGTTTGGTGATCATAATGATGAGGAGAAAGCGTAAAAGCAATCCAAACAGATTCTGCTACATATGTGTGTTCAGTCACTTTGCCATACAGGCAGTTGCCGATCACACATTTTGTTAAGAAAAACTACATGTAAAACATCATGCTTATTTTGGTATGAAACTTTGCGATCAGCACCCCACATATGCAGTAAAACATGTGTCGAGGGTCTACGACTTTGGAGAAAGAGGAACCAACCGTCTCTTCCTTTTGGTTTGGAGGGAAGGAAAGGATCACACTACTGATAGCTATTTTTGCATGACAAATCTAGATGGTATAAACAGAAAAAATAAACATCATGTAAAGTATCCCTTATAATGATCACAACTGGATGTGGGGATGTTAAAGTTAAAGCGCTAGTGCTGGGTCTACAAGTGGCAACACAAGGTATCCATGTTTCCTCTGTTTATGGGAAAGCAGGGAATACAGCACTACGTAAAACGCATTTGGACAGCAAGAACTCATCTGAAACCAAGTTCCTATAATGTCCTTTCAAATGCTCTTGTCAACCCTCAGAAAATTTTGCTTCCACCATTACACATCAAACTTGGCCTAATTAAAAACTTTGTCAAAGCATTAGACAAAAAAGGCCAGGCTTTTGCATTCCTCAAGGTAAAATGTCTACGTATAAGTGAGGCCAAGTTGGAAGCAGGGTTTTTTGATGGCCGACAAATTAAGGAGTTGGTAAAAGATGCCAAGTTTGAGGAATTAACTGAATGCATGGCGTGCATTCAAGTTTATTGTCCAGAATTTTCTTGGTAAACACTGAAGTCCATACTACGAACTGATTGTTGAGGAGCTGCTTCATGGTTTCAAAGCTCTTGGAGCACGCATGTCTATAAAACTGCATTTCCTCAGCTCACAATTTTTTAAGACTATTTTCCTGACAAGTGCGGCGATATGAGTGAAGAACAGGGGGAGCGTTTCCATCAAGACATTCGTATGATGGAAGAGCTATACCAGGGACGCTGGGATGTATGCTTGCTGACTACTGCTGGTGCCTCAAAAGAGATGATCAAGATGCAGATCACCGACGAAATTCTTTGAAAAAAATATTTCTTCCACATAACTTTAAAACAAAAATTTCTATATGTATTCTTCAATTTACATTACAACAGTATTTTTTACTTTGATATAGAATAAAAACTTGACCAGATTGAAAAAAACCAGCTACCTATTTGAGATCAGTAAAAAAAATATTGATCTAGAAACATTTTTAAAAAGTCAGACCTTAGAAAAAAAAATGTTCAAACGCAGACCAATGTTATTTTCCCGAGCCAAATAGTAAATTAGTCAACCTCGACCCAGATCAGTTGAATTAAACGAAATTATCATTGTTGTTGTTATTAGAATAAGTATAATGGCACAGGTGAATGTTGTTGTTGTTATTAGAATAAGTATAATGGCACAAGTTAATGTGTTGTTGTTATTAGAATAAGTATAATGGCACAGGTTAATGTTGTTGTTGTTATTAGAATAAGTATAATGGCACAAGTTAATGTTGTTGTTATTAGAATAAGTATAATGGCACAAGTTAATGTTGTTGTTGTTATTAGAATAAGTATAATGGCACAAGTTAATGTTGTTGTTGTTATTAGAATAAGTATAATGGCACAAGTTAATGTTGTTGTTATTAGAATAAGTATAATGGCACAGGTTCCCAGTATTTTAGACGGTAAGTTTTTTGCTGTAGTAAAAATGGAAGATGGAAAAACCGTGGCAAAATGTAAAAATTGTCTTAATAAAGTTATTTCTGGGATTGAAGTTGCCACCAGTAATTTTGTGCGACATCTCAGGGTAAATAATGTATTTATTTTCAATTAAAATGTTTTATGAAAATATAATTCTTTTCTCTCTGTTAAAGTTAAAAAGTTAAGTAAAAGTAATTTCATTTTAGAACTAAAGATTTGAAAATTTCAATAAAATGAACAGTAATTTTAAAACTTTATTTTTTAATAATTACATTTAAAAAAGAAATGAGTTTATGAGTTTAACTCATTTTGTTATCTGAGTTTGAATTAAACTCCTTGAAAAAAATGAACTGAGTTTGAGTTAAACTCTTTTTTTGAACAAATAAGTTGAGAGTTTGAATCAAATCATTTTTGGGTGAGTTTATACAACACTGTTCCTTACCTTACTGTCTCGCAGATGAATATTCAGTGGTTACAATTTGAAAAAAAAAACTTTTGCTGAATCTATTCACGTTATTACTAAAAATTTCTTGCAAAGTAATTGAATGATAAAACAGACAGGTGGCTGCATTTTTTTCTAGAAATGTTGTTTCATGCATAACAAACTGTTAAATCACCGAAAAGACTTTACAGACACCTTCAAAAGTCTACACAGTCGGCACACCAAGATCACTGCCAGAGCAAGAGAAGTGGGCTACAGACTAATTTTTAACATGACGCCTGTAGCCCGGTGTATTAAAAGTATGCCCACGTCAAGCAACACAAAGTGCAAGATGTGTCGCACTGACGTGACGGAAGATGAAGATCATCTATTCCTGAAATGCTCAACATTCAAGAGCACAAGGCAGACCTTAAGAAGTCTACTAAGGTCAAACCTAAAAATAGAGTTTAACCTAGACATGGCAATAACTCTCAACAAGATACCGAAGATAAAGAACGAAACAGTTAATAATTTAAATATTATCCTACTGTCAGAGTACAGACTCTTTGTCTGGTCATGCAGACTTCAAGCCTGGCACAATAAGACAATCCTAAAAGAAGATCAAGTGGAAGAAAAATTTAGACATATAATGGACTTCAAAATTTAAAATTATTGAAACTACAATGTTGTATCTATCATGACAAATACTTTAACTGTCAAAGATTTTCAATGGAACACAATACACCAATACCCACTTTTTATGTCCACTGCGAGGTATGGTGACGTTCAGGGCCCAGGTGTCGCTTGATGAGAGTCTCTGTTTCGAGAGGTGGAAAGGGAGGAAAGTTGTGTTTCTGGAAAGGAATGCCACATGTTTATTTTAAATTAAATAAGACTAATTGCTGCCTGCTAATTTTTTGAATGTATTTATAAATATTAAATCTCAGTTGTAGCAATAAAAAGAAAACCTCAAACCATTCCAGTGTTAATCTCAGATGGTTTGGGAGTTTTCCGTTAAAACGTTAAGTATAATAAGTGGCATTAATGAATTTACTCGTCTAAAATATAAATGTCGATATAAGATGTTCTATATAAAGATTTCAAAGTAAAGCTATTAAATAAATATTACTTTGAATATATTCTAATTTCTAGTGGTTACATAATGCCCCTGTAAGAGAAATATGTATAAAGTGGTATCAATCTAGTTACTGTACTATAAGATATATATATATATATATATATATATATATATATATATATATATATATATATACATATAGTTTTATCTAAACATATCTAAGAATGTTTAAATAAGATGTATATTAATATTTAAATTATTGTATGTACAAAAAAAAAGAATTCCGTGGTGAGGAGCAATTTCAAGAGTCTAAACATTAATTTTTCAAGCCCTATCTGAAAGGACATTTCCATCAGAGGAGCCCAAATCCCGGGAGAAACGGACAATAGCAAACTGCTGGCATACGCAGATGACACAACTTTTTTTCCAACATGTGATAAAGACATACACTACATAGTGGAATACTTTCAAGACTTTCAAAGCTGCAGTGGTGCCAAAGTTAATGTAGCCAAGTCTGGCATCATGGGCCTCGGGAGATGGAAAAAAAAAGAAAATTTCCCGTACCAGATGAAAAACCAACAGTCCCTCAAAATATGCGGGATTGTCTGGACAAACGAGCCCCACTTATTCCACACGGCCACGTGGGAGGGCATTATAAAAAAGACCAAAAACGTGATAGCTATGTACAGCCACATGTCAACTACAATCTTTGGTCGTGCCCTCCTCATCAACACACTAATTCTACCTAAAACAATATATTACATTACAGCAACACAACCACCACCAACTTTCATACAAAACATGAACAAATTACTACGCAGTTTCATTTTCAAATCAACAATAAGCAACATAAAACACACAACACTCATACAAAACAAAACACCTTCCAAAGTCTACACAGTCGGCACACCAAGATCACCGCCAGAGCAAGAGAAGTGGGCTACAGACTAATTTTTAACATGACGCCTGTAGCCCGGTGTATTAAAAGTATGCCCACGTCAAGCAACACAATGTGCAAGATGTGTCGCACTGACGTGACGGAGGATGAAGATCATCTATTCTTGAAATGCTCAACATTCAAGAGCACAAGGCAGACCTTAAGAAGTCTACTAAGGTCAAACCTAAAAATAGATTTTAACCTAGACATGGCAATAACTCTCAACAAGATACCGAAGCTAAAGAACGAAACAGTTAATAATTTAAATATTATCCTACTGTCAGAGTACAGACTCTTTGTCTGGTCATGCAGACTTCAAGCCTGGCACAATAAGACAATCCTAAAAGAAGATCAAGTCGAAGAAAAATTTCGATACATAATGGACTATAAAATACAAAATTATTGACACTACAATGTTGTATCTATCATGACAAATATTTTAATTGTTGAGATTTTCAATAGAACACAATATACCAATACCCCCTTTTCTGTCCGCTGCGAGGTATGGGGACGGCGAGGGCCCAGGTGTCGCTTGATGAGAGTTGGACGCTCCGGGTATTAGCAGCCTCTGTTTCGTGCTATGGAAAGGGAGGAAAGTTGTGTTTCTGGAATGGAATTCCACTGTTTTTATTTAAAATTAAATAAAACTAATTGCTGCCTGTCAATTTATGTTTTATAAATGTTTGGTAGACGCCTTTATTCTAATTGCCATACGTGTATGCGTTCTTTGGAAAAGACAGCCTAGAAAACTGAAGAAGATAAAACTGACAAAGGGAGCCCCCAGCTAGTACTAACCCCTGTCAGATAGAATGCTTTTAAACCGTCGTAAAAAAATTGGCTAACATCAATAGTTTTAGAACAATTTTGTGGATTTACCGATTTGGCTTTTGAGTACTCTTACGGATACACTGATAATAAATGCTTTGATTAAACGGTGTAATCTAATATTTGAAAGGGTTCTTTTGCACAGGTTTCAAAACGGATCGGTTCTGTGTTTAAGGTTTATTTAAGTTATTGCGCAGATAACTTCGCCGGCACCGAAAAGACTAGGCAAAGGGGAATTCCCCATCAATGAGGAGCATGGGTGACCCCCAAACTGTATCTCGCTGATTTCTGAAGGGAAATAACTCAATCTAAATGTCTTCTTTTTAATGTGAAAATATATTTACAGTAAAAAAAAAAAACTTCTTCATATTTCCTCGACTTTACAAACTGTGCCAGACCTAATCCAAATGTATAGGTTTGATATGCTAATACTAGAAATAGCTTCAGATCACGTTCGCCTTCATCGATATTTTGTAAATTAATTTTCGTGTTTAAGTATTTCTTCAGATAAAAACCATATGCCCTTTACCTTTCTCGGAAGACCGGGTCGGCTTTACTCTGGCTTCTCGTCAAAACGAATAAATCTTTCGCCTTTTACTAAAGATTTCCGTGGCGAGGAGCAATTTCAAGAGTCTAAACATTAATTTTTCAAGCCCTATCTGATAGGGTTACCAATTCAAATAAGCATGATTAGTAAGACAAATACCGTACTTGATTCTCTCATTAATTCAAATCATGCGGATAGACGTTCTTAAAATTGTGGATGGACCTAAGCTAGAACACTGTCGAAACAAATCCGTAGAGAATTTTTGGGGTGTATGAAGCTTTGTTCTGGAATTTTCCTTTTATATACATTTGTATTTGCAAACTTTCTTTTTTGCTTTGAGGAGATACAAAGGCTGCATTCACATTCTTTTGTTTCAAGCCGGCGCTTCACGCTTTAAACAAATTGTTAAATCAATCCACCCTAGGGGGCCATCAAACTTTCTATGATGTTCAATCCTTATAGCGCGCCAGGATGTTGTTATACACTGATATAAACTTGTCTCCTTAAATAATTAGTTGCTCTAAAAGAAATACGTTTAAGGTAACAGCCGACTAAACTTTATTATTTGTATTGGTCTGGGCCAAAAAATATTATTTATTAATATAATTACTATAAACCCAAAAAATATTACCTAAAATGCATTTTATTGTCTAAATTTCAATTCTTTGTAAAGATATCATATAAATGTTTGGTAGACGCCTTTATTCTAATTGCCATACGCGTATGCGTTCTTTGGAAAAGACAGCCTAGAAAACTGAAGAAGATAAAACTGACAAAGGGAGCCCCCAGCTAGTACTAACCCCTGTCAGATAGAATGCTTTTAAACCGTCGTAAAAAAAATTGGCTAACATCAATAGTTTTAGAACAATTTTGTGGATTTACCGATTTGGCTTTTGAGTACTCTTACGGATACACTGATAATAAATGCTTTGATTAAACGGTGTAATCTAATATTTGAAAGGGTTCTTTTGCACAGGTTTCAAAACGGATCGGTTCTGTGTTTAAGGTTTATTTAAGTTATTGCGCAGATAACTTCGCCGGCACCGAAAAGACTAGGCAAAGGGAATTCCCCATCAATGAGGAGCATGGGTGACCCCCAAACTGTATCTCGCTGATTTCTGAAGGGAAATAACTCAATCTAAATGTCTTCTTTTTAATGTGAAAATATATTTACAGTAAAAAAAAAAAAACTTCTTCATATTTCCTCGACTTTACAAACTGTGCCAGACCTAATCCAAATGTATAGGTTTGATATGCTAATACTAGAAATAGCTTCAGATCACGTTCGCCTTCATCGATATTTTGTAAATTAATTTTCGTGTTTAAGTATTTCTTCAGATAAAAACCATATGCCCTTTACCTTTCTCGGAAGACCGGGTCGGCTTTACTCTGGCTTCTCGTCAAAACGAATAAATCTTTCGCCTTTTACTAAAGATTTCCGTGGCGAGGAGCAATTTCAAGAGTCTAAACATTAATTTTTCAAGCCCTATCTGATAGGGTTACCAATTCAAATAAGCATGATTAGTAAGACAAATACCGTACTTGATTCTCTCATTAATTCAAATCATGCGGATAGACGTTCTTAAAATTGTGGATGGACCTAAGCTAGAACACTGTCGAAACAAATCCGTAGAGAATTTTTGGGGTGTATGAAGCTTTGTTCTGGAATTTTCCTTTTATATACATTTGTATTTGCAAACTTTCTTTTTTGCTTTGAGGAGATACAAAGGCTGCATTCACATTCTTTTGTTTCAAGCCGGCGCTTCACGCTTTAAACAAATTGTTAAATCAATCCACCCTAGGGGGCCATCAAACTTTCTATGATGTTCAATCCTTATAGCGCGCCAGGATGTTGTTATACACTGATATAAACTTGTCTCCTTAAATAATTAGTTGCTTTAAAAGAAATACGTTTAAGGTAACAGCCGACTAAACTTTATTATTTGTATTGGTCTGGGCCAAAAAATATTATTTATTAATATAATTACTATAAACCCAAAAAATATTACCTAAAATGCATTTTATTGTCTAAATTTCAATTCTTTGTAAAGATATCATATAAATGTTTGGTAGACGCCTTTATTCTAATTGCCATACGCGTATGCGTTCTTTGGAAAAGACAGCCTAGAAAACTGAAGAAGATAAAACTGACAAAGGGAGCCCCCAGCTAGTACTAACCCCTGTCAGATAGAATGCTTTTAAACCGTCGTAAAAAAAATTGGCTAACATCAATAGTTTTAGAACAATTTTGTGGATTTACCGATTTGGCTTTTGAGTACTCTTACGGATACACTGATAATAAATGCTTTGATTAAACGGTGTAATCTAATATTTGAAAGGGTTCTTTTGCACAGGTTTCAAAACGGATCGGTTCTGTGTTTAAGGTTTATTTAAGTTATTGCGCAGATAACTTCGCCGGCACCGAAAAGACTAGGCAAAGGGGAATTCCCCATCAATGAGGAGCATGGGTGACCCCCAAACTGTATCTCGCTGATTTCTGAAGGGAAATAACTCAATCTAAATGTCTTCTTTTTAATGTGAAAATATATTTACAGTAAAAAAAAAAAACTTCTTCATATTTCCTCGACTTTACAAACTGTGCCAGACCTAATCCAAATGTATAGGTTTGATATGCTAATACTAGAAATAGCTTCAGATCACGTTCGCCTTCATCGATATTTTGTAAATTAATTTTCGTGTTTAAGTATTTCTTCAGATAAAAACCATATGCCCTTTACCTTTCTCGGAAGACCGGGTCGGCTTTACTCTGGCTTCTCGTCAAAACGAATAAATCTTTCGCCTTTTACTAAAGATTTCCGTGGCGAGGAGCAATTTCAAAGTCTAAACATTAATTTTTCAAGCCCTATCTGATAGGGTTACCAATTCAAATAAGCATGATTAGTAAGACAAATACCGTACTTGATTCTCTCATTAATTCAAATCATGCGGATAGACGTTCTTAAAATTGTGGATGGACCTAAGCTAGAACACTGTCGAAACAAATCCGTAGAGAATTTTTGGGGTGTATGAAGCTTTGTTCTGGAATTTTCCTTTTATATACATTTGTATTTGCAAACTTTCTTTTTTGCTTTGAGGAGATACAAAGGCTGCATTCACATTCTTTTGTTTCAAGCCGGCGCTTCACGCTTTAAACAAATTGTTAAATCAATCCACCCTAGGGGGCCATCAAACTTTCTATGATGTTCAATACTTATAGCGCGCCAGGATGTTGTTATACACTGATATAAACTTGTCTCCTTAAATAATTAGTTGCTTTAAAAGAAATACGTTTAAGGTAACAGCCGACTAAACTTTATTATTTGTATTGGTCTGGGCCAAAAAATATTATTTATTAATATAATTACTATAAACCCAAAAAATATTACCTAAAATGCATTTTATTGTCTAAATTTCAATTCTTTGTAAAGATATCATATAAATGTTTGGTAGACGCCTTTATTCTAATTGCCATACGCGTATGCGTTCTTTGGAAAAGACAGCCTAGAAAACTGAAGAAGATAAAACTGACAAAGGGAGCCCCCAGCTAGTACTAACCCCTGTCAGATAGAATGCTTTTAAACCGTCGTAAAAAAATTGGCTAACATCAATAGTTTTAGAACAATTTTGTGGATTTACCGATTTGGCTTTTGAGTACTCTTACGGATACACTGATAATAAATGCTTTGATTAAACGGTGTAATCTAATATTTGAAAGGGTTCTTTTGCACAGGTTTCAAAACGGATCGGTTCTGTGTTTAAGGTTTATTTAAGTTATTGCGCAGATAACTTCGCCGGCACCGAAAAGACTAGGCAAAGGGGAATTCCCCATCAATGAGGAGCATGGGTGACCCCCAAACTGTATCTCGCTGATTTCTGAAGGGAAATAACTCAATCTAAATGTCTTCTTTTTAATGTGAAAATATATTTACAGTAAAAAAAAAAACTTCTTCATATTTCCTCGACTTTACAAACTGTGCCAGACCTAATCCAAATGTATAGGTTTGATATGCTAATACTAGAAATAGCTTCAGATCACGTTCGCCTTCATCGATATTTTGTAAATTAATTTTCGTGTTTAAGTATTTCTTCAGATAAAAACCATATGCCCTTTACCTTTCTCGGAAGACCGGGTCGGCTTTACTCTGGCTTCTCGTCAAAACGAATAAATCTTTCGCCTTTTACTAAAGATTTCCGTGGCGAGGAGCAATTTCAAGAGTCTAAACATTAATTTTTCAAGCCCTATCTGATAGGGTTACCAATTCAAATAAGCATGATTAGTAAGACAAATACCGTACTTGATTCTCTCATTAATTCAAATCATGCGGATAGACGTTCTTAAAATTGTGGATGGACCTAAGCTAGAACACTGTCGAAACAAATCCGTAGAGAATTTTTGGGGTGTATGAAGCTTTGTTCTGGAATTTTCCTTTTATATACATTTGTATTTGCAAACTTTCTTTTTTGCTTTGAGGAGATACAAAGGCTGCATTCACATTCTTTTGTTTCAAGCCGGCGCTTCACGCTTTAAACAAATTGTTAAATCAATCCACTCTAGGGGGCCATCAAACTTTCTATGATGTTCAATCCTTATAGCGCGCCAGGATGTTGTTATACACTGATATAAACTTGTCTCCTTAAATAATTAGTTGCTTTAAAAGAAATACGTTTAAGGTAACAGCCGACTAAACTTTAATATTTGTATTGGTCTGGGCCAAAAAATATTATTTATTAATATAATTACTATAAACCCAAAAAATATTACCTAAAATGCATTTTATTGTCTAAATTTCAATTCTTTGTAAAGATATCATATAAATGTTTGGTAGACGCCTTTATTCTAATTGCCATACGCGTATGCGTTCTTTGGAAAAGACAGCCTAGAAAACTGAAGAAGATAAAACTGACAAAGGGAGCCCCCAGCTAGTACTAACCCCTGTCAGATAGAATGCTTTTAAACCGTCGTAAAAAAATTGGCTAACATCAATAGTTTTAGAACAATTTTGTGGATTTACCGATTTGGCTTTTGAGTACTCTTACGGATACACTGATAATAAATGCTTTGATTAAACGGTGTAATCTAATATTTGAAAGGGTTCTTTTGCACAGGTTTCAAAACGGATCGGTTCTGTGTTTAAGGTTTATTTAAGTTATTGCGCAGATAACTTCGCCGGCACCGAAAAGACTAGGCAAAGGGGAATTCCCCATCAATGAGGAGCATGGGTGACCCCCAAACTGTATCTCGCTGATTTCTGAAGGGAAATAACTCAATCTAAATGTCTTCTTTTTAATGTGAAAATATATTTACAGTAAAAAAAAAAACTTCTTCATATTTCCTCGACTTTACAAACTGTGCCAGACCTAATCCAAATGTATAGGTTTGATATGCTAATACTAGAAATAGCTTCAGATCACGTTCGCCTTCATCGATATTTTGTAAATTAATTTTCGTGTTTAAGTATTTCTTCAGATAAAAACCATATGCCCTTTACCTTTCTCGGAAGACCGGGTCGGCTTTACTCTGGCTTCTCGTCAAAACGAATAAATCTTTCGCCTTTTACTAAAGATTTCCGTGGCGAGGAGCAATTTCAAGAGTCTAAACATTAATTTTTCAAGCCCTATCTGATAGGGTTACCAATTCAAATAAGCATGATTAGTAAGACAAATACCGTACTTGATTCTCTCATTAATTCAAATCATGCGGATAGACGTTCTTAAAATTGTGGATGGACCTAAGCTAGAACACTGTCGAAACAAATCCGTAGAGAATTTTTGGGGTGTATGAAGCTTTGTTCTGGAATTTTCCTTTTATATACATTTGTATTTGCAAACTTTCTTTTTTTGCTTTGAGGAGATACAAAGGCTGCATTCACATTCTTTTGTTTCAAGCCGGCGCTTCACGCTTTAAACAAATTGTTAAATCAATCCACCCTAGGGGGCCATCAAACTTTCTATGATGTTCAATCCTTATAGCGCGCCAGGATGTTGTTATACACTGATATAAACTTGTCTCCTTAAATAATTAGTTGCTTTAAAAGAAATACGTTTAAGGTAACAGCCGACTAAACTTTAATATTTGTATTGGTCTGGGCCAAAAAATATTATTTATTAATATAATTACTATAAACCCAAAAAATATTACCTAAAATGCATTTTATTGTCTAAATTTCAATTCTTTGTAAAGATATCATATAAATGTTTGGTAGACGCCTTTATTCTAATTGCCATACGCGTATGCGTTCTTTGGAAAAGACAGCCTAGAAAACTGAAGAAGATAAAACTGACAAAGGGAGCCCCCAGCTAGTACTAACCCCTGTCAGATAGAATGCTTTTAAACCGTCGTAAAAAAATTGGCTAACATCAATAGTTTTAGAACAATTTTGTGGATTTACCGATTTGGCTTTTGAGTACTCTTACGGATACACTGATAATAAATGCTTTGATTAAACGGTGTAATCTAATATTTGAAAGGGTTCTTTTGCACAGGTTTCAAAACGGATCGGTTCTGTGTTTAAGGTTTATTTAAGTTATTGCGCAGATAACTTCGCCGGCACCGAAAAGACTAGGCAAAGGGAATTCCCCATCAATGAGGAGCATGGGTGACCCCCAAACTGTATCTCGCTGATTTCTGAAGGGAAATAACTCAATCTAAATGTCTTCTTTTTAATGTGAAAATATATTTACAGTAAAAAAAAAAAAAAACTTCTTCATATTTCCTCGACTTTACAAACTGTGCCAGACCTAATCCAAATGTATAGGTTTGATATGCTAATACTAGAAATAGCTTCAGATCACGTTCGCCTTCATCGATATTTTGTAAATTAATTTTCGTGTTTAAGTATTTCTTCAGATAAAAACCATATGCCCTTTACCTTTCTCGGAAGACCGGGTCGGCTTTACTCTGGCTTCTCGTCAAAACGAATAAATCTTTCGCCTTTTACTAAAGATTTCCGTGGCGAGGAGCAATTTCAAGAGTCTAAACATTAATTTTTCAAGCCCTATCTGATAGGGTTACCAATTCAAATAAGCATGATTAGTAAGACAAATACCGTACTTGATTCTCTCATTAATTCAAATCATGCGGATAGACGTTCTTAAAATTGTGGATGGACCTAAGCTAGAACACTGTCGAAACAAATCCGTAGAGAATTTTTTGGGGTGTATGAAGCTTTGTTCTGGAATTTTCCTTTTATATACATTTGTATTTGCAAACTTTCTTTTTTGCTTTGAGGAGATACAAAGGCTGCATTCACATTCTTTTGTTTCAAGCCGGCGCTTCACGCTTTAAACAAATTGTTAAATCAATCCACCTAGGGGGCCATCAAACTTTCTATGATGTTCAATCCTTATAGCGCGCCAGGATGTTGTTATACACTGATATAAACTTGTCTCCTTAAATAATTAGTTGCTTTAAAAGAAATACGTTTAAGGTAACAGCCGACTAAACTTTATTATTTGTATTGGTCTGGGCCAAAAAATATTATTTATTAATATAATTACTATAAACCCAAAAATATTACCTAAAATGCATTTTATTGTCTAAATTTCAATTCTTTGTAAAGATATCATATAAATGTTTGGTAGACGCCTTTATTCTAATTGCCATACGCGTATGCGTTCTTTGGAAAAGACAGCCTAGAAAACTGAAGAAGATAAAACTGACAAAGGGAGCCCCCAGCTAGTACTAACCCCTGTCAGATAGAATGCTTTTAAACCGTCGTAAAAAAATTGGCTAACATCAATAGTTTTAGAACAATTTTGTGGATTTACCGATTTGGCTTTTGAGTACTCTTACGGATACACTGATAATAAATGCTTTGATTAAACGGTGTAATCTAATATTTGAAAGGGTTCTTTTGCACAGGTTTCAAAACGGATCGGTTCTGTGTTTAAGGTTTATTTAAGTTATTGCGCAGATAACTTCGCCGGCACCGAAAAGACTAGGCAAAGGGGAATTCCCCATCAATGAGGAGCATGGGTGACCCCCAAACTGTATCTCGCTGATTTCTGAAGGGAAATAACTCAATCTAAATGTCTTCTTTTTAATGTGAAAATATATTTACAGTAAAAAAAAAAAACTTCTTCATATTTCCTCGACTTTACAAACTGTGCCAGACCTAATCCAAATGTATAGGTTTGATATGCTAATACTAGAAATAGCTTCAGATCACGTTCGCCTTCATCGATATTTTGTAAATTAATTTTCGTGTTTAAGTATTTCTTCAGATAAAAACCATATGCCCTTTACCTTTCTCGGAAGACCGGGTCGGCTTTACTCTGGCTTCTCGTCAAAACGAATAAATCTTTCGCCTTTTACTAAAGATTTCCGTGGCGAGGAGCAATTTCAAGAGTCTAAACATTAATTTTTCAAGCCCTATCTGATAGGGTTACCAATTCAAATAAGCATGATTAGTAAGACAAATACCGTACTTGATTCTCTCATTAATTCAAATCATGCGGATAGACGTTCTTAAAATTGTGGATGGACCTAAGCTAGAACACTGTCGAAACAAATCCGTAGAGAATTTTTGGGGTGTATGAAGCTTTGTTCTGGAATTTTCCTTTTATATACATTTGTATTTGCAAACTTTCTTTTTTGCTTTGAGGAGATACAAAGGCTGCATTCACATTCTTTTGTTTCAAGCCGGCGCTTCACGCTTTAAACAAATTGTTAAATCAATCCACCCTAGGGGGCCATCAAACTTTCTATGATGTTCAATCCTTATAGCGCGCCAGGATGTTGTTATACACTGATATAAACTTGTCTCCTTAAATAATTAGTTGCTTTAAAAGAAATACGTTTAAGGTAACAGCCGACTAAACTTTAATATTTGTATTGGTCTGGGCCAAAAAATATTATTTATTAATATAATTACTATAAACCCAAAAAATATTACCTAAAATGCATTTTATTGTCTAAATTTCAATTCTTTGTAAAGATATCATATAAATGTTTGGTAGACGCCTTTATTCTAATTGCCATACGCGTATGCGTTCTTTGGAAAAGACAGCCTAGAAAACTGAAGAAGATAAAACTGACAAAGGGAGCCCCCAGCTAGTACTAACCCCTGTCAGATAGAATGCTTTTAAACCGTCGTAAAAAAATTGGCTAACATCAATAGTTTTAGAACAATTTTGTGGATTTACCGATTTGGCTTTTGAGTACTCTTACGGATACACTGATAATAAATGCTTTGATTAAACGGTGTAATCTAATATTTGAAAGGGTTCTTTTGCACAGGTTTCAAAACGGATCGGTTCTGTGTTTAAGGTTTATTTAAGTTATTGCGCAGATAACTTCGCCGGCACCGAAAAGACTAGGCAAAGGGGAATTCCCCATCAATGAGGAGCATGGGTGACCCCCAAACTGTATCTCGCTGATTTCTGAAGGGAAATAACTCAATCTAAATGTCTTCTTTTTAATGTGAAAATATATTTACAGTAAAAAAAAAAACTTCTTCATATTTCCTCGACTTTACAAACTGTGCCAGACCTAATCCAAATGTATAGGTTTGATATGCTAATACTAGAAATAGCTTCAGATCACGTTCGCCTTCATCGAGATTTTGTAAATTAATTTTCGTGTTTAAGTATTTCTTCAGATAAAAACCATATGCCCTTTACCTTTCTCGGAAGACCGGGTCGGCTTTACTCTGGCTTCTCGTCAAAACGAATAAATCTTTCGCCTTTTACTAAAGATTTCCGTGGCGAGGAGCAATTTCAAGAGTCTAAACATTAATTTTTCAAGCCCTATCTGATAGGGTTACCAATTCAAATAAGCATGATTAGTAAGACAAATACCGTACTTGATTCTCTCATTAATTCAAATCATGCGGATAGACGTTCTTAAAATTGTGGATGGACCTAAGCTAGAACACTGTCGAAACAAATCCGTAGAGAATTTTTTGGGGTGTATGAAGCTTTGTTCTGGAATTTTCCTTTTATATACATTTGTATTTGCAAACTTTCTTTTTGCTTTGAGGAGATACAAAGGCTGCATTCACATTCTTTTGTTTCAAGCCGGCGCTTCACGCTTTAAACAAATTGTTAAATCAATCCACCCTAGGGGGCCATCAAACTTTCTATGATGTTCAATCCTTATAGCGCGCCAGGATGTTGTTATACACTGATATAAACTTGTCTCCTTAAATAATTAGTTGCTTTAAAAGAAATACGTTTAAGGTAACAGCCGACTAAACTTTATTATTTGTATTGGTCTGGGCCAAAAAATATTATTTATTAATATAATTACTATAAACCCAAAAAATATTACCTAAAATGCATTTTATTGTCTAAATTTCAATTCTTTGTAAAGATATCATATAAATGTTTGGTAGACGCCTTTATTCTAATTGCCATACGCGTATGCGTTCTTTGGAAAAGACAGCCTAGAAAACTGAAGAAGATAAAACTGACAAAGGGAGCCCCCAGCTAGTACTAACCCCTGTCAGATAGAATGCTTTTAAACCGTCGTAAAAAAATTGGCTAACATCAATAGTTTTAGAACAATTTTGTGGATTTACCGATTTGGCTTTTGAGTACTCTTACGGATACACTGATAATAAATGCTTTGATTAAACGGTGTAATCTAATATTTGAAAGGGTTCTTTTGCACAGGTTTCAAAACGGATCGGTTCTGTGTTTAAGGTTTATTTAAGTTATTGCGCAGATAACTTCGCCGGCACCGAAAAGACTAGGCAAAGGGGAATTCCCCATCAATGAGGAGCATGGGTGACCCCAAACTGTATCTCGCTGATTTCTGAAGGGAAATAACTCAATCTAAATGTCTTCTTTTTAATGTGAAAATATATTTACAGTAAAAAAAAAAAAACTTCTTCATATTTCCTCGACTTTACAAACTGTGCCAGACCTAATCCAAATGTATAGGTTTGATATGCTAATACTAGAAATAGCTTCAGATCACGTTCGCCTTCATCGATATTTTGTAAATTAATTTTCGTGTTTAAGTATTTCTTCAGATAAAAACCATATGCCCTTTACCTTTCTCGGAAGACCGGGTCGGCTTTACTCTGGCTTCTCGTCAAAACGAATAAATCTTTCGCCTTTTACTAAAGATTTCCGTGGCGAGGAGCAATTTCAAGAGTCTAAACATTAATTTTTCAAGCCCTATCTGATAGGGTTACCAATTCAAATAAGCATGATTAGTAAGACAAATACCGTACTTGATTCTCTCATTAATTCAAATCATGCGGATAGACGTTCTTAAAATTGTGGATGGACCTAAGCTAGAACACTGTCGAAACAAATCCGTAGAGAATTTTGGGGTGTATGAAGCTTTGTTCTGGAATTTTCCTTTTATATACATTTGTATTTGCAAACTTTCTTTTTGCTTTGAGGAGATACAAAGGCTGCATTCACATTCTTTTGTTTCAAGCCGGCGCTTCACGCTTTAAACAAATTGTTAAATCAATCCACCCTAGGGGGCCATCAAACTTTCTATGATGTTCAATCCTTATAGCGCGCCAGGATGTTGTTATACACTGATATAAACTTGTCTCCTTAAATAATTAGTTGCTTTAAAAGAAATACGTTTAAGGTAACAGCCGACTAAACTTTATTATTTGTATTGGTCTGGGCCAAAAAATATTATTTATTAATATAATTACTATAAACCCAAAAAATATTACCTAAAATGCATTTTATTGTCTAAATTTCAATTCTTTGTAAAGATATCATATAAATGTTTGGTAGACGCCTTTATTCTAATTGCCATACGCGTATGCGTTCTTTGGAAAAGACAGCCTAGAAAACTGAAGAAGATAAAACTGACAAAGGGAGCCCCCAGCTAGTACTAACCCCTGTCAGATAGAATGCTTTTAAACCGTCGTAAAAAAATTGGCTAACATCAATAGTTTTAGAACAATTTTGTGGATTTACCGATTTGGCTTTTGAGTACTCTTACGGATACACTGATAATAAATGCTTTGATTAAACGGTGTAATCTAATATTTGAAAGGGTTCTTTTGCACAGGTTTCAAAACGGATCGGTTCTGTGTTTAAGGTTTATTTAAGTTATTGCGCAGATAACTTCGCCGGCACCGAAAAGACTAGGCAAAGGGGAATTCCCCATCAATGAGGAGCATGGGTGACCCCCAAACTGTATCTCGCTGATTTCTGAAGGGAAATAACTCAATCTAAATGTCTTCTTTTTAATGTGAAAATATATTTACAGTAAAAAAAAAAAAAACTTCTTCATATTTCCTCGACTTTACAAACTGTGCCAGACCTAATCCAAATGTATAGGTTTGATATGCTAATACTAGAAATAGCTTCAGATCACGTTCGCCTTCATCGATATTTTGTAAATTAATTTTCGTGTTTAAGTATTTCTTCAGATAAAAACCATATGCCCTTTACCTTTCTCGGAAGACCGGGTCGGCTTTACTCTGGCTTCTCGTCAAAACGAATAAATCTTTCGCCTTTTACTAAAGATTTCCGTGGCGAGGAGCAATTTCAAGAGTCTAAACATTAATTTTTCAAGCCCTATCTGATAGGGTTACCAATTCAAATAAGCATGATTAGTAAGACAAATACCGTACTTGATTCTCTCATTAATTCAAATCATGCGGATAGACGTTCTTAAAATTGTGGATGGACCTAAGCTAGAACACTGTCGAAACAAATCCGTAGAGAATTTTTGGGGTGTATGAAGCTTTGTTCTGGAATTTTCCTTTTATATACATTTGTATTTGCAAACTTTCTTTTTTGCTTTGAGGAGATACAAAGGCTGCATTCACATTCTTTTGTTTCAAGCCGGCGCTTCACGCTTTAAACAAATTGTTAAATCAATCCACCCTAGGGGGCCATCAAACTTTCTATGATGTTCAATCCTTATAGCGCGCCAGGATGTTGTTATACACTGATATAAACTTGTCTCCTTAAATAATTAGTTGCTTTAAAAGAAATACGTTTAAGGTAACAGCCGACTAAACTTTATTATTTGTATTGGTCTGGGCCAAAAAATATTATTTATTAATATAATTACTATAAACCCAAAAAATATTACCTAAAATGCATTTTATTGTCTAAATTTCAATTCTTTGTAAAGATATCATATAAATGTTTGGTAGACGCCTTTATTCTAATTGCCATACGCGTATGCGTTCTTTGGAAAAGACAGCCTAGAAAACTGAAGAAGATAAAACTGACAAAGGGAGCCCCCAGCTAGTACTAACCCCTGTCAGATAGAATGCTTTTAAACCGTCGTAAAAAAATTGGCTAACATCAATAGTTTTAGAACAATTTTGTGGATTTACCGATTTGGCTTTTGAGTACTCTTACGGATACACTGATAATAAATGCTTTGATTAAACGGTGTAATCTAATATTTGAAAGGGTTCTTTGCACAGGTTTCAAAACGGATCGGTTCTGTGTTTAAGGTTTATTTAAGTTATTGCGCAGATAACTTCGCCGGCACCGAAAAGACTAGGCAAAGGGGAATTCCCCATCAATGAGGAGCATGGGTGACCCCCAAACTGTATCTCGCTGATTTCTGAAGGGAAATAACTCAATCTAAATGTCTTCTTTTTAATGTGAAAATATATTTACAGTAAAAAAAAAAAAACTTCTTCATATTTCCTCGACTTTACAAACTGTGCCAGACCTAATCCAAATGTATAGGTTTGATATGCTAATACTAGAAATAGCTTCAGATCACGTTCGCCTTCATCGATATTTTGTAAATTAATTTTCGTGTTTAAGTATTTCTTCAGATAAAAACCATATGCCCTTTACCTTTCTCGGAAGACCGGGTCGGCTTTACTCTGGCTTCTCGTCAAAACGAATAAATCTTTCGCCTTTTACTAAAGATTTCCGTGGCGAGGAGCAATTTCAAGAGTCTAAACATTAATTTTTCAAGCCCTATCTGATAGGGTTACCAATTCAAATAAGCATGATTAGTAAGACAAATACCGTACTTGATTCTCTCATTAATTCAAATCATGCGGATAGACGTTCTTAAAATTGTGGATGGACCTAAGCTAGAACACTGTCGAAACAAATCCGTAGAGAATTTTTGGGGTGTATGAAGCTTTGTTCTGGAATTTTCCTTTTATATACATTTGTATTTGCAAACTTTCTTTTTTGCTTTGAGGAGATACAAAGGCTGCATTCACATTCTTTTGTTTCAAGCCGGCGCTTCACGCTTTAAACAAATTGTTAAATCAATCCACCCTAGGGGGGCCATCAAACTTTCTATGATGTTCAATCCTTATAGCGCGCCAGGATGTTGTTATACACTGATATAAACTTGTCTCCTTAAATAATTAGTTGCTTTAAAAGAAATACGTTTAAGGTAACAGCCGACTAAACTTTATTATTTGTATTGGTCTGGGCCAAAAAATATTATTTATTAATATAATTACTATAAACCCAAAAAATATTACCTAAAATGCATTTTATTGTCTAAATTTCAATTCTTTGTAAAGATATCATATAAATGTTTGGTAGACGCCTTTATTCTAATTGCCATACGCGTATACGTTCTTTGGAAAAGACAGCCTAGAAAACTGAAGAAGATAAAACTGACAAAGGGAGCCCCCAGCTAGTACTAACCCCTGTCAGATAGAATGCTTTTAAACCGTCGTAAAAAAATTGGCTAACATCAATAGTTTTAGAACAATTTTGTGGATTTACCGATTTGGCTTTTGAGTACTCTTACGGATACACTGATAATAAATGCTTTGATTAAACGGTGTAATCTAATATTTGAAAGGGTTCTTTTGCACAGGTTTCAAAACGGATCGGTTCTGTGTTTAAGGTTTATTTAAGTTATTGCGCAGATAACTTCGCCGGCACCGAAAAGACTAGGCAAAGGAATTCCCCATCAATGAGGAGCATGGGTGACCCCAAACTGTATCTCGCTGATTTCTGAAGGGAAATAACTCAATCTAAATGTCTTCTTTTTAATGTGAAAATATATTTACAGTAAAAAAAAAAAAACTTCTTCATATTTCCTCGACTTTACAAACTGTGCCAGACCTAATCCAAATGTATCGGTTTGATATGCTAATACTAGAAATAGCTTCAGATCACGTTCGCCTTCATCGATATTTTGTAAATTAATTTTCGTGTTTAAGTATTTCTTCAGATAAAAACCATATGCCCTTTACCTTTCTCGGAAGACCGGGTCGGCTTTACTCTGGCTTCTCGTCAAAACGAATAAATCTTTCGCCTTTTACTAAAGATTTCCGTGGCGAGGAGCAATTTCAAGAGTCTAAACATTAATTTTTCAAGCCCTATCTGATAGGGTTACCAATTCAAATAAGCATGATTAGTAAGACAAATACCGTACTTGATTCTCTCATTAATTCAAATCATGCGGATAGACGTTCTTAAAATTGTGGATGGACCTAAGCTAGAACACTGTCGAAACAAATCCGTAGAGAATTTTTTGGGGTGTATGAAGCTTTGTTCTGGAATTTTCCTTTATATACATTTGTATTTGCAAACTTTCTTTTTTGCTTTGAGGAGATACAAAGGCTGCATTCACATTCTTTTGTTTCAAGCCGGCGCTTCACGCTTTAAACAAATTGTTAAATCAATCCACCCTAGGGGGCCATCAAACTTTCTATGATGTTCAATCCTTATAGCGCGCCAGGATGTTGTTATACACTGATATAAACTTGTCTCCTTAAATAATTAGTTGCTTTAAAAGAAATACGTTTAAGGTAACAGCCGACTAAACTTTAATATTTGTATTGGTCTGGGCCAAAAAATATTATTTATTAATATAATTACTATAAACCCAAAAAATATTACCTAAAATGCATTTTATTGTCTAAATTTCAATTCTTTGTAAAGATATCATATAAATGTTTGGTAGACGCCTTTATTCTAATTGCCATACGCGTATGCGTTCTTTGGAAAAGACAGCCTAGAAAACTGAAGAAGATAAAACTGACAAAGGGAGCCCCCAGCTAGTACTAACCCCTGTCAGATAGAATGCTTTTAAACCGTCGTAAAAAAATTGGCTAACATCAATAGTTTTAGAACAATTTTGTGGATTTACCGATTTGGCTTTTGAGTACTCTTACGGATACACTGATAATAAATGCTTTGATTAAACGGTGTAATCTAATATTTGAAAGGGTTCTTTTGCACAGGTTTCAAAACGGATCGGTTCTGTGTTTAAGGTTTATTTAAGTTATTGCGCAGATAACTTCGCCGGCACCGAAAAGACTAGGCAAAGGGGAATTCCCCATCAATGAGGAGCATGGGTGACCCCCAAACTGTATCTCGCTGATTTCTGAAGGGAAATAACTCAATCTAAATGTCTTCTTTTTAATGTGAAAATATATTTACAGTAAAAAAAAAAACTTTCTTCATATTTCCTCGACTTTACAAACTGTGCCAGACCTAATCCAAATGTATAGGTTTGATATGCTAATACTAGAAATAGCTTCAGATCACGTTCGCCTTCATCGATATTTTGTAAATTAATTTTCGTGTTTAAGTATTTCTTCAGATAAAAACCATATGCCCTTTACCTTTCTCGGAAGACCGGGTCGGCTTTACTCTGGCTTCTCGTCAAAACGAATAAATCTTTCGCCTTTTACTAAAGATTTCCGTGGCGAGGAGCAATTTCAAGAGTCTAAACATTAATTTTTCAAGCCCTATCTGATAGGGTTACCAATTCAAATAAGCATGATTAGTAAGACAAATACCGTACTTGATTCTCTCATTAATTCAAATCATGCGGATAGACGTTCTTAAAATTGTGGATGGACCTAAGCTAGAACACTGTCGAAACAAATCCGTAGAGAATTTTTGGGGTGTATGAAGCTTTGTTCTGGAATTTTCCTTTTATATACATTTGTATTTGCAAACTTTCTTTTTTGCTTTGAGGAGATACAAAGGCTGCATTCACATTCTTTTGTTTCAAGCCGGCGCTTCACGCTTTAAACAAATTGTTAAATCAATCCACCCTAGGGGGCCATCAAACTTTCTATGATGTTCAATCCTTATAGCGCGCCAGGATGTTGTTATACACTGATATAAACTTGTCTCCTTAAATAATTAGTTGCTCTAAAAGAAATACGTTTAAGGTAACAGCCGACTAAACTTTATTATTTGTATTGGTCTGGGCCAAAAAATATTATTTATTAATATAATTACTATAAACCCAAAAAATATTACCTAAAATGCATTTTATTGTCTAAATTTCAATTCTTTGTAAAGATATCATATAAATGTTTGGTAGACGCCTTTATTCTAATTGCCATACGCGTATGCGTTCTTTGGAAAAGACAGCCTAGAAAACTGAAGAAGATAAAACTGACAAAGGAGCCCCCAGCTAGTACTAACCCCTGTCAGATAGAATGCTTTTAAACCGTCGTAAAAAAATTGGCTAACATCAATAGTTTTAGAACAATTTTGTGGATTTACCGATTTGGCTTTTGAGTACTCTTACGGATACACTGATAATAAATGCTTTGATTAAACGGTGTAATCTAATATTTGAAAGGGTTCTTTGCACAGGTTTCAAAACGGATCGGTTCTGTGTTTAAGGTTTATTTAAGTTATTGCGCAGATAACTTCGCCGGCACCGAAAAGACTAGGCAAAGGGAATTCCCCATCAATGAGGAGCATGGGTGACCCCCAAACTGTATCTCGCTGATTTCTGAAGGGAAATAACTCAATCTAAATGTCTTCTTTTTAATGTGAAAATATATTTACAGTAAAAAAAAAAAAACTTCTTCATATTTCCTCGACTTTACAAACTGTGCCAGACCTAATCCAAATGTATAGGTTTGATATGCTAATACTAGAAATAGCTTCAGATCACGTTCGCCTTCATCGATATTTTGTAAATTAATTTTCGTGTTTAAGTATTTCTTCAGATAAAAACCATATGCCCTTTACCTTTCTCGGAAGACCGGGTCGGCTTTACTCTGGCTTCTCGTCAAAACGAATAAATCTTTCGCCTTTTACTAAAGATTTCCGTGGCGAGGAGCAATTTCAAGAGTCTAAACATTAATTTTTCAAGCCCTATCTGATAGGGTTACCAATTCAAATAAGCATGATTAGTAAGACAAATACCGTACTTGATTCTCTCATTAATTCAAATCATGCGGATAGACGTTCTTAAAATTGTGGATGGACCTAAGCTAGAACACTGTCGAAACAAATCCGTAGAGAATTTTTGGGGTGTATGAAGCTTTGTTCTGGAATTTTCCTTTTATATACATTTGTATTTGCAAACTTTCTTTTTTGCTTTGAGGAGATACAAAGGCTGCATTCACATTCTTTTGTTTCAAGCCGGCGCTTCACGCTTTAAACAAATTGTTAAATCAATCCACCCTAGGGGACCATCAAACTTTCTATGATGTTCAATCCTTATAGCGCGCCAGGATGTTGTTATACACTGATATAAACTTGTCTCCTTAAATAATTAGTTGCTCTAAAAGAAATACGTTTAAGGTAACAGCCGACTAAACTTTATTATTTGTATTGGTCTGGGCCAAAAAATATTATTTATTAATATAATTACTATAAACCCAAAAAATATTACCTAAAATGCATTTTATTGTCTAAATTTCATTTCTTTGTAAAGATATCATATAAATGTTTGGTAGACGCCTTTATTCTAATTGCCATACGCGTATGCGTTCTTTGGAAAAGACAGCCTAGAAAACTGAAGAAGATAAAACTGACAAAGGGAGCCCCCAGCTAGTACTAACCCCTGTCAGATAGAATGCTTTTAAACCGTCGTAAAAAAATTGGCATAACATCAATAGTTTTAGAACAATTTTGTGGATTTACCGATTTGGCTTTTGAGTACTCTTACGGATACACTGATAATAAATGCTTTGATTAAACGGTGTAATCTAATATTTGAAAGGGTTCTTTTGCACAGGTTTCAAAACGGATCGGTTCTGTGTTTAAGGTTTATTTAAGTTATTGCGCAGATAACTTCGCCGGCACCGAAAAGACTAGGCAAAGGGGAATTCCCCATCAATGAGGAGCATGGGTGACCCCAAACTGTATCTCGCTGATTTCTGAAGGGAAATAACTCAATCTAAATGTCTTCTTTTTAATGTGAAAATATATTTACAGTAAAAAAAAAAAAACTTCTTCATATTTCCTCGACTTTACAAACTGTGCCAGACCTAATCCAAATGTATCGGTTTGATATGCTAATACTAGAAATAGCTTCAGATCACGTTCGCCTTCATCGATATTTTGTAAATTAATTTTCGTGTTTAAGTATTTCTTCAGATAAAAACCATATGCCCTTTACCTTTCTCGGAAGACCGGGTCGGCTTTACTCTGGCTTCTCGTCAAAACGAATAAATCTTTCGCCTTTTACTAAAGATTTCCGTGGCGAGGAGCAATTTCAAGAGTCTAAACATTAATTTTTCAAGCCCTATCTGATAGGGTTACCAATTCAAATAAGCATGATTAGTAAGACAAATACCGTACTTGATTCTCTCATTAATTCAAATCATGCGGATAGACGTTCTTAAAATTGTGGATGGACCTAAGCTAGAACACTGTCGAAACAAATCCGTAGAGAATTTTTGGGGTGTATGAAGCTTTGTTCTGGAATTTTCCTTTTATATACATTTGTATTTGCAAACTTTCTTTTTTGCTTTGAGGAGATACAAAGGCTGCATTCACATTCTTTTGTTTCAAGCCGGCGCTTCACGCTTTAAACAAATTGTTAAATCAATCCACCCTAGGGGACCATCAAACTTTCTATGATGTTCAATCCTTATAGCGCGCCAGGATGTTGTTATACACTGATATAAACTTGTCTCCTTAAATAATTAGTTGCTCTAAAAGAAATACGTTTAAGGTAACAGCCGACTAAACTTTATTATTTGTATTGGTCTGGGCCAAAAACTATTATTTATTAATATAATTACTATAAACCCAAAAAATATTACCTAAAATGCATTTTATTGTCTAAATTTCAATTCTTTGTAAAGATATCATATAAATGTTTGGTAGACGCCTTTATTCTAATTGCCATACGCGTATGCGTTCTTTGGAAAAGACAGCCTAGAAAACTGAAGAAGATAAAACTGACAAAGGGAGCCCCCAGCTAGTACTAACCCCTGTCAGATAGAATGCTTTTAAACCGTCGTAAAAAAATTGGCTAACATCAATAGTTTTAGAACAATTTTGTGGATTTACCGATTTGGCTTTTGAGTACTCTTACGGATACACTGATAATAAATGCTTTGATTAAACGGTGTAATCTAATATTTGAAAGGGTTCTTTTGCACAGGTTTCAAAACGGATCGGTTCTGTGTTTAAGGTTTATTTAAGTTATTGCGCAGATAACTTCGCCGGCACCGAAAAGACTAGGCAAAGGGGAATTCCCCATCAATGAGGAGCATGGGTGACCCCCAAACTGTATCTCGCTGATTTCTGAAGGGAAATAACTCAATCTAAATGTCTTCTTTTTAATGTGAAAATATATTTACAGTAAAAAAAAAAAACTTCTTCATATTTCCTCGACTTTACAAACTGTGCCAGACCTAATCCAAATGTATAGGTTTGATATGCTAATACTAGAAATAGCTTCAGATCACGTTCGCCTTCATCGATATTTTGTAAATTAATTTTCGTGTTTAAGTATTTCTTCAGATAAAAACCATATGCCCTTTACCTTTCTCGGAAGACCGGGTCGGCTTTACTCTGGCTTCTCGTCAAAACGAATAAATCTTTCGCCTTTTACTAAAGATTTCCGTGGCGAGGAGCAATTTCAAGAGTCTAAACATTAATTTTTCAAGCCCTATCTGATAGGGTTACCAATTCAAATAAGCATGATTAGTAAGACAAATACCGTACTTGATTCTCTCATTAATTCAAATCATGCGGATAGACGTTCTTAAAATTGTGGATGGACCTAAGCTAGAACACTGTCGAAACAAATCCGTAGAGAATTTTTGGGGTGTATGAAGCTTTGTTCTGGAATTTTCCTTTTATATACATTTGTATTTGCAAACTTTCTTTTTTGCTTTGAGGAGATACAAAGGCTGCATTCACATTCTTTTGTTTCAAGCCGGCGCTTCACGCTTTAAACAAATTGTTAAATCAATCCACCCTAGGGGCCATCAAACTTTCTATGATGTTCAATCCTTATAGCGCGCCAGGATGTTGTTATACACTGATATAAACTTGTCTCCTTAAATAATTAGTTGCTTTAAAAGAAATACGTTTAAGGTAACAGCCGACTAAACTTTATTATTTGTATTGGTCTGGGCCAAAAAATATTATTTATTAATATAATTACTATAAACCCAAAAAATATTACCTAAAATGCATTTTATTGTCTAAATTTCAATTCTTTGTAAAGATATCATATAAATGTTTGGTAGACGCCTTTATTCTAATTGCCATACGCGTATGCGTTCTTTGGAAAAGACAGCCTAGAAAACTGAAGAAGATAAAACTGACAAAGGGAGCCCCCAGCTAGTACTAACCCCTGTCAGATAGAATGCTTTTAAACCGTCGTAAAAAAATTGGCTAACATCAATAGTTTTAGAACAATTTTGTGGATTTACCGATTTGGCTTTTGAGTACTCTTACGGATACACTGATAATAAATGCTTTGATTAAACGGTGTAATCTAATATTTGAAAGGGTTCTTTTGCACAGGTTTCAAAACGGATCGGTTCTGTGTTTAAGGTTTATTTAAGTTATTGCGCAGATAACTTCGCCGGCACCGAAAAGACTAGGCAAAGGGGAATTCCCCATCAATGAGGAGCATGGGTGACCCCCAAACTGTATCTCGCTGATTTCTGAAGGGAAATAACTCAATCTAAATGTCTTCTTTTTAATGTGAAAATATATTTACAGTAAAAAAAAAAACTTCTTCATATTTCCTCGACTTTACAAACTGTGCCAGACCTAATCCAAATGTATAGGTTTGATATGCTAATACTAGAAATAGCTTCAGATCACGTTCGCCTTCATCGATATTTTGTAAATTAATTTTCGTGTTTAAGTATTTCTTCAGATAAAAACCATATGCCCTTTACCTTTCTCGGAAGACCGGGTCGGCTTTACTCTGGCTTCTCGTCAAAACGAATAAATCTTTCGCCTTTTACTAAAGATTTCCGTGGCGAGGAGCAATTTCAAGAGTCTAAACATTAATTTTTCAAGCCCTATCTGATAGGGTTACCAATTCAAATAAGCATGATTAGTAAGACAAATACCGTACTTGATTCTCTCATTAATTCAAATCATGCGGATAGACGTTCTTAAAATTGTGGATGGACCTAAGCTAGAACACTGTCGAAACAAATCCGTAGAGAATTTTTGGGGTGTATGAAGCTTTGTTCTGGAATTTTCCTTTTATATACATTTGTATTTGCAAACTTTCTTTTTTTGCTTTGAGGAGATACAAAGGCTGCATTCACATTCTTTTGTTTCAAGCCGGCGCTTCACGCTTTAAACAAATTGTTAAATCAATCCACCCTAGGGGGCCATCAAACTTTCTATGATGTTCAATCCTTATAGCGCGCCAGGATGTTGTTATACACTGATATAAACTTGTCTCCTTAAATAATTAGTTGCTTTAAAAGAAATACGTTTAAGGTAACAGCCGACTAAACTTTATTATTTGTATTGGTCTGGGCCAAAAAATATTATTTATTAATATAATTACTATAAACCCAAAAAATATTACCTAAAATGCATTTTATTGTCTAAATTTCAATTCTTTGTAAAGATATCATATAAATGTTTGGTAGACGCCTTTATTCTAATTGCCATACGCGTATGCGTTCTTTGGAAAAGACAGCCTAGAAAACTGAAGAAGATAAAACTGACAAAGGGAGCCCCCAGCTAGTACTAACCCCTGTCAGATAGAATGCTTTTAAACCGTCGTAAAAAAATTGGCTAACATCAATAGTTTTAGAACAATTTTGTGGATTTACCGATTTGGCTTTTGAGTACTCTTACGGATACACTGATAATAAATGCTTTGATTAAACGGTGTAATCTAATATTTGAAAGGGTTCTTTTGCACAGGTTTCAAAACGGATCGGTTCTGTGTTTAAGGTTTATTTAAGTTATTGCGCAGATAACTTCGCCGGCACCGAAAAGACTAGGCAAAGGGGAATTCCCCATCAATGAGGAGCATGGGTGACCCCCAAACTGTATCTCGCTGATTTCTGAAGGGAAATAACTCAATCTAAATGTCTTCTTTTTAATGTGAAAATATATTTACAGTAAAAAAAAAAAAACTTCTTCATATTTCCTCGACTTTACAAACTGTGCCAGACCTAATCCAAATGTATCGGTTTGATATGCTAATACTAGAAATAGCTTCAGATCACGTTCGCCTTCATCGATATTTTGTAAATTAATTTTCGTGTTTAAGTATTTCTTCAGATAAAAACCATATGCCCTTTACCTTTCTCGGAAGACCGGGTCGGCTTTACTCTGGCTTCTCGTCAAAACGAATAAATCTTTCGCCTTTTACTAAAGATTTCCGTGGCGAGGAGCAATTTCAAGAGTCTAAACATTAATTTTTCAAGCCCTGTCTGATAGGGTTACCAATTCAAATAAGCATGATTAGTAAGACAAATACCGTACTTGATTCTCTCATTAATTCAAATCATGCGGATAGACGTTCTTAAAATTGTGGATGGACCTAAGCTAGAACACTGTCGAAACAAATCCGTAGAGAATTTTTGGGGTGTATGAAGCTTTGTTCTGGAATTTTCCTTTTATATACATTTGTATTTGCAAACTTTCTTTTTTGCTTTGAGGAGATACAAAGGCTGCATTCACATTCTTTTGTTTCAAGCCGGCGCTTCACGCTTTAAACAAATTGTTAAATCAATCCACCCTAGGGGGCCATCAAACTTTCTATGATGTTCAATCCTTATAGCGCGCCAGGATGTTGTTATACACTGATATACACTTGTCTCCTTAAATAATTAGTTGCTTTAAAAGAAATACGTTTAAGGTAACAGCCGACTAAACTTTAATATTTGTATTGGTCTGGGCCAAAAAATATTATTTATTAATATAATTACTATAAACCCAAAAAATATTACCTAAAATGCATTTTATTGTCTAAATTTCAATTCTTTGTAAAGATATCATATAAATGTTTGGTAGACGCCTTTATTCTAATTGCCATACGCGTATGCGTTCTTTGGAAAAGACAGCCTAGAAAACTGAAGAAGATAAAACTGACAAAGGGAGCCCCCAGCTAGTACTAACCCCTGTCAGATAGAATGCTTTTAAACCGTCGTAAAAAAATTGGCTAACATCAATAGTTTTAGAACAATTTTGTGGATTTACCGATTTGGCTTTTGAGTACTCTTACGGATACACTGATAATAAATGCTTTGATTAAACGGTGTAATCTAATATTTGAAAGGGTTCTTTTGCACAGGTTTCAAAACGGATCGGTTCTGTGTTTAAGGTTTATTTAAGTTATTGCGCAGATAACTTCGCCGGCACCGAAAAGACTAGGCAAAGGGGAATTCCCCATCAATGAGGAGCATGGGTGACCCCCAAACTGTATCTCGCTGATTTCTGAAGGGAAATAACTCAATCTAAATGTCTTCTTTTTAATGTGAAAATATATTTACAGTAAAAAAAAAAAAACTTCTTCATATTTCCTCGACTTTACAAACTGTGCCAGACCTAATCCAAATGTATCGGTTTGATATGCTAATACTAGAAATAGCTTCAGATCACGTTCGCCTTCATCGATATTTTGTAAATTAATTTTCGTGTTTAAGTATTTCTTCAGATAAAAACCATATGCCCTTTACCTTTCTCGGAAGACCGGGTCGGCTTATTTGGTCTTATTAACTTTACTCTGGTTTCTCGTCAAAACGAATAAATCTTTCGCCTTTTACTAAAGCTCAACAAAAATTCATCCAACACTGCAAAACATTAACAGAAGAACAAAAACAACAGTTAGATACACCCTTTACTCTACAAGACATCGAACATACAATCAATAATTTAGCTAGCAACAAAACACCAGGACCTAATGGACTAAGTGCTGAGTTTTATAAAGCCTTTCTTCCATCATTTGGTCCCATCCTACTCAAAATATTTACAGACACACACAATAAAGGGAAGCTGCCACAGGGTTTTAATGAGGCATACATCACACTTATCGACAAAGAAACACAGGATAGGACATCAGTCAATAGTTACCGACCAATCTCACTCCTCAACACAGATTACAAAATACTCTCAAAAACTATAGCCAACAAGTTACAACCACACATGCACACATTAGTGCACGAAAACCAACATTGTAGCGTTAGTGGTAGAAAAATAGAACACATGAGTCACCACATCAGAGATTTTATAACATACACACACATCAAAGACACACAGGCGGCCCTACTCTCTATCGACCAGGAAAAAGCATTCGATACGGTCGACCACGAATACCTCTTCCGGGTGTTAAAGAAAGGCAACATAGGAGACTACACGCACAAATGGGTCCAAATGCTTTACAGCAAAGCCCAAAGCAAAATTCTTTTAAACCACTCGCTAACCGAACCTTTCGACATTGAGAGGTCGGTTCGTCAAGGATGCCCACTGTCTCCTATGCTGTACGTGCTGGCGTTGGAGCCCCTCTTGGAGAGAATAAGAAAGGACATTTCCATCAGAGGAGCCCAAATCCCGGGAGAAACGGACAACAGCAAACTGCTGGCATACGCAGATGACACAACTTTTTTTCCAACATGTGATAAAGACATACACCACATTATGGAACACTTTCAAGACTTTCAAAGCTGCAGTGGTGCCAAAGTTAATGTAGCCAAGTCTGGCATCATGGGCCTCGGGAGATGGAAAAAAAAAGAAAATCTCCCATACCAGATGAAAAACCAACAGTCCCTCAAAATATGCGGGATTGTCTGGACAAACGAGCCCCACTTATTCCACACGGCCACGTGGGAGGGCATTATAAAAAAGACCAAAAACGGGATAGCTATGTACAGCCACATGTCAACTACAATCTTTGGTCGTGCCCTCCTCAACAACACACTAATTCTACCTAAAACAATATATTACATTACAGCAACACAACCACCACCAACTTTCATACAAAACATGAACAAATTACTACGCAGTTTCATTTTCAAATCAACAATAAGCAACATAAAACACACAACACTCATACAGAACAAAAACGACGGCGGAATACGACTCCAAGATCTATCTTGTAAGCTATTTACCTCTACGGCCTCAGGCTTACCAACATCATACAAACAAAAAACAACACACCCCACTACTTTGGCAGACAGACCACACCCTTTCAAACGTCACTTACACAAAGTCTGACAGGCCACACACACCTCTTACATCAAACAACTAAGCAGATATACACATCTTTAGTACAAACATTACAAACACCACTCACCAACAGAATTAAGTGGGGCCGAATCTGGAATGTGTCAGACTTTACAGACACCTTCAAAAGTCTACGCAGTCGGCTCACCAAGATCACCGCCAGAGCAAGAGAAGTGGGCTACAGACTAATTTTTAACATGACGCCTGTTGCCCGGTGTATTAAAAGTATGCCCACGTCAAGCAACACAAAATGCAAGATGTGTCGCACTGACGTGACGGAGGATGAAGATCATCTATTCCTGAAATGCTCAACATTCAAGAGCACAAGGCAGACCTTAAGAAGTCTACTAAGGTCAAACCTAAAAATGGACTTTAACCTAGACATGGCAATAGCTCTCAACAAGATACCGAAGCTAAAGAACGAAACAGTTAATAATTTAAATATTATCCTACTGTCAGAGTACAGACTCTTCTGTCTGGTCATGCAGACTTCAAGCCTGGCACAATAAGACAATCCTAAAAGAAGATCAAGTCGAAGAAAAAATTTAGATACATAATGGACTATAAAATACAAGATTATTGACACTACAATGTTGTATCTATCATGACAAATATTTTAACTGTGAGAGGTTTTCAATGGAACACAATATACCAATACCCCCTTTTCTGTCAGCTGTGAGGTATGGGGACGGCGAGGGCCCAGGTGTCGCTTGATGAGAGTTGGACGACCCGGGGTATTAGCAGCCTCTGTTTCGTGCTATGGAAAGGGAGGAAAGTTGTGTTTCTGGAAAGGAATGCCACTGTTTTTATTTAAAATTAAATAAAACTAATTGCTGCCAAAAAAAAAAAAAAAGATTTCCGTGGCGAGGAGCAATTTAATGAGTCTAAACTTAAATTTTCAAGCCCTACTTGGTAGGGTTAACAATAAAACTAAACATGAATGGTCAATTACATCTCCTTGAAACACAGCTGGAGAAGAATGAGCATTCTACAGTTACCCCGTTACCCCGTCTTTGGTTATCAATCGCATGGACTCTACATACAGAGCCATTCTTACAGTGCCCTAAGCCATTCGTCTGTCTAAACTGAAACTTTGGGCCCTAATAGTCTTTAAAATGAAATGATGAATCCTTCTGTCCCCAAGCTTTTCAAATAAATTCGCCCTTGAGCCCCCTATAAGTGCTTATAGTTTCTTTCCAAGTATCGAGCCCGTTATCAATGTAAGGGAGGAAAGTTGTGTTTCTGGAAAGGAATGCCACTGTTTTTATTTAAAATTAAATAAAACTAATTGCTGCCTGTCAATTTTTATTTTAATTTATGTATATATATAATAAAAAGCGAACCTCAAACCATTCCAAAGTCAGTCTCAAATGGTTAGGAAGTTTCCCATTAAAATTTTGTTTAATAAGTGGCATTGATGTACTTACTCGTCTAAAATATAAATGTATACATAACATGCTACGTCAAAACATTTCTAAATAATGCTATTTATTATATATTACTTTGTAAACATTCTAATTTCAACTGGTTAAAAAAAGCTCTTGTAGTAGAAATATGTATAAAGTGGTATCAATCTATTTACTGTATTATAATACAAATGTATATATATGGAATTTTACCTCATATTTCTAAGAATTTCTAATTTAGATGTATATTAATATTCAAATAACTTGTATGTAAATATGTATATTACTTAATATAATAAGATTCTTTTATCAATGTTACTATGTATTTAATACCATGTTATCTGTCATTGTAACTGTTCTTTATCAAGAAAAAAAAAAAAAAGATTTCCGTGGTAAACCCTTTTGGGAAATTCACTTTAAAAACTGTTTTTAAATACTCATCAATTTATATTTTTAAAACTTTTCGCCTTGAGCGCGTTGGATTCCAGCGGGGTTTTAAAAAAATACAAGGAACACGTGGCTTTTAAGCTACTATCGATTATTCAGAACTTGTTTCGATAGTTACTACAGTTTCTATTCGGACTTTTTAGAACAAGATTTTTGTGTTGTGCTGTGTGCATAAATTCTACCAGGACTTTGTTTTGGACAATTCGCTGCCATCTGTCAAGACGTTTTGCAAGATTTGCTGTATTGTGCCGTGTGCATAATCTCTATCGGGACTTACGTAAGTACAGCTAAATTTTTGCGTAGTTTTAAAGTTAGCAGTGCAAAACCTTTAAAACCCTTTTTCCCCTTTACAATCATGTCAGTTATGACTTTTGTAATCGAGAAAAAAGACCTTGAAGGTGGACTGGTCCATCCCCAGGGCACTGTCCTTCTCAGGTTAACGGGTCCAAACGCTACTAAGGCAACTATGCCCTTGTTGATAAAAATGATGGGTCTACAGACTCTACACCCATCAGACGTTTCCACGCTGTACAGGTTTGAAAGCCCGTACACGTGGTACCTTAAGACATCAAACGACCCATGTCGCTCCCGACTGATCAACAAGCAGTTTGGGGACGACAAAAACTTTAAAGTTACCATCTCCCCACTTGAGACTGACAAGGTCAAAGTGACTCTCCACTGGCTATCTACAAACATAGCCAGAAAAAGAGTCGAGGAGATCTTCGAATCCTTCGCAGAGCCAGGTTCTCTGACAAGGGTCGAAAAAGTCTCGGGATCCGCGGACAAATGGAGCGGTTTCCTGCAACCAAAAAAAGATAAGGAACTTCCCCATTACATTTCAATTAGATATGAAGGGGATGCCAAAATATATAAAGTCCTCGTAACAATTCCAGGCAGAAGACAGAAATGCTGGACTTGTGGGGATGATAGCCACTGGTCTAACCAGTGCCCCATAATTAAAGGCCCCAAAATAAATTCAAAAACCCACAGCCAACCAAAAACCTACGCTGACATTGTATCAGCGGTGCCCCCAAGTCCACAACAACCTAGTGGAAGTGTGGACGATGGCTTTACCCTCGTCCGACGAAAAAAAAACCAGAACAAAACTATCGTAGAGCTAGAGAACAAATTAAAAGACACCATTGAGTCCAACAACTCAAGGAAACGCTTCCGAAACACGGAGCAGACCCAATCAGCTCCAAGTTCCCCGGAAAAAAATATTATAAAAAGAGAAAGAAGACCATCGCTCTCATCCAATGAAGACCTGAGTGATATTTTTCTCTTGTTTAGAAACACTACTCAGAAAAATATCCAGGATTCACCTACCACTCCCCACACCAACCAACCAGTGGAAGACAATGAGCTACCACAAACACCCCCCAATCTCATCATAGATGAGCCATCAACCCCCAATTCCACTCCTTCAAATAAACAAAAATAGCAACAAAACACTAAGAAACAAATGCAAAAACACTCGCTTTTTCAGTGCAAATGGCTGACATAACACTGCTATCATTAAACATACGCAGCCTGAAAAACAAACAAAACCACATAATACATCTTGTAAGGAAATACAAGCCTGACTTTGTATTTCTGCAAGAAACAAATATAAACAACGAATACATTGCCAAACGATACATCAGCGACATGGGGTTTAGGGAAAGTACTTTTAGTTTAGGTACATACGCCAGGGGGGTTGCCATAATACAGACGTCAGATAGATTTAACATTACACACAAGCACACTGACACAGACGGACGCATCGCAATCATAAAGATAGAATCAGGCACACACAAGTACACACTAGCCAACATATACGCACCCACGAAACACGCAGATAAACCCCTTTCTTTGACCTTTTGAAAACAACATTACATAACTTTTACAGAAATGACAACTTAATACTAGGGGGCGATTTCAATTACGTAACTAGTAAATTAGATAAGCAAAACTCTACCAACAACACACTCGAACAAGACTGGCTGGAAAAGACCTTTCAACACTTCCAGCTGGTCGACACATATAGATCCATTTACCCCGAGGGGCGAGAGACTACGCTCGTCCACTCCTCATATCCATCGATTTCTCGACTGGATCGTGTATACATCCCATCCCACTTACCCGTTGATAAGGTTTTGCACATTGGCGATACTTTAAACTACACAGATCATAAGGCTGTGCTAGTCCAGGTAGGAACAATAAACCCAAAAGACAATCCCCTCACTGGAAATGTAACAATAGTCTGCTACAGAATACCTTTTTCACAGAAACAATAACGCAGATACTATTGGACAGTTTCAGTGAAACAACAAAAGACGATGATGTCTCAGAAATCTGGTTGATCGTTAAAAAGAACATCAAACAGATAGCGATAAACACCTCGTCACTAATACATAGAAAGATAAAAGACAAAGAGCAAGTCCTGAGAGCTGAACTAGAGCTCACAGAACCTGACTCTACAGAAGCTGAAGCAATTAATCTACAGATTAATGAAATCGAAAACTATCGTTTCAACGGCGCACATATAAGATGCCGATTGAGAAATGTCCCGGAGGAGCCGAGCAGAGCGTACCTCAACATCGAACAAAATATACAGAAAAGCCGATGCATTAAAGGAATCCAAAGCGACAACGGCAACATGCTACTAGGGTCAGAAGAAATAGGCGCCGCCTTCCATAAACATTTCGCCACACTATACAAAAAACAAAACACTGTCACATCAGCTCAACAAAAATTCATCCAACACTGCAAAACATTAACAGAAGAACAAAAACAACAGTTAGATACACCCTTTACTCTACAAGACATCGAACATACAATCAATAATTTAGCTAGCAACAAAACACCAGGACCTGATGGACTAAGTGCCGAGTTTTATAAAGCCTTTCTTCCATCATTAGGTCCCATCCTACTCAAAATATTTACAGACACACACAATAAAGGGAAGCTGCCACAGGGTTTTAATGAGGCATACATCACACTTATCGACAAAGAAACACAGGATAGGACATCAGTCAATAGTTACCGACCAATCTCACTCCTCAACACAGATTACAAAATACTCTCAAAAACTATAGCCAACAAGTTACAACCACACATGCACACATTAGTGCACGAAAACCAACATTGTAGCGTTAGTGGTAGAAAAATAGAACACATGAGTCACCACATCAGAGATTTTATAACATACACACACATCAAAGACACACAGGCGGCCCTACTCTCTATCGACCAGGAAAAAGCATTCGATACGGTCGACCACGAATACCTCTTCCGGGTGTTAAAGAAAGGCAACATAGGAGACTACACGCACAAATGGGTCCAAATGCTTTACAGCAAAGCCCAAAGCAAAATTCTTTTAAACCACTCGCTAACCGAACCTTTCGACATTGAGAGGTCGGTTCGTCAAGGATGCCCACTGTCTCCTATGCTGTACGTGCTGGCGTTGGAGCCCCTCTTGGAGAGAATAAGAAAGGACATTTCCATCAGAGGAGCCCAAATCCCGGGAGAAACGGACAACAGCAAACTGCTGGCATACGCAGATGACACAACTTTTTTTCCAACATGTGATAAAGACATACACCACATTATGGAACACTTTCAAGACTTTCAAAGCTGCAGTGGTGCCAAAGTTAATGTAGCCAAGTCTGGCATCATGGGCCTCGGGAGATGGAAAAAAAAAGAAAATCTCCCATACCAGATGAAAAACCAACAGTCCCTCAAAATATGCGGGATTGTCTGGACAAACGAGCCCCACTTATTCCACACGGCCACGTGGGAGGGCATTATAAAAAAGACCAAAAACGGGATAGCTATGTACAGCCACATGTCAACTACAATCTTTGGTCGTGCCCTCCTCAACAACACACTAATTCTACCTAAAACAATATATTACATTACAGCAACACAACCACCACCAACTTTCATACAAAACATGAACAAATTACTACGCAGTTTCATTTTCAAATCAACAATAAGCAACATAAAACACACAACACTCATACAGAACAAAAACGACGGCGGAATACGACTCCAAGATCTATCTTGTAAGCTATTTACCTCTACGGCCTCAGGCTTACCAACATCATACAAACAAAAAACAACACACCCCACTACTTTGGCAGACAGACCACACCCTTTCAAACGTCACTTACACAAAGTCTGACAGGCCACACACACCTCTTACATCAAACAACTAAGCAGATATACACATCTTTAGTACAAACATTACAAACACCACTCACCAACAGAATTAAGTGGGGCCGAATCTGGAATGTGTCAGACTTTACAGACACCTTCAAAGTCTACGCAGTCGGCTCACCAAGATCACCGCCAGAGCAAGAGAAGTGGGCTACAGACTAATTTTTAACATGACGCCTGTTGCCCGGTGTATTAAAAGTATGCCCACGTCAAGCAACACAAAATGCAAGATGTGTCGCACTGACGTGACGGAGGATGAAGATCATCTATTCCTGAAATGCTCAACATTCAAGAGCACAAGGCAGACCTTAAGAAGTCTACTAAGGTCAAACCTAAAAATGGACTTTAACCTAGACATGGCAATAGCTCTCAACAAGATACCGAAGCTAAAGAACGAAACAGTTAATAATTTAAATATTATCCTACTGTCAGAGTACAGACTCTTCGTCTGGTCATGCAGACTTCAAGCCTGGCACAATAAGACAATCCTAAAAGAAGATCAAGTCGAAGAAAAATTTAGATACATAATGGACTATAAAATACAAGATTATTGACACTACAATGTTGTATCTATCATGACAAATATTTTAACTGTGAGAGATTTCCAATGGAACACAATATACCAATACCCCCTTTTCTGTCAGCTGTGAGGTATGGGGACGGCGAGGGCCCAGGTGTCGCTTGATGAGAGTTGGACGACCCCGGGGTATTAGCAGCCTCTGTTTCGTGCTATGGAAAGGGAGGAAAGTTGTGTTTCTGGAAAGGAATGCCACTGTTTTTATTTAAAATTAAATAAAACTAATTGCTGCCAAAAAAAAAAAAAAGATTTCCGTGGCGAGGAGCAATTTAATGAGTCTAAACTTAAATTTTTCAAGCCCTACTTGGTAGGGTTAACAATAAAACTAAACATGAATGGTCAATTACATCTCCTTGAAACACAGCTGGAGAAGAATGAGCATTCTACAGTTACCCCGTTACCCCGTCTTTGGTTATCAATCGCATGGACTCTACATACAGAGCCATTCTTACAGTGCCCTAAGCCATTCGTCTGTCTAAACTGAAACTTTGGGCCCTAATAGTCTTTAAAATGAAATGATGAATCCTTCTGTCCCCAAGCTTTTCAAATAAATTCGCCCTTGAGCCCCCTATAAGTGCTTATAGTTTCTTTCCAAGTATCGAGCCCGTTATCAATGTAAGGGAGGAAAGTTGTGTTTCTGGAAAGGAATGCCACTGTTTTTATTTAAAATTAAATAAAACTAATTGCTGCCTGTCAATTTTTATTTTAATTTATGTATATATATAATAAAAAGCGAACCTCAAACCATTCCAAAGTCAGTCTCAAATGGTTAGGAAGTTTCCCATTAAAATTTTGTTTAATAAGTGGCATTGATGTACTTACTCGTCTAAAATATAAATGTATACATAACATGCTACGTCAAAACATTTCTAAATAATGCTATTTATTATATATTACTTTGTAAACATTCTAATTTCAACTGGTTAAAAAAGCTCTTGTAGTAGAAATATGTATAAAGTGGTATCAATCTATTTACTGTATTATAATACAAATGTATATATATGGAATTTTACCTCATATTTCTAAGAATTTCTAATTTAGATGTATATTAATATTCAAATAACTTGTATGTAAATATGTATATTACTTAATATAATAAGATTCTTTTATCAATGTTACTATGTATTTAATACCATGTTATCTGTCATTGTAACTGTTCTTTATCAAGAAAAAAAAAAAAAAAGATTTCCGTGGTAAACCCTTTTGGGAAATTCACTTTAAAAACTGTTTTTAAATACTCATCAATTTATATTTTTAAAACTTTTCGCCTTGAGCGCGTTGGATTCCAGCGGGGTTTTAAAAAATACAAGGAACACGTGGCTTTTAAGCTACTATCGATTATTCAGAACTTGTTTCGATAGTTACTACAGTTTCTATTCGGACTTTTTAGAACAAGATTTTTTGTGTTGTGCTGTGTGCATAAATTCTACCAGGACTTTGTTTTGGACAATTCGCTGCCATCTGTCAAGACGTTTTGCAAGATTTGCTGTATTGTGCCGTGTGCATAATCTCTATCGGGACTTACGTAAGTACAGCTAAATTTTTGCGTAGTTTTAAAGTTAGCAGTGCAAAACCTTTAAAACCCTTTTTCCCCTTTACAATCATGTCAGTTATGACTTTTGTAATCGAGAAAAAAGACCTTGAAGGTGGACTGGTCCATCCCCAGGGCACTGTCCTTCTCAGGTTAACGGGTCCAAACGCTACTAAGGCAACTATGCCCTTGTTGATAAAAATGATGGGTCTACAGACTCTACACCCATCAGACGTTTCCACGCTGTACAGGTTTGAAAGCCCGTACACGTGGTACCTTAAGACATCAAACGACCCATGTCGCTCCCGACTGATCAACAAGCAGTTTGGGGACGACAAAAACTTTAAAGTTACCATCTCCCCACTTGAGACTGACAAGGTCAAAGTGACTCTCCACTGGCTATCTACAAACATAGCCAGAAAAAGAGTCGAGGAGATCTTCGAATCCTTCGCAGAGCCAGGTTCTCTGACAAGGGTCGAAAAAGTCTCGGGATCCGCGGACAAATGGAGCGGTTTCCTGCAACCAAAAAAAGATAAGGAACTTCCCCATTACATTTCAATTAGATATGAAGGGGATGCCAAAATATATAAAGTCCTCGTAACAATTCCAGGCAGAAGACAGAAATGCTGGACTTGTGGGGATGATAGCCACTGGTCTAACCAGTGCCCCATAATTAAAGGCCCCAAAATAAATTCAAAAACCCACAGCCAACCAAAAACCTACGCTGACATTGTATCAGCGGTGCCCCCAAGTCCACAACAACCTAGTGGAAGTGTGGACGATGGCTTTACCCTCGTCCGACGAAAAAAAAACCAGAACAAAACTATCGTAGAGCTAGAGAACAAATTAAAAGACACCATTGAGTCCAACAACTCAAGGAAACGCTTCCGAAACACGGAGCAGACCCAATCAGCTCCAAGTTCCCCGGAAAAAAATATTACAAAAAGAGAAAGAAGACCATCGCTCTCATCCAATGAAGACCTGAGTGATATTTTCCTCTTGTTTAGAAACACTACTCAGAAAAATATCCAGGATTCACCTACCACTCCCCACACCAACCAACCAGTGGAAGACAATGAGCTACCACAAACACCCCCCAATCTCATCATAGATGAGCCATCAACCCCCAATTCCACTCCTTCAAATAAACAAAAATAGCAACAAAACACTAAGAAACAAATGCAAAAACACTCGCTTTTTCAGTGCAAATGGCTGACATAACACTGCTATCATTAAACATACGCAGCCTGAAAAACAAACAAAACCACATAATACATCTTGTAAGGAAATACAAGCCTGACTTTGTATTTCTGCAAGAAACAAATATAAACAACGAATACATTGCCAAACGATACATCAGCGACATGGGGTTTAGGGAAAGTACTTTTAGTTTAGGTACATACGCCAGGGGGGTTGCCATAATACAGACGTCAGATAGATTTAACATTACACACAAGCACACTGACACAGACGGACGCATCGCAATCATAAAGATAGAATCAGGCACACACAAGTACACACTAGCCAACATATACGCACCCACGAAACACGCAGATAAACCCCCTTTCTTTGACCTTTTGAAAACAACATTACATAACTTTTACAGAAATGACAACTTAATACTAGGGGGCGATTTCAATTACGTAACTAGTAAATTAGATAAGCAAAACTCTACCAACAACACACTCGAACAAGACTGGCTGGAAAAGACCTTTCAACACTTCCAGCTGGTCGACACATATAGATCCATTTACCCCGAGGGGCGTCCACTCCTCATATCCATCGACTTCTCGACTGGATCGTGTATACATCCCATCCCACTTACCCGTTGATAAGGTTTTGCACATTGGCGATACTTTAAACTACACAGATCATAAGGCTGTGCTAGTCCAGGTAGGAACAATAAACCCAAAAGACAATCCCCTCACTGGAAATGTAACAATAGTCTGCTACAGAATACCTTTTTCACAGAAACAATAAAGCAGATACTACTGGACAGTTTCAGTGAAACAACAAAAGACGATGATGTCTCAGAAATCTGGTTGATCGTTAAAAAGAACATCAAACAGATAGCGATAAACACCTCGTCACTAATACATAGAAAGATAAAAGACAAAGAGCAAGTCCTGAGAGCTGAACTAGAGCTCACAGAACCTGACTCTACAGAAGCTGAAGCAATTAATCTACAGATTAATGAAATCGAAAACTATCGTTTCAACGGCGCACAAATAAGATGCCGATTGAGAAATGTCCCGGAGGAGCCGAGCAGAGCGTACCTCAACATCGAACAAAATATACAGAAAAGCCGATGCATTAAAGGAATCCAAGGCGACAACGGCAACATGCTACTAGGGTCAGAAGAAATAGGCGCCGCCTTCCATAAACATTTCGCCACACTATACAAAAAACAAAACACTGTCACATCAGCTCAACAAAAATTCATCCAACACTGCAAAACATTAACAGAAGAACAAAAACAACAGTTAGATACACCCTTTACTCTACAAGACATCGAACATACAATCAATAATTTAGCTAGCAACAAAACACCAGGACCTGATGGACTAAGTGCCGAGTTTTATAAAGCCTTTCTTCCATCATTAGGTCCCATCCTACTCAAAATATTTACAGACACACACAATAAAGGGAAGCTGCCACAGGGTTTTAATGAGGCATACATCACACTTATCGACAAAGAAACACAGGATAGGACATCAGTCAATAGTTACCGACCAATCTCACTCCTCAACACAGATTACAAAATACTCTCAAAAACTATAGCCAACAAGTTACAACCACACATGCACACATTAGTGCACGAAAACCAACATTGTAGCGTTAGTGGTAGAAAAATAGAACACATGAGTCACCACATCAGAGATTTTATAACATACACACACATCAAAGACACACAGGCGGCCCTACTCTCTATCGACCAGGAAAAAGCATTCGATACGGTCGACCACGAATACCTCTTCCGGGTGTTAAAGAAAGGCAACATAGGAGACTACACGCACAAATGGGTCCAAATGCTTTACAGCAAAGCCCAAAGCAAAATTCTTTTAAACCACTCGCTAACCGAACCTTTCGACATTGAGAGGTCGGTTCGTCAAGGATGCCCACTGTCTCCTATGCTGTACGTGCTGGCGTTGGAGCCCCTCTTGGAGAGAATAAGAAAGGACATTTCCATCAGAGGAGCCCAAATCCCGGGAGAAACGGACAACAGCAAACTGCTGGCATACGCAGATGACACAACTTTTTTCCAACATGTGATAAAGACATACACCACATTATGGAACACTTTCAAGACTTTCAAAGCTGCAGTGGTGCCAAAGTTAATGTAGCCAAGTCTGGCATCATGGGCCTCGGGAGATGGAAAAAAAAGAAAATCTCCCATACCAGATGAAAAACCAACAGTCCCTCAAAATATGCGGGATTGTCTGGACAAACGAGCCCCACTTATTCCACACGGCCACGTGGGAGGGCATTATAAAAAAGACCAAAAACGGGATAGCTATGTACAGCCACATGTCAACTACAATCTTTGGTCGTGCCCTCCTCAACAACACACTAATTCTACCTAAAACAATATATTACATTACAGCAACACAACCACCACCAACTTTCATACAAAACATGAACAAATTACTACGCAGTTTCATTTTCAAATCAACAATAAGCAACATAAAACACACAACACTCATACAGAACAAAAACGACGGCGGAATACGACTCCAAGATCTATCTTGTAAGCTATTTACCTCTACGGCCTCAGGCTTACCAACATCATACAAACAAAAAACAACACACCCCACTACTTTGGCAGACAGACCACACCCTTTCAAACGTCACTTACACAAAGTCTGACAGGCCACACACACCTCTTACATCAAACAACTAAGCAGATATACACATCTTTAGTACAAACATTACAAACACCACTCACCAACAGAATTAAGTGGGGCCGAATCTGGAATGTGTCAGACTTTACAGACACCTTCAAAAGTCTACGCAGTCGGCTCACCAAGATCACCGCCAGAGCAAGAGAAGTGGGCTACAGACTAATTTTTAACATGACGCCTGTTGCCCGGTGTATTAAAAGTATGCCCACGTCAAGCAACACAAAATGCAAGATGTGTCGCACTGACGTGACGGAGGATGAAGATCATCTATTCCTGAAATGCTCAACATTCAAGAGCACAAGGCAGACCTTAAGAAGTCTACTAAGGTCAAACCTAAAAATGGACTTTAACCTAGACATGGCAATAGCTCTCAACAAGATACCGAAGCTAAAGAACGAAACAGTTAATAATTTAAATATTATCCTACTGTCAGAGTACAGACTCTTCGTCTGGTCATGCAGACTTCAAGCCTGGCACAATAAGACAATCCTAAAAGAAGATCAAGTCGAAGAAAAATTTAGATACATAATGGACTATAAAATACAAGATTATTGACACTACAATGTTGTATCTATCATGACAAATATTTTAACTGTGAGAGATTTCCAATGGAACACAATATACCAATACCCCCTTTTCTGTCAGCTGTGAGGTATGGGGACGGCGAGGGCCCAGGTGTCGCTTGATGAGAGTTGGACGACCCCGGGGTATTAGCAGCCTCTGTTTCGTGCTATGGAAAGGGAGGAAAGTTGTGTTTCTGGAAAGGAATGCCACTGTTTTTATTTAAAATTAAATAAAACTAATTGCTGCCAAAAAAAAAAAAAGATTTCCGTGGCGAGGAGCAATTTAATGAGTCTAAACTTAAATTTTTCAAGCCCTACTTGGTAGGGTTAACAATAAAACTAAACATGAATGGTCAATTACATCTCCTTGAAACACAGCTGGAGAAGAATGAGCATTCTACAGTTACCCCGTTACCCCGTCTTTGGTTATCAATCGCATGGACTCTACATACAGAGCCATTCTTACAGTGCCCTAAGCCATTCGTCTGTCTAAACTGAAACTTTGGGCCCTAATAGTCTTTAAAATGAAATGATGAATCCTTCTGTCCCCAAGCTTTTCAAATAAATTCGCCCTTGAGCCCCCTATAAGTGCTTATAGTTTCTTTCCAAGTATCGAGCCCGTTATCAATGTAAGGGAGGAAAGTTGTGTTTCTGGAAAGGAATGCCACTGTTTTTATTTAAAATTAAATAAAACTAATTGCTGCCTGTCAATTTTTATTTTAATTTATGTATATATATAATAAAAAGCGAACCTCAAACCATTCCAAAGTCAGTCTCAAATGGTTAGGAAGTTTCCCATTAAAATTTTGTTTAATAAGTGGCATTGATGTACTTACTCGTCTAAAATATAAATGTATACATAACATGCTACGTCAAAACATTTCTAAATAATGCTATTTATTATATATTACTTTGTAAACATTCTAATTTCAACTGGTTAAAAAAAGCTCTTGTAGTAGAAATATGTATAAAGTGGTATCAATCTATTTACTGTATTATAATACAAATGTATATATATGGAATTTTACCTCATATTTCTAAGAATTTCTAATTTAGATGTATATTAATATTCAAATAACTTGTATGTAAATATGTATATTACTTAATATAATAAGATTCTTTTATCAATGTTACTATGTATTTAATACCATGTTATCTGTCATTGTAACTGTTCTTTATCAAGAAAAAAAAAAAAAAGATTTCCGTGGTAAACCCTTTTGGGAAATTCACTTTAAAAACTGTTTTTAAATACTCATCAATTTATATTTTTAAAACTTTTCGCCTTGAGCGCGTTGGATTCCAGCGGGGTTTTAAAAAAATACAAGGAACACGTGGCTTTTAAGCTACTATCGATTATTCAGAACTTGTTTCGATAGTTACTACAGTTTCTATTCGGACTTTTTAGAACAAGATTTTTGTGTTGTGCTGTGTGCATAAATTCTACCAGGACTTTGTTTTGGACAATTCGCTGCCATCTGTCAAGACGTTTTGCAAGATTTGCTGTATTGTGCCGTGTGCATAATCTCTATCGGGACTTACGTAAGTACAGCTAAATTTTTGCGTAGTTTTAAAGTTAGCAGTGCAAAACCTTTAAAACCCTTTTTCCCCTTTACAATCATGTCAGTTATGACTTTTGTAATCGAGAAAAAAGACCTTGAAGGTGGACTGGTCCATCCCCAGGGCACTGTCCTTCTCAGGTTAACGGGTCCAAACGCTACTAAGGCAACTATGCCCTTGTTGATAAAAATGATGGGTCTACAGACTCTACACCCATCAGACGTTTCCACGCTGTACAGGTTTGAAAGCCCGTACACGTGGTACCTTAAGACATCAAACGACCCATGTCGCTCCCGACTGATCAACAAGCAGTTTGGGGACGACAAAAACTTTAAAGTTACCATCTCCCCACTTGAGACTGACAAGGTCAAAGTGACTCTCCACTGGCTATCTACAAACATAGCCAGAAAAAGAGTCGAGGAGATCTTCGAATCCTTCGCAGAGCCAGGTTCTCTGACAAGGGTCGAAAAAGTCTCGGGATCCGCGGACAAATGGAGCGGTTTCCTGCAACCAAAAAAGATAAGGAACTTCCCATTACATTTCAATTAGATATGAAGGGGATGCCAAAATATATAAAGTCCTCGTAACAATTCCAGGCAGAAGACAGAAATGCTGGACTTGTGGGGATGATAGCCACTGGTCTAACCAGTGCCCCATAATTAAAGGCCCCAAAATAAATTCAAAAACCCACAGCCAACCAAAAACCTACGCTGACATTGTATCAGCGGTGCCCCCAAGTCCACAACAACCTAGTGGAAGTGTGGACGATGGCTTTACCCTCGTCCGACGAAAAAAAAACCAGAACAAAACTATCGTAGAGCTAGAGAACAAATTAAAAGACACCATTGAGTCCAACAACTCAAGGAAACGCTTCCGAAACACGGAGCAGACCCAATCAGCTCCAAGTTCCCCGGAAAAAAATATTACAAAAAGAGAAAGAAGACCATCGCTCTCATCCAATGAAGACCTGAGTGATATTTTCCTCTTGTTTAGAAACACTACTCAGAAAAATATCCAGGATTCACCTACCACCTCCCCACACCAACCAACCAGTGGAAGACAATGAGCTACCACAAACACCCCCAATCTCATCATAGATGAGCCATCAACCCCCAATTCCACTCCTTCAAATAAACAAAAATAGCAACAAAACACTAAGAAACAAATGCAAAAACACTCGCTTTTTCAGTGCAAATGGCTGACATAACACTGCTATCATTAAACATACGCAGCCTGAAAAACAAACAAAACCACATAATACATCTTGTAAGGAAATACAAGCCTGACTTTGTATTTCTGCAAGAAACAAATATAAACAACGAATACATTGCCAAACGATACATCAGCGACATGGGGTTTAGGGAAAGTACTTTTAGTTTACATACGCCAGGGGGTTGCCATAATACAGACGTCAGATAGATTTAACATTACACACAAGCACACTGACACAGACGGACGCATCGCAATCATAAAGATAGAATCAGGCACACACAAGTACACACTAGCCAACATATACGCACCCACGAAACACGCAGATAAACCCCCTTTCTTTGACCTTTTGAAAACAACATTACATAACTTTTACAGAAATGACAACTTAATACTAGGGGGCGATTTCAATTACGTAACTAGTAAATTAGATAAGCAAAACTCTACCAACAACACACTCGAACAAGACTGGCTGGAAAAGACCTTTCAACACTTCCAGCTGGTCGACACATATAGATCCATTTACCCCGAGGGGCGAGAGACTACGCTCGTCCACTCCTCATATCCATCGACTTCTCGACTGGATCGTGTATACATCCCATCCCACTTACCCGTTGATAAGGTTTTGCACATTGGCGATACTTTAAACTACACAGATCATAAGGCTGTGCTAGTCCAGGTAGGAACAATAAACCCAAAAGACAATCCCCTCACTGGAAATGTAACAATAGTCTGCTACAGAATACCTTTTTCACAGAAACAATAACGCAGATACTATTGGACAGTTTCAGTGAAACAACAAAAGACGATGATGTCTCAGAAATCTGGTTGATCGTTAAAAAGAACATCAAACAGATAGCGATAAACACCTCGTCACTAATACATAGAAAGATAAAAGACAAAAGAGCAAGTCCTGAGAGCTGAACTAGAGCTCACAGAACCTGACTCTACAGAAGCTGAAGCAATTAATCTACAGATTAATGAAATCGAAAACTATCGTTTCAACGGCGCACATATAAGATGCCGATTGAGAAATGTCCCGGAGGAGCCGAGCAGAGCGTACCTCAACATCGAACAAAATATACAGAAAAGCCGATGCATTAAAGGAATCCAAAGCGACAACGGCAACATGCTACTAGGGTCAGAAGAAATAGGCGCCGCCTTCCATAAACATTTCGCCACACTATACAAAAAACAAAACACTGTCACATCAGCTCAACAAAAATTCATCCAACACTGCAAAACATTAACAGAAGAACAAAAACAACAGTTAGATACACCCTTTACTCTACAAGACATCGAACATACAATCAATAATTTAGCTAGCAACAAAACACCAGGACCTGATGGACTAAGTGCCGAGTTTTATAAAGCCTTTCTTCCATCATTAGGTCCCATCCTACTCAAAATATTTACAGACACACACAATAAAGGGAAGCTGCCACAGGGTTTTAATGAGGCATACATCACACTTATCGACAAAGAAACACAGGATAGGACATCAGTCAATAGTTACCGACCAATCTCACTCCTCAACACAGATTACAAAATACTCTCAAAAACTATAGCCAACAAGTTACAACCACACATGCACACATTAGTGCACGAAAACCAACATTGTAGCGTTAGTGGTAGAAAAATAGAACACATGAGTCACCACATCAGAGATTTTATAACATACACACACATCAAAGACACACAGGCGGCCCTACTCTCTATCGACCAGGAAAAAGCCTTCGATACGGTCGACCACGAATACCTCTTCCGGGTGTTAAAGAAAGGCAACATAGGAGACTACACGCACAAATGGGTCCAAATGCTTTACAGCAAAGCCCAAAGCAAAATTCTTTTAAACCACTCGCTAACCGAACCTTTTCGACATTGAGAGGTCGGTTCGTCAAGGATGCCCACTGTCTCCTATGCTGTACGTGCTGGCGTTGGAGCCCCTCTTGGAGAGAATAAGAAAGGACATTTCCATCAGAGGAGCCCAAATCCCGGGAGAAACGGACAACAGCAAACTGCTGGCATACGCAGATGACACAACTTTTTTTCCAACATGTGATAAAGACATACACCACATTATGGAACACTTTCAAGACTTTCAAAGCTGCAGTGGTGCCAAAGTTAATGTAGCCAAGTCTGGCATCATGGGCCTCGGGAGATGGAAAAAAAAAGAAAATCTCCCATACCAGATGAAAAACCAACAGTCCCTCAAAATATGCGGGATTGTCTGGACAAACGAGCCCCACTTATTCCACACGGCCACGTGGGAGGGCATTATAAAAAAGACCAAAAACGGGATAGCTATGTACAGCCACATGTCAACTACAATCTTTGGTCGTGCCCTCCTCAACAACACACTAATTCTACCTAAAACAATATATTACATTACAGCAACACAACCACCACCAACTTTCATACAAAACATGAACAAATTACTACGCAGTTTCATTTTCAAATCAACAATAAGCAACATAAAACACACAACACTCATACAGAACAAAAACGACGGCGGAATACGACTCCAAGATCTATCTTGTAAGCTATTTACCTCTACGGCCTCAGGCTTACCAACATCATACAAACAAAAAACAACACACCCCACTACTTTGGCAGACAGACCACACCCTTTCAAACGTCACTTACACAAAGTCTGACAGGCCACACACACCTCTTACATCAAACAACTAAGCAGATATACACATCTTTAGTACAAACATTACAAACACCACTCACCAACAGAATTAAGTGGGGCCGAATCTGGAATGTGTCAGACTTTACAGAACACCTTCAAAGTCTACGCAGTCGGCTCACCAAGATCACCGCCAGAGCAAGAGAAGTGGGCTACAGACTAATTTTTAACATGACGCCTGTTGCCCGGTGTATTAAAAGTATGCCCACGTCAAAGCAACACAAAATGCAAGATGTGTCGCACTGACGTGACGGAGGATGAAGATCATCTATTCCTGAAATGCTCAACATTCAAGAGCACAAGGCAGACCTTAAGAAGTCTACTAAGGTCAAACCTAAAAATGGACTTTAACCTAGACATGGCAATAGCTCTCAACAAGATACCGAAGCTAAAGAACGAAACAGTTAATAATTTAAATATTATCCTACTGTCAGAGTACAGACTCTTCGTCTGGTCATGCAGACTTCCAAGCCTGGCACAATAAGACAATCCTAAAAGAAGATCAAGTCGAAGAAAAATTTAGATACATAATGGACTATAAAATACAAGATTATTGACACTACAATGTTGTATCTATCATGACAAATATTTTAACTGTGAGAGATTTCCAATGGAACACAATATACCAATACCCCTTTTCTGTCAGCTGTGAGGTATGGGGACGGCGAGGGCCCAGGTGTCGCTTGATGAGAGTTGGACGACCCCGGGGTATTAGCAGCCTCTGTTTCGTGCTATGGAAAGGGAGGAAAGTTGTGTTTCTGGAAAGGAATGCCACTGTTTTTATTTAAAATTAAATAAAACTAATTGCTGCCAAAAAAAAAAAAAAGATTTCCGTGGCGAGGAGCAATTTAATGAGTCTAAACTTAAATTTTTCAAGCCCTACTTGGTAGGGTTAACAATAAAACTAAACATGAATGGTCAATTACATCTCCTTGAAACACAGCTGGAGAAGAATGAGCATTCTACAGTTACCCCGTTACCCCGTCTTTGGTTATCAATCGCATGGACTCTACATACAGAGCCATTCTTACAGTGCCCTAAGCCATTCGTCTGTCTAAACTGAAACTTTGGGCCCTAATAGTCTTTAAAATGAAATGATGAATCCTTCTGTCCCCAAGCTTTTCAAATAAATTCGCCCTTGAGCCCCCTATAAGTGCTTATAGTTTCTTTCCAAGTATCGAGCCCGTTATCAATGTAAGGGAGGAAAGTTGTGTTTCTGGAAAGGAATGCCACTGTTTTTATTTAAAATTAAATAAAACTAATTGCTGCCTGTCAATTTTTATTTTAATTTATGTATATATATAATAAAAGCGAACCTCAAAACCATTCCAAAGTCAGTCTCTAAATGGTTAGGAAGTTTCCATTAAAATTTTGTTTAATAAGTGGCATTGATGTACTTACTCGTCTAAAATATAAATGTATACATAACATGCTACGTCAAAACATTTCTAAATAATGCTATTTATTATATATTACTTTGTAAACATTCTAATTTCAACTGGTTAAAAAGCTCTTGTAGTAGAAATATGTATAAAGTGGTATCAATCTATTTACTGTATTATAATACAAATGTATATATATGGAATTTTACCTCATATTTCTAAGAATTTCTAATTTAGATGTATATTAATATTCAAATAACTTGTATGTAAATATGTATATTACTTAATATAATAAGATTCTTTTATCAATGTTACTATGTATTTAATACCATGTTATCTGTCATTGTAACTGTTCTTTATCAAGAAAAAAAAAGATTTCCGTGGTAAACCCTTTTTGGGAAATTCACTTTAAAAACTGTTTTTAAATACTCATCAATTTATATTTTTAAAACTTTTCGCCTTGAGCGCGTTGGATTCCAGCGGGGTTTTAAAAAAATACAAGGAACACGTGGCTTTTAAGCTACTATCGATTATTCAGAACTTGTTTCGATAGTTACTACAGTTTCTATTCGGACTTTTTAGAACAAGATTTTTGTGTTGTGCTGTGTCCATAAATTCTACCAGGACTTTGTTTTGGACAATTCGCTGCCATCTGTCAAGACGTTTTGCAAGATTTGCTGTATTGTGCCGTGTGCATAATCTCTATCGGGACTTACGTAAGTACAGCTAAATTTTTGCGTAGTTTTAAAGTTAGCAGTGCAAAACCTTTAAAACCCTTTTTCCCCTTTACAATCATGTCAGTTATGACTTTTGTAATCGAGAAAAAAGACCTTGAAGGTGGACTGGTCCATCCCCAGGGCACTGTCCTTCTCAGGTTAACGGGTCCAAACGCTACTAAGGCAACTATGCCCTTGTTGATAAAAATGATGGGTCTACAGACTCTACACCCATCAGACGTTTCCACGCTGTACAGGTTTGAAAGCCCGTACACGTGGTACCTTAAGACATCAAACGACCCATGTCGCTCCCGACTGATCAACAAGCAGTTTGGGGACGACAAAAACTTTAAAGTTACCATCTCCCCACTTGAGACTGACAAGGTCAAAGTGACTCTCCACTGGCTATCTACAAACATAGCCAGAAAAAGAGTCGAGGAGATCTTCGAATCCTTCGCAGAGCCAGGTTCTCTGACAAGGGTCGAAAAAGTCTCGGGATCCGCGGACAAATGGAGCGGTTTCCTGCAACCAAAAAAAGATAAGGAACTTCCCCATTACATTTCAATTAGATATGAAGGGGATGCCAAAATATATAAAGTCCTCGTAACAATTCCAGGCAGAAGACAGAAATGCTGGACTTGTGGGGATGATAGCCACTGGTCTAACCAGTGCCCCATAATTAAAGGCCCCAAAATAAATTCAAAAACCCACAGCCAACCAAAAACCTACGCTGACATTGTATCAGCGGTGCCCCCAAGTCCACAACAACCTAGTGGAAGTGTGGACGATGGCTTTACCCCTCGTCCGACGAAAAAAAAAACCAGAACAAAACTATCGTAGAGCTAGAGAACAAATTAAAAGACACCATTGAGTCCAACAACTCAAGGAAACGCTTCCGAAACACGGAGCAGACCCAATCAGCTCCAAGTTCCCCGGAAAAAAATATTACAAAAAAGAGAAAGAAGACCATCGCTCTCATCCAATGAAGACCTGAGTGATATTTTCCTCTTGTTTAGAAACACTACTCAGAAAAATATCCAGGATTCACCTACCACTCCCCCACACCAACCAACCAGTGGAAGACAATGAGCTACCACAAACACCCCCAATCTCATCATAGATGAGCCATCAACCCCCAATTCCACTCCTTCAAATAAACAAAAATAGCAACAAAACACTAAGAAACAAATGCAAAAACACTCGCTTTTTCAGTGCAAATGGCTGACATAACACTGCTATCATTAAACATACGCAGCCTGAAAAACAAACAAAACCACATAATACATCTTGTAAGGAAATACAAGCCTGACTTTGTATTTCTGCAAGAAACAAATATAAACAACGAATACATTGCCAAACGATACATCAGCGACATGGGGTTTAGGGAAAGTACTTTTAGTTTAGGTACATACGCCAGGGGGGTTGCCATAATACAGACGTCAGATAGATTTAACATTACACACAAGCACACTGACACAGACGGACGCATCGCAATCATAAAGATAGAATCAGGCACACACAAGTACACACTAGCCAACATATACGCACCCACGAAACACGCAGATAAACCCCCTTTCTTTGACCTTTTGAAAACAACATTACATAACTTTTACAGAAATGACAACTTAATACTAGGGGGCGATTTCAATTACGTAACTAGTAAATTAGATAAGCAAAACTCTACCAACAACACACTCGAACAAGACTGGCTGGAAAAGACCTTTCAACACTTCCAGCTGGTCGACACATATAGATCCATTTACCCCGAGGGGCGAGAGACTACGCTCGTCCACTCCTCATATCCATCGACTTCTCGACTGGATCGTGTATACATCCCATCCCACTTACCCGTTGATAAGGTTTTGCACATTGGCGATACTTTAAACTACACAGATCATAAGGCTGTGCTAGTCCAGGTAGGAACAATAAACCCAAAAGACAATCCCCTCACTGGAAATGTAACAATAGTCTGCTACAGAATACCTTTTTCACAGAAACAATAACGCAGATACTATTGGACAGTTTCAGTGAAACAACAAAAGACGATGATGTCTCAGAAATCTGGTTGATCGTTAAAAAGAACATCAAACAGATAGCGATAAACACCTCGTCACTAATACATAGAAAGATAAAAGACAAAGAGCAAGTCCTGAGAGCTGAACTAGAGCTCACAGAACCTGACTCTACAGAAGCTGAAGCAATTAATCTACAGATTAATGAAATCGAAAACTATCGTTTCAACGGCGCACATATAAGATGCCGATTGAGAAATGTCCCGGAGGAGCCGAGCAGAGCGTACCTCAACATCGAACAAAATATACAGAAAAGCCGATGCATTAAAGGAATCCAAAGCGACAACGGCAACATGCTACTAGGGTCAGAAGAAATAGGCGCCGCCTTCCATAAACATTTCGCCACACTATACAAAAAACAAAACACTGTCACATCAGCTCAACAAAAATTCATCCAACACTGCAAAACATTAACAGAAGAACAAAAACAACAGTTAGATACACCCTTTACTCTACAAGACATCGAACATACAATCAATAATTTAGCTAGCAACAAAACACCAGGACCTGATGGACTAAGTGCCGAGTTTTATAAAGCCTTTCTTCCATCATTAGGTCCCATCCTACTCAAAATATTTACAGACACACACAATAAAGGGAAGCTGCCACAGGGTTTTAATGAGGCATACATCACACTTATCGACAAAGAAACACAGGATAGGACATCAGTCAATAGTTACCGACCAATCTCACTCCTCAACACAGATTACAAAATACTCTCAAAAACTATAGCCAACAAGTTACAACCACACATGCACACATTAAAGCACGAAAACCAACATTGTAGCGTTAGTGGTAGAAAAATAGAACACATGAGTCACCACATCAGAGATTTTATAACATACACACACATCAAAGACACACAGGCGGCCCTACTCTCTATCGACCAGGAAAAAGCCTTCGATACGGTCGACCACGAATACCTCTTCCGGGTGTTAAAGAAAGGCAACATAGGAGACTACACGCACAAATGGGTCCAAATGCTTTACAGCAAAGCCCAAAGCAAAATTCTTTTAAACCACTCGCTAACCGAACCTTTCGACATTGAGAGGTCGGTTCGTCAAGGATGCCCACTGTCTCCTATGCTGTACGTGCTGGCGTTGGAGCCCCTCTTGGAGAGAATAAGAAAGGACATTTCCATCAGAGGAGCCCAAATCCCGGGAGAAACGGACAACAGCAAACTGCTGGCATACGCAGATGACACAACTTTTTTTCCAACATGTGATAAAGACATACACCACATTATGGAACACTTTCAAGACTTTCAAAGCTGCAGTGGTGCCAAAGTTAATGTAGCCAAGTCTGGCATCATGGGCCTCGGGAGATGGAAAAAAAAAGAAAATCTCCCATACCAGATGAAAAACCAACAGTCCCTCAAAATATGCGGGATTGTCTGGACAAACGAGCCCCACTTATTCCACACGGCCACGTGGGAGGGCATTATAAAAAAGACCAAAAACGGGATAGCTATGTACAGCCACATGTCAACTACAATCTTTGGTCGTGCCCTCCTCAACAACACACTAATTCTACCTAAAACAATATATTACATTACAGCAACACAACCACCACCAACTTTCATACAAAACATGAACAAATTACTACGCAGTTTCATTTTCAAATCAACAATAAGCAACATAAAACACACAACACTCATACAGAACAAAAACGACGGCGGAATACGACTCCAAGATCTATCTTGTAAGCTATTTACCTCTACGGCCTCAGGCTTACCAACATCATACAAACAAAAAACAACACACCCCACTACTTTGGCAGACAGACCACACCCTTTCAAACGTCACTTACACAAAGTCTGACAGGCCACACACACCTCTTACATCAAACAACTAAGCAGATATACACATCTTTAGTACAAACATTACAAACACCACTCACCAACAGAATTAAGTGGGGCCGAATCTGGAATGTGTCAGACTTTACAGACACCTTCAAAAGTCTACGCAGTCGGCTCACCAAGATCACTGCCAGAGCAAGAGAAGTGGGCTACAGACTAATTTTTAACATGACGCCTGTTGCCCGGTGTATTAAAAGTATGCCCACGTCAAGCAACACAATGTGCAAGATGTGTCGCACTGACGTGACGGAGGATGAAGATCATCTATTCCTGAAATGCTCAACATTTAAGAGCACAAGGCAGACCTTAAGAAGTCTACTAAGGTCAAACCTAAAAATAGATTTTAACCTAGACATGGCAATAACTCTCAACAAGATACCGAAGCTAAAGAACGAAACAGTTAATAATTTAAATATTATCCTACTGTCAGAGTACAGACTCTTCGTCTGGTCATGCAGACTTCAAGCCTGGCACAATAAGACAATCCTAAAAGAAGACCAAGTCGAAGAAAAATTTAGATACATAATGGACTATAAAATACAAAATTATTGACACTACAATGTTGTATCTATCATGACAAATAGTTTAACTGTGAGAGATTTCCAATGGAACACAATATACCAATACCCCCTTTTGTGTCCGTTGCGAGGTATGGGGACGGCGAGGGCCCAGGTGTCGCTTGATGAGAGTTGGACGACCCCGGGTATTAGCAGCCTCTGTTTCGTGCTATGGAAAGGGAGGAAAGTTGTGGTTCTGGAACGGAATGTCACTGTTTTTATTTAGAATTAAATTAAACTAATCGCTGCCTGTCAATTTTTATTTTAATTTATGTATATATATATATATAATAAAAAGCGAACCTCAAACCATTCCAAAGTCAGTCTCAAATGGTTAGGAAGTTTTCCATTAAAATTTTGTTTAATAAGTGGCATTGATGTACTTACTCGTCTAAAATATAAATGTATACATAGCATGCTATGTCAAAACATTTCAAATTATGCTATTAATTATATATTACTTTGTAAACTTTCTAATTTCAAGTGTTTACAAAAAGCTCCTGTAATAGAAATATGTATAAAGTGGTAAAAATCTATTTACTGTACTATAATATAAATGTTTATATATGGAATTTTACCTAAAATTTCTAAAAATTTCTAATTAAGATGTATAATTATATTAAAATTACTTGTATGTAAATATGTATATTACATTTGGGGTCGCGTAGCAAAATTTTGGGGTCGCGAGAGATAAAAATACAATTTAACAGATTTTTTTTTTAACTTGTAAAATATTCATTTATTTTTCTTTTATATTTGTATGGGGTCTCAAGAAACTCGCAATCATAAATGGGGTCGTGAATTACAAATGTTTAAGAAGCCCTGGTTTAGACGTTTCGCCATGACTCATTTTTATTCTGACTATATCCAGAGGTTCGATTCCTCTGAGAGACATTTTTTTTTATTGTTTTTTTTCAGAATGTATCCTTTTAGTTGTCAGGATATATGTCTAAAAATAAGAGTAAAGATGTGCGCATGCACGGCAGTTATTCTTTATTACTTTTTTGGGGTCTGCCCAAGCCTAATAAAGTCGGACGAATAACGGGGGGGGGGGGTGCGATAGATACAAATTTAACGCGTAATTTTTTGCGTTTTGGAAATGTTCATGAGTCGCTCAACTTTTTTTCCAATTCACCCCTGAGATAGACCAAACTGAAAGAAGCTGGAGCCGGGAGTCCAAAAAAAGGAGAGTAGTACAAGGTGGTCCTCAAGAGAAGAAGCTACGTCATCAGTTTCCTTGCATCTGGACAAAGCTGCGGAATAGTTAAAGATCATTTCATGCTTTCTGCAAAATGATGAGAAATGGACGAAACTGATCACCCGATCCATCGAAAGAGCAAAAGAAGGCATTGAATGCTATGGATTTCCTGTAGACAAAACAACCAGAAGAAAGAAAAGACTTGATGGGGAGTTGAGTTCTGATGTAGGACTGTCAATAGAACTGCAATTCAAACGTGTTGCGACAGAAATGCTGGACATACCTCATATGGAGATGAAGGACATATTCCAAAGGTTGCAAAACAATGTGGACACCTTTGGGTTTCTTCTTGAACCAAGATACCTGTTGGATTCTATGGATGATTACACGCTGGTGAAAACCTTTTATATTTTCCTGTTTGTATGATGACATACAGGCAAATCACATGTTCAGTGATTTCATTTATGCACGATCACTTTTCATCAACAAACCAGTACCACAATCACCAACTGACTTATTGAGGAAGCTGGCTTCATCTGGTAATGATGTGTGCTCAAACCTTGCGATTTCCATCCGAATACTGCTCAATTAGGCCACTTTCATTGCATCATGTGAGAGATCATTCTCAAAACTCAAGTTAATCAAAAACTGTCTCAGGAGCACAATGACGCAAGAAAGACTTAGCAGCATGGCTTTAATGTCAGTGGAGTCTAAAATACTAGACAACATTGATCTAGGTCAGCGATGCTAAAATACTGGCCCGCGGGCCGACTTTGGCCCTTTATGATAATTTTTTGGTCCGCACAAGTTAAAAAAAATACATCATATTTGGCCCTTAATATTTTAAAAAGTGCACTCATTGAGCTCTAGTTAAAATTGAAATCCATTAAAAGGATGTATTTCTTTGTTACGTTTTCTATGTTTTGGTCTCTATTTAAAAGGATGTATTTCTTTGTTACGTTTTCTATGTTTTGGTCTCTATTTAAAAGGATGTATTTCTTTGTTACGTTTTCTATGTTTTGGTCTCTATTTAAAAGGATGTATTTCTTTGTTACGTTTTCTATGTTTTGGTCTCTATTTAAAAGAATGTATTTCTTTGTTACGTTTTCTATGTTTTGGTCTCTATTTAAAAGGATGTATTTCTTTGTTACGTTTTCTATGTTTTGGTCTCTATTTAAAAGGATGTATTTCTTTGTTACGTTTTCTATGTTTTGGTCTCTATTTAAAAGGATGTATTTCTTTGTTACGTTTTTACGTTTTCTATGTTTTGGTCCCTTTTTAAAGGGATGTATTTCTTTGTTACGTCTTCTATGTTTTTGGGCTCTATTTAAAAGGATGTATTTCTTTGTTATGTTTTCTATGTTTTGAGCTCTATTTAAAAGGATGTATTTCTTTGTTACGTTTTCTATGTTTTGGTCTCTATTTAAAAGGATGTATTTCTTTGTTACGTTTTCTATGTTTTGGTCTCTATTTAAAAGGATGTATTTCTTTGTTACGTTTTCTATGTTTTGGTCTCTATTTAAAAGGATGTATTTCTTTGTTACGTTTTCTATGTTTTGGTCTCTATGTAAAATTAGGTACTTCAATAAGAAAATTCCTTTGAATCGCCAAACTGTGTGTATGTCACAGACTGTCACCACCCCTTTAACTTTACACCCTTTTCATACACCCCCCCCCCTGAGAGAACCGATGGCAACTATCAACTATAATTATGCCCGTATCAAAATAATGGCCGTGATGCCTGTCTTCCCTTTCCATCTCCTGGTGCTCCGAATTTAATGGCCTCTATGTCCACCAACGGCCAAGTGACCCTTGGACGTAACTGATCATTTGGTTACGTATCTTACCTGACCGTATCCGGTCATTTATAAAATACCCAGCCCGGTCGCTCAGGAGATGAAAGTATTCTATAGCACCCCCCCCCCTTTGTTCAACCACTGACATGGATTGATGTGGGGAAGAAAAAATGATGGGCCCAATAGTGTAAAAAGAGATGAGTTTTTCTAATCGGGAGCCTTTCCACACGCGGGGTTCTCCAGTGTACGGGTCTGTTTTAGACTCCCTACTCTACTGTAAACTTAGCAGACAGCTAAGAGCTCTTTTGAGAGCTATTTTTATACGCATGTTTATAATATTGTAACTTAGCAGACAGCTAAGAGCTCTTTTGAGAGCTATTTTTATACGCATGTTTATAATATTGTAACTTAGCAGACAGCTAAGAGCTCTTTTGAGAGCTATTTTTATACGCATGTTAATAATATTGTAAACTTAGCAGACAGCTAAGAGCTCTTTTGAGAGCTATTTTTATACGCATGTTTATAATATTGTAAACTTAGCAGACAGCTAAGAACTCTTTTCAGAGCTATATGTATTTATGTTTTAATAAACTCAAGTGTTGGTAAATATATACACATCCGACTTGAGTTTTCTGCATCTGTTCGTCACGTGGCTTTACACAAAAATAAATTATTTGACATCACGTATTTAGTTCAGGATTTAGAGTACCCATAGACAACGGCCATCACAACAGTCTATATGCCAGCTTGTGACAGTGTACAAGAATCACAAAATCATCATTAAATATTGAGCAACAAATATTAGAAGATATTAAGAAATGTTCCTATTTCAGCTTAGCAATTGATGAAACCACCGACATTGAAGACACTGCACAGCTAGCTGTTTTTGTAAAATATGTTATGAAGAGTTGTGAAGTACATGAAGAATTGCTAAACATGATCCCAATGAAAGACACAACAACTGGTTCAGACATAAGTTCAGCTGTATGTGAATTGCTGGAAACATGCAAAATCGATACCAAGAAATTGTCTGCAATTACAACATATGGAGCCCTGCAATGATTGGAAAAAATAAAGGGGCTGTGACATTAATGAAGAATAAGCCTAATCTTCCATGTTTTCTATCCTACCATTGCATTTTGCATCAGGAAAATTTATGTGCCAAAGAATTCAGTCAAAAAAACATTATGACCACTGTGAATGAAATAGTTTGTTTCGTTAGGGCAAAGGCATTAAATCACAGACAATTTCAAAGTATGCTTGCTGAAATAAATAACGATCATGAAGATATAATTTTGCATGCAGAAATACGTTGGCTGTCAAGGGCAAAAGTATTGTTAAGATTCTGTGATTTGATAGAGGAAATTCAAATGCATTTGAATTCAAAGGGAAAGTCTATAAAGAATTAGAGGACCCAATATGGCTTTTGAATTTGGGGTTTTTGACTGACATTTCAAATCATCTTAACAGTTTGAATCTTCAACATCAGGGAGAAAATAAAACTTTGCCAGAGTTATACAGATTATTACAAGTTTCAAACAAAAAATAAACCTATTCAGTGCACATCTTAAGTTAAATAAATTAACACATTTCCACCAACTAGAAAAAATGTTTAAAGAAACTGTCCAGAATCTTTCATTTATTAATGAACTCAAATTTTCAGAAAGGTTTCATGTTTTGGCTGCTCAATTTGAAGACCGATTCAAGGAATTTGAAAACAAAAAATCACTGTTTCAGTTGGTGTTGGACCCATTTAATTTTGATTTAAATACCTTAATAAGCATTACAACTCCAGAAAAGATAGTCATTACAGAACTGCAACTGCTGGAATTGAAAAATATTGAGTTCGATCGAATATGAAACTTTGAAATCAAATATAATAAATATGTGGAAAGAAATATCTGCTATTTTTATTTTGTATTTTCTAAGCTGGTCAGTGAGGCACGCTAGGGCTCATGCTCTGTAGAGGCTTAATACGTTTCAAGTCGCTAGCCAGTAATCATGTCCGTGATCGTGCGAAGGTGGGTTTCCATTTGAATCAGTCCGGTTTTTGAATAGTTGATTGGCTTTCGTAACTTCTTTTTTTACATGACTGGGTAGTTAGCCTTGTGCACAACAACTAGGGTGTTACCCCTCACAGCCTTGTGGGTAGCTGCATTTGTTTAAGGTTATGTCCCTTATCCTTTGTGGATCCCTCCACTAACTACAAGGCAGTAGTTGCCTGCATTTGTCCGCCGCGAGAATTTTATTTTATCGGCACCCACCATATCTGGCGAGCTTTCCCCTATCCGCCACCTGGGGGGGGGGCAGGGGGGAGGCCGATGGGAGTTCGGCCTCTCCACACGGGTTTTTTTAATATACTTTATTACTATATGTGCATCTATTTGTATCGCAGTTCAGTTGCATACAATGTAGCAGCGGCCATGTCAACGACTGTAAATAGTTTATAGAGATGTTTCTACAGGAATGTTGGATTCTAAAATTAGCCGTTTCTCTTTTACTACGAAAAACTCGATTCTGGAATATAAATAAATGTATTAGAAAGTCATTCGTGATTTGTGTGTGTTTGGGAAGTCCCTGTAAGGATTAGATGAGATCTCTTAGATTCTTTAAACTACTACTAGGACGGTTTTCTTTCATCCCCACCATAGCCGATAGTACAATGACCATGAAGGCACCACGGGTAGATATAGCGAAGACCTTAACCATGATGTGTAAAATCCATCGGTCCTCACTGGAGATTGAACCAGGGACCCTTAGGTCCACAGTGGAGCGGTTTACTACACCACAACCCCGCCCGACATCCGTGGTTTTTAGAAATCATCTTTCACGCGTATGACAACTGCCAGTACACTCCTTGTATCACCGCGACCTCTGTCAACATCTGACACACAGATACGTACGTGATATTTCTGTATGAACTGAGCAGAAGGAAAACTTATTTTATAATGATTGTTAGAAACATGACGCTTAGAAAATGGTTGTGTGCGAATTAATTAGAAATTGCCAATCACCGTGTGTTGTCACGGACATCGAAAGTAACCAGTTGCACTCATTTATAAAATGTATACCTCATTAAGTACTTTCATATTATACCTCATTAACAGGGTTGTTGACAATACTCTTAGATTGTATCGTCAATAGCAATACCAATACTTCATGAAAATAGTAACACAAATACCAAACAAATACTCACGTAAAAATGTATTACCAAAATCGATACCAATACAATACCAATACTTTTGAGAACAACAAAATATTTTTATTTAAAATATAATGAATGCAAGTATTTCAAGTTTTTAAAAAAAAGTAAAAACAATAAAATACAATGTCAAATCACAATTTAATGCTGATCACTTCACCATTTGGCAGCACGCAAGAAGACCATCATTTCAAAATGATCATTCCTTAGCCTAGAACATAATGGCATAAAAAAAGCCCATGCAATGAAAACAAGCGCTCAACTACAGCACTAGCCGAAAGTCCAGTGTTCAGTTTCACTGTTGCTAATAACAGCATTTCTGATGAGTTATCTTCAAGATATCTGTCTACTTCAGCAGAACTGTTACTATTAAGCAATTCGTCCTAATTCTGCCGCTGTGCAGTAAAACTAGCAAAAAAATCTGTAGATTTAGATATCTGTACTGTTGACTGTACTGAAGCTGCACCATCCCGCCGAGTAAGTTGAGTGTAACTGCACTCAGTGCACTGCAGGCACGCTTTAACGTTTGTACAACTTCAGCCTTGTGGTTCAAGTTGTCTGATCAGTCGGTCTTAAATTGTGGATTGACCACTGCTACCAGTTTTGCCTCTGGGTCAGAAAATATAAAATCGAATTGCGCATTAATTCCATCAATAACAGCTCTGGCAAGATGAGCGATTTTGATTGTTACAGATAGCTACTAACTTTGTAAATGTTTGCACTGACCAACGTATGGTTACTTCTTGTAGTACTTTAGCATCACGCGTAACAACAAGATTTACGACGTGGCGGAAGCTGGTAAATAAAATGTTCCTGTTCGTCATCATTATCACATGGTGGATTCAGTAAATCATCAATTCCTTTCAAATTCCATATCAAATTCTTGATCATCCTGTTGCTCCTGCCTCTGATCTTCATTTAAATCCACGTCGTTTACACTTAAGTTCATCATTTCATCTTTACAAAACAGCGCAATGCTTTTAAAAAATGTGATTCGCTGTCTGTTACAGTGAAAGAAATTTTGTCACTTATTTCATATTCTCTGTTGATTGTTTCTGGCAGGGACGAGGCGTGAGTGTTGCCGGTCTAACTCTTAGAGAAAAATTGACTGATGTTATTATAGCTATATACAAAGCACAAACGAACAAAGATCTATATATTTGTATAAAGTATTGGACTAACAACATAAACAATTTATATATAACTGATGTTATATATATTTATACTTGTAGTCATTTTATTATGAATGATTACACTGGGCAACAAAAAATATTTTTTGAAAATTGTCCTGGGTTTTCCAGCAGAATAAGACTAATTTCAATGATATGAGTCCGAAAATGACATTGGTTTTGCTCAATCAGGTCAGAAATTTTTCCTACAGAAATTTAAAAAAAATCGTTTTTTTTGTTGTCAAAAAACACATTTTTGCGGATCATCAGCTGATAAACCCCTGACGATTTTTTCAGTTTTACTCAAGAAATAAAAGTCAATTAATTCAGTTTTTATTCATCCACCAAATTTGTTAAGCATAATTATCATAATATTAGTATAACAATTAGCGTTACGTGAAACAAAAGTTCAGAGTTCAAGGCATAAATCGGCGTTTCTTCGATTCCCGTGTGTGAGCAGCTGCTGGGTTGTCTCTCTTCAGCGACCAGCAGTAGTCCGCCAGCATGACTGCGTCCCACCTCCCCTGGTACCTTTCCTCTATTTTGTGGATGTTCTGATGGAAATTTTCTCCCTGCTCATCGCTCATCGCCCCAAGGTTTTCAGGAAACTTCTCAATGTGTGAGAATAGGAAGTGCATCTTTATACTCATCAAACACCCGAGTTTTTAGAAGTCCTCTATCATGCTGCTGATGAGTCTGGCGTGGTTTGCTGCCTTCGTGTTCCCCAGGAAGTTGTTCACCACCTGCACAAACGATTTCCAGGCGGCGCACTCAAGCGTGTTCATGGAGTTTTGGAACTCTGTGTCCTTTATGAGCTTTCGTATCTGTGGGCCGCCGAAAATGCCGGCCATCAGCTTCTCAATGGTCAGTTGAGGAAATGCTCGGCACATGTAGTTGAAACACCTCCCATCCTTGTCCAGAGCGCGCGTAAACTGTTAACCCAAGCTTCATGTGTAGCGGTGGGATCAATATCTTCTCCCGGTCAACAAGAGGTTCGTTTATGATGTTTCTCGCCCCAGGTACAAACTGCTCTCTCGCCGGCCACTCTTTATTTACATAGTGCTGGGCTATGTCACGACTGTCCCACATACATATAAAGCATGGGTACTTCGTGAACCCGGACTGCTAAACAAGTAGAAAGTTCACCATCTTCAAGTAGACGTAGATGATCCATTGATGCTGCTCATATTGGATTTTGTCGAGCACATATTTCACTGCTTCATATTTCTCTTCCAAGAGATGTGGAGTGCGCAAGAGGGATTGAGGCGAACTGGCTCCCATTGTAGAGAAGTACACACTTCAAAGAGCGCTTGCAGCTGTCAATGAAGAGTCGTATTGAGGACCGCCGAGTTTATCAAGTAGACCGGCGACATCTCGGCAGTACACAAGGTCTTCCTCCTGGCAGAAGTAGCCCATGTAGTCATCATACCTTCTACGGAAGAAAGTGATACGCGCGTCCTTGCCAAGTAGATTTTTCTCTTTGAGTCTGGAGGCCAACATCTCGAAGGAATTATTCGACAAGCTGAGATCCCGAACCAGATCATTAAGCTGACATTGTGAGAACGGCTGCGGACCATCTTGTGATTCATACTCCTCTTCTGTATCTCCTCCCTCGTCTAAAGTGGTGGCCTCATCGTCGCTGTCAGGAAGATCTCTGAACGCTGGTACAGGAATGCTTCGCAGTGAGGAGCTGGACGACGGGCAGATGGAAGGTCGGGGTACTGGAGGCTGTGCCCAATCAAGTGCTGATGCATTAAATAATCAAGTGAAAATCCAGATTGATGATTTATAAATAAAATATAATTATCTCTGTTTTTATAATTGTGATTATTTTGCTGCTAATTTTTATGCAGCTAATTTAGAGAAATGATTGAACTCAAAACCCCTGATATTAGAATACGTATAGCTCGTCAGGTAGATCTATTGCTGTATCTCAAGAAGTTGACCTGACCGAGCAAAATCAATGTGATATTCGGACTCCCTGACGTTTTTTGGCTGTTGCCCAGTGTTATCCTAACTATATTCAATACACACAAGACCATTTATAGCTATATAATGGTCCTGAGTGCATTGAATACAGTTAGCATAATCATTCATAATAAAATAATTACAAGTTTAAATATATATATATATATATATATATATATATATATATATATATATATATATATATATATATATATATAATTTATTTATATAAAATTGTATATGTTGTTAGTCCAATACTTTATACAAATATATAGATCTTTGCTCGTTTGTGCTTTGTATATAGCTATAATAACAGCATTCAATTTTCTCTAAGAGTTAGACCGGCAACACTCACGCCTCGCCCCTGGCTTCTAGTGTTTTGGCAATTAAATCATAAGTATGTCGGCCAACTATTCTACGCTCAGCAAGCAACTGCCTTTTCGCTCAAGTGACTCAGGTTCTAACCAATGCACAGTAACACCAATAAAACTTCTTCGTCTGGACGTCCAGCAATCGGTAGTTGTATAGACAGTATTAATTGAAGCCAACTTATCTTTAAGCTATGATTACTAGAAGTGATTGAATTTATGTAGATTACTCTTAAAACAATGTATTAAAATCGCTATTGTTTTTCTGCAAATAGCTAATAGTGGCAACAGAAAAGTATTGGTATTGAGTACCGAAAATTTTTCGTTTAAAATGTAACGGCGATACAAGAATCAATACTTGATACAAAAAGGATCGGCAATACAGCAACCAATACTAAAATACTTTTGATAAAGCAGCTTGATCCCTGGCTGATTGCGAGTTATAATTTCAGTATTCTACATTTGTCTGTTCATTTGGACATACTCAACAGTTAAACTGAAGAACGGATTGCTGCTAACAAAATATAATAAAGTTTAACTTTCTAATAGACTCGGTGAAGGGCGGAAGAAGTGGATAAAAAATCTAGCAAGCTATTATCTGGGCTTGTAAAATACAATTACTAATGCTAAGGGCAGAAAGGGCATACACTTTACTGTGTGCGATAAAAAACGTCAGTAACAGGAGTCAATTGTAATAGTTTATTATAGACATAAATTTGTTTATTATAGACATAAATTTGTTTATTATAGACATAAATTTGTTTATTATAGACATAAATTTGTTTATTATGGACAGAAGTTTGTTTATTATAGACATAAATTTGTTTATTATAGACAGAAATGATACAAAATACTCTTTAAAATTCTGTTTATAAAATCAAAACAACACACAGGTCGGCGTGGGTTCCAAGAGTATTTACTAATATCTATAAAAACAACAACAACGGCAACATGGCCACTCTCTTGCCGGCTTCTTACGTCACTGTCTCTACTGCGTCATCGCGTTCACTCTGTAGACTGTACGGTGCGCACCGAGAGGGTCGTAACAATACCCCCCCTCTTAAATCTGTCCGTCCCGGACAGGTCAGCTCTCACAACAGTATCTGTACAGTCTGTCCACATGAACCAGAGCTCTGTTCTCAGCGTTGATGCTAGCTAGGAGCATGTGTTTTGTCAGGCTGTGGAGGTTGATTATCCCCATGGTGGGGGGGGGGGGGGATCGTGTTCGTCCCCATAGAAATCTGGCTGTTCACCAGGTAGGTTTTCTCGCAGGTGCAGGCGTTCAGGATACTGACCTCCATTGATGAGGCCCAACAAAATCAAACTCTTGTTGTTGCAGAATAACATGACGATGACGAAACACACGTTGTAGCAGTAACGAAATGTTTTGAGTTTGACAGAGCTAGGATGAATGTACACTGAACTGACCAGATTAAAGTCAATGGCCAGGTTCATCTCTGTCCTGCCTCGTTCTCCTCTGCTCCGATGCACTCTGCTGGTCTCCTCGCTCCTCTCTACCTTTCGTCTCTGCTCCCCAGGTGGCTCATATCGGTTCACCAGTGTCTCAGGTGGCTCTTCATGGGTCACCAGCTCCTCGGATGGCTCATCACAGGTCACCAACGTCTCAGGTGGCTCATCGCAAGTCACCAACGTCTCAGGTGGTTCTTCACAATTCACCAACGTCTCAGGTGGCTCATCACATGTCACCAACGTCTCAGGTGGCTCATCGCAGGTCACCAACGTCTCAGGTGGCTCATCGCAAGTCACCAACGTCTCAGGTGGTTCTTCACAATTCACCAACGTCTCAGGTGGCTCATCACCGGTCACCAACGTCTCAGGTGGCTCATCACAGGTCACCAAATCTTTCTTGTTATCGAAGCGCGGCAGATTGTGCACGAAATTAAGACCTGTAGGGGTCTTGCTGTTGCAGTGCCAAACGTTGGCACTAGCATCAACTCCACTGTTGTGGATTTCCAAGCATTCGTGGCTTTTGTTTAGTTGTGGTTTATTGTTCTTGACGTTGTTTTTATCAGACTCTGTTAAGTTGTCTGGATATTCAAGGTAACTAGGGCAGCGGTTGCAACAAGCTTTCAGACATTCTGCAGACCGATCATTCTCACAGGGGCTCAGATCGCTGGGCGGCTCTTCTTGGATTAGTTCCTTCTCGTGCGCTACGTTTTGGATGACCACATCATCAGGTATCACGTCGTGGATGACCACATCCTCATGTACCACTTCCTGGATGACCACATCCTCAGGTACCACTTCATGGATGACCACATCCTCAGGTACCACTTCCTGGATGACCACATCCTCAGGTACCACTTCCTGGATGACCACATCCTCAAGTACCACTTCATGGATGACCACATCCTCAGGTACCACTTCATGGATGACCACTTCCTCAGGTACCACTTCATGGATGACCACATCCTCAAGTACCACTTCATGGATGACCACATCCTCAGGTACCACTTCATGGATGACCACATCCTCAGGTACCACTTCCTGGATGACCACATCCTCAAGTACCACTTCATGGATGACCACCTCCTCAGGTACCACTTCATGGATGACCACATCCTCAGGTACCACTTCCTGGATGACCACATCCTCAAGTACCACTTCATGGATGACCACATCCTCAGGTACCACTTCATGGATGATCACATCCTCAGATAAAACTGGCCGCATGTCTAAGTCTGCTTCAATGATTAACTTTGTCTCTGAGTCATGTTTTCTTTTGTTGTCGTTTCATTCACTACTTTCACTTTTGGTAATTCAATCTTTGCTTTCTCGGTGTCACCTTTAAAACCTTTCTTATTGTTCTCTATTTCACTTCTTAATGTTAAATGAAATTCTTTCATTTCATTCCGGCCTTCTTTCATTTCTTTTCTTAACTGCCCGATTTCCGTGGTAAAAACGTGGCTTTCCGGGTCCATTCCCTCATCAATAAGAGCTTCATGAAGTCTATTAAACAGTTGTTGTTTGTTGCCGTCAGTTGGAAGGTCCCTTTCTTCTAATTCTTCCTTTAACTCTCTAACTAAAAGTTTGTTTAATTTCTTACCGAACATTTTAAGAAAAGAAATCCCGACTTCTGACACCAATGTTACAAATCTTTAAAATTCTGTTTATAAAATCAAAACAACACACAGGCCGGCGTGGGTTCCAAGAGTATTTACTATTATCTATAAAAACAACAACAACGGCAACATGGCCACTCTCTTGCCGGCTTCTTACGTCACTGTCTCTACTGCGTCATCGCGTTCACTCTGTAGACTGTACGGTACGCACCGAGAGGGTCGTAATATTATTTTATATTCCTGTTACCAGCTGATATATCTAGAGGGGTGCCTTCTAAAATGTCTAACTAGATGGCTGCCATCTCAAATGCCGCCTAGTTACTGCATGTATAGAGAAATATAAATATTTTTTTTTACACCTACAATTTCGATGAATTCATTCTAAATTTAAACTTTAATGCAACACATACAATTCGTCTATTACCCACCAATAAGTCAAAGTCATACTTTGAGAGTCACTGGCTTGTACTGTTTATGGCAATAATAAAGCAGCAATACATTTATTACCATAATATTAGAGACTAAATAGCGTCAAATTTAATGAATTTTAATTGTTTAATTTTTAAAATTAGCGTGCGCTAATACAATTACAATAAGGGACAGTACCCAATTGTAAAAGAACCCTCACTCAAAAAGAAGAGTTAAAGTTCCTGTTGAAAGTGGTTGAGAGATCACTCCAAGTCCCAGATCCTATAGCAACTACATGTAATGCGCCTCTGCCTAAGCTGTTTATTTAACACTAGTAGAAAAGCCTGCTGAAGCTGGCTGAACGAAATCCGACCGAAGGGATAACAAAGTCATATACGCAATTCTGCAATAGAAAAGAACATGTGGCCTTCATTGCCATGAACAGAATGCGATATGAACAGAAATAACAAAGAAATGTATGAAATACTGTAATAGAAAATAACATTTGGCTTTTATTGCCATGAACATCCTTAAATACAAGGCATGGGCCTACACCACACAAAATGAAAACTACCCACGGTTACAACGCATATACTGCACGATATGAAAACTACCTGAGGGAGACACACGCATAGATAAGACGATTATGTATTTAAGGATTTACGTGGAATCATTGGCATAGGTCAGTGGTGGAGAAACTTTTAGGGGCAGCGTGCCCGAAATTCACGCTTATTTATTGCAAAGTTCCAAAACTCCAATTTAAATTAAAGGAAGTGATATTTTATTCGCGTGCCGACAGATCTACCAGAGGTCCGCCACCACTGGCATAGTTTGTTCTTTACCTGATGATTACATAGCTTTTTAGAGTTTCAGAAATAGTATATCAATGGTATAAAGCTAATCAGTAGAGAATTTCCTTGACGATAATATTCAGCATAGATTTATGTGATGTGTGTTTTACAAATAGTAAAACAAAAATGTATTTTCATGTACCATTTACACGTTACCAAATTAGAGCTTTCCCGCTTAATTACAACAGGTTTGAAAATAAACAACAAGATTTTTTAAGGCCAACACACACACAATGAAATTAATTAAAAGCTACTTATAAGGAAGACAGTTAGTCTAACTATTAAATATTAATTCCTATTTTTGTATTTTTAAAGCGCACTGCAGATTTTTATAGACATAAGTTTGCCGCCAGTTCAAAAAGGTTACGTAGCACTGATCTAGAAACATGCTAATTGACATAAATATTTTTTTTTCATTTACAAATAAAGTGTTGACTACACTAGGGAATCTACCTGGGATCTATTAAGTGTACTAGACCATTTTGACCTGCTGATTCCAAATATGTCATAGAAATCTGTGTATCACGTATGGTTTTAAACTTATGTTAACATCTTCAATGATTGACCATTATAACACTTTATGGTAATTAGTAATATAATGTCAATGCTTCTACATTTCAATACAATAACTACAATTTACATGGAAATAGAACAGAAGAAGAAACTATACAGTACCATATGTACAAATAACCTCAGGTAATCCTAATACAATGCATTTTGAAGTCAGAAATAATTAGACGATGTTGCTTTTCTTTTGTATTCAGTGTCAAACTCTCGCTGTAAAAACCATTAGAAATTGCTCATCATGATGATGTCATACCTCCCTTGATATCCGTTTTCCATCGTTGCTATTTCTTGGTGAAAACGTTCACCCTGTTTGTCGTTGACTGCACCTAGATTGGGTGGGAAGAAACTGAGATGGGAATGCATAAAGTGAATTTTTAAGGACATTCTGCATCCCATATCCTTGTGTGTTGTCAGTAGTCTTTCAACCAACTCTGAATCGATCTCAGACCTGTGGTTCCCAAAAAGTAAGAAACCACAGCCACAAATGCATTCCAGGCTGAAACTGAGCAGGCTGCAGCTCTACACAGGTGGGATCACGAATGACTTCACGAATTTGAGGTCCGGTGAACACGCCCGCACGTATCTTTGCTGGTGTAAGAGTGGTTTTGAACTTGTCTTGAAGATACGCAAAGCCACCCGAATCCTTGTCCAGAGCCTTCACAAAATTTTTGAACAGTCCAAGCTGTATGTGAACAGGGGGAAGCAGTATCTTGGTAGGATTAACAAGAGACTCATGTTATACATTGTATCTGCCAGGTACATGATCAGTTCTTGCTGGCCAGTCTTTACGTCTTCACGGCCGTTCCACAGACATAGAAAGCACATGACCTTGTGTATTCCAGCTGCAATCCAAGAAGAAGGGAACTATTTTTAGATCCCCACAGAGGCACCAGTTATGATCTCTGTACTTGATAACATTGAGGAGCAACTTTATAGAATCATGTGTCTCATGTTGTCTTTTAAGAAAGTTTGAAATTGGATAAATCCAATCAAGGCAACATCACTGTTCCAATCTAGGCAACTACGACCTACTTTTGCTTGCCATCGTGTAGTTCAGACACAGATCAATAAACTCCTATTATCGCTCACTAACTTACAAGAAGCATCAACAAGCAATGTGTAACGCAAATATTATTTTTATTTATTAAGGAATCCTACTGTCATGGTATAGTTATGAGTACTACGCACACAGGTGTGTGTGTATCTTTGGAGCTTGGCCAACCAGGTCAACATGTGGTCACGGGGTCAAGATTCGAGATGTTTATAGAAAATAAATATGTTGTTTATTATTCTAGATATTTATAGAAAATAAATATGTTGTTTATTTGTAAATTGTATTTACTAAATGAGTGAGAGACAGAGCGATGTGGAATGTTCGAGTTGGATGGAAGGAAATTATATAAAGACGATGTTCAGTTAAGAAAGAGGGAATTGAGTAAATCGAGTCAGTGAAGTCATTTGAGTTCAGAAGTTCAGTTAAGTATTGAGAGAGTATTCGAGTACATATCAGAAGTTTTAGTTGATCAGTTAAGTTCATTGTTAACAAGTATTATTCATTGGATTTATTCTGTTATATGTTATTGTGTCGTCAATAAATCATATGAACCATGGACATGAATTGAGTTTTCATTATAAACCAGTTCATACAACAACGACATTTACACCTACCTTTGCACTCGTTACTTTGCTTCTCTAAAGATAGATGAATCTTTGCCGAAACTTGTTTCATTCGATATATTTAAACAACATTTAAAAATAAGAACTTTAATGTAATTATGCGCCGATAATTCAGAGTTCCATTAGTGCCCTGTAGTAAATAACAGCTAGATCAACGGCATTTTTTAAATTTTGTATTACATACAATTGTGCCAAAGAGGTTATATACTTTTGCTTGTTACCAAATACACAAGTTTGGAGCTTTTTGATTTTAAAAGTAAATTGCGAATGCGCAAAAAATTGGATTTCAATCGGTCTCAATATTAAAATAGTGGATTTTCGTTTTACATCCTCATATATGTAGCCATGTCAAAAAAAAAATTATGGTGCACAAAACCGAAAAAGAAAAGCAAAGCAAGAGATAGATGCAGCCATTCATAAAGACTCATTGCTACAGTTTCTAAAGAAAAACATTGAATGTGACGATGGAATAGCTAGATCAACAAGCCAAACAAGTGAAAGTCATGCAACTATGCAAGAATCAACATCATCCACATATGTAGATACTATAGTAACTGGCATCCATGAAAATATTAGTATTGCAACCCATGCTGAAGGTTTTGCTGGAGTAGAAATGAGATTAGAAGCAGTGGTTTCACCAACAGACATCATTAGAAAATAGAGATGATCATAATTTCAAAAAAGAAACAGTTGAGCAAATTCGATTTTTTGATTTTCCAGATGTTAATCAACAGCTCATAAATTTTGAAGATCCTGCATTGTGGCCTAAAAACTTCGATTCGACTCGGATTATTTTAGTTACAAAAAGACCAGTGCAGACAAAACAAACTTTGTTTCCAGAAACTATGAACAGAAGATTTAATGCAAAACAGTATGAGCATAAACTTGACAATGGCGAAGAATCGCCACGAACTTGGCTGGTCTACTCAACTTCTACAGACTGTCTTTTGTTTCTGTTGCAAAATCTTTTATAAATCTCAATTCTCATTTGCATTGGCAACAAGCGGTTGTAATGATTGGAAAAACTTATCAAATATTTTATCGTCACATGAAAAATCAGTGCATCATATGGATACATATTTGCAATGGAAAGAAATTGAAGCACGTCTTAGAGAAGGTAATTGTATCGATACAATAAACCAACGTCTTATGTTGCAGGAAATTCAACACTGGAGGGCCGTTCTTAATAGACTCCTTGGTTTGGTAAGAGTTAATGCTTCTCAAAATTTGGCATTTCGTGGCAAATCAGACAAATAATATGATATGAGCAATGGCAATTTTTTTAAAGTTTGTAGAATACATTGCCACTTTTGACTCAGTTATGAAAGATCATCTTAAACGGATTGAAAGTGAGTCATCCGACAGTTTAAAGCATGTTCACTACCTGGGCAAAAATATCCAAAACGAACTTATCAATTTACTAGGAACTCATGTTCAAAACAGTATAGTTGCTGATGCTAAAAAAAGCAAAATATTTCTCAATAATACTGGATGGTACCCCAGATGCAGGTCATGTTGAGAAGATGACACTGGTCATCCGATTTGTCACAATGTTAGAGAAAGATGAAAATCAGCAAGGAAGAGTAGATGTGCGCGAACATTTCATAGAATGTATTGCGTTACAAAACACAACTGGTGCAGGTATGGCTGAGATCTTGAGCACGACACCTGAGAAACATGGTTTGCTTCTTTCAAATATAAGAGTACAGGGATATGATAATGGCGCAAACATGAGTGGAAAGAATAATGGCGTTCAGCGTAAAATTCTTGATATTAATCATCGCGCATTCTACGTTCCGTGTAATGCACACACTTTAAATTTAGTTGTTAACGATGCTGCCAAAAGCTGCATTGAAGCAGTAAACTTTTTTTGGAATTGTTCAAAGTGTGTATGTATTTTTTGCTGGATCCACTCACAGGTGGAATGTTCTTTTGAAACAGTTGCCCTCACTCACATTAAAACCACTAAATGAAACCAGATGGGAAACCAGAGTTGCTGCTTTGCGTGTTTTGCGGTATGAACTTGGTCCAGTTTACGATGCATTAATTTCACTATCAGAGGACGAAAATTTGGAAGGCCCCGTCACGCAAAACGTGAGAGGACCGCTAGCGGCCCTATAGAGGCAAACTTGTCGGTCCGCTGTCGGCTGCCGCTGGTGGACCGACAGATTTTTGCCCATCGGCAATCTATCGGTCCGATGTCGGCATCCGCTGAGCGGCGTAATGACATCCTATTGCTTTTATCCAGCTGTCCTACAGCGCATGCTTTCTCGGAATATTCATGTATATATTTTTTTAACATATTACAGCGCATGCTTTCTGTGTATATTCTCGTAGTCACCATCTCTTTACCGATAGTTATAGTGTCATGTAGACGCCGATCACAGCTTCTTTTACTTGTTCCGCTACTTTTGATTCAGTGTTTTCTATAAACTATATTTAGCTATAAAGGTTTAACTTCCTTAAATAGCGGAAAAGAAACTATTTTTGGGTCAATAATTTTCCTGCGAATTTTTTAATTTAGTGGATTTTGTCACGTTTTGGATAAAATTCCACGTATATTTAGATAAATATCATGAAGATACATTTTTAATTAAACATAAAAGTGATATTTATTTAAAATGTATTTAAATTTGCGTTCTTATATAAATTAGTTAATCAGATAATGATTTAAATGAAAGTATGAATGAAATAAGTCTGGTGACATCACTATGGAAAACTATTGAAAGATCAGCTATCTGGTGGGGCCACAGTAAATAATTTTTTTGGAATTTATTAATAAGCATGTTCCTCATACATTCTTAAGATATGTTACCCATTTCTTTGTCAGTGATAGAAATCAAGTTCAATTAGGTACAGCTTTTCTTTAATTAATTTTTTAAACAAAGAAACTGTTTTTTTGTGTTATCTTTCTTAACTCATGATTGGGGAAGGGATTTTAGTCACAATCTTCAAGATCTAAAGGGTTTTAAACATATTAAATTAAATCAAGAAGCAATTGCTTCTCGATTTAATGTCAAAAACATAAATCTGCAAAATTTGAAGAAGCAAGATCACATGAATTTCACAATTATTCCTTTATCAAAGAAACTCAAGTTACATTTCATATTGTATACCAGGGATTTCAAATAAAAGCCAAATCAAATGATATCACAAAAGCATTAATCTGCAGGGGTTTTAAATGAACAACAACAATTTTTTTAATATAAACAAATTATTTATTTACAACACATGTTCTAATGAATCAGAAGATAAATTTGACAACTGTGGTGACTTTTCAGTTGTCTTTCGTTGATCGGTTGCCTTCTTTTAATGTCGATTTCTACGGCCACCATCACGATCTTGTGCACCGTGCAGAAAGCGTACAACCTCTCGCTGTATCTCTGCATCTGTGGCATCCCGTGTTGCGTAATTTTTTCTAACTGCCTCTGTTAAACATTTAATTTTACATGAATATATAAAAACAAAAATAATTACCAATGGTAAAATGTGCTGACAATATAATTATGTCCTAAATAATCACTCAACTCCATACCAAAATACATACTAAATGTAAACCTGTTGACTTACTGCGAATAATGTTGGCCAAGTGCAACTTGCAGAAAGAAACCTTCCCACCTTGCCCAGTCCAGTTCACTTCAATTGCCAATTCAGTTGTGAAGTACTCAGCCATCATTCTTTTGGTGGCATCTTTTACATCTCTGCCTCCTTTGGTAGCTAAGTGCTTAATCTATAATGAATGGGAATTGGATCTGAATCATGGCTACCATCCAGCCAACTGTCACATTTAACGTCATTAATCAATAAGCATGATCTAATAGGCATCAATGTTATGTTTTAGTATGCTAAAAAGTTTTAATATACCAATGACTTGAATAGAGTTCTGTTGTTGGAAACGTCATGTTCCAACAAATCCAATGCTGTTTTGTTTCGCAATGGCAAATCAACATCCAATTCATCATCTGCTTCAGAAGCCCCCGTAGTCAATGTCTGTAGAAGTTTGGTGTTCATTGTCACCTGCTTTTGAAGCTCACTGACTGATGTTTTTAGCTCTGTCAACAGCGTAAGGATCATTCTTGTACCTGAAACAACCATATTTTGCTGTAAAATCGTAAAAACTAACGCTAATGAAGGTCATTGTACAAAAAAATTAACAATGACAATTAGGCTGCATCACTGTTGTTTTTTTAATTAGACATTTTTTTAAAACAACAATTAACTCAACAATACTATAGTTAAAAGTTCATAATGAATCATGAGCATGTACTACTTACTTGCATCAACAGAATCCGTTGCCACTGAATGAATAGTCCTAATGGTTGGTACTGGAGAGGTAAAAGAAGAAAGAGAAGGTTGGCTGGTAGCTCTTACTGAAACTGGAGTAGCTTGATTTGCTGCTGAAAGGCAAGGCATTTTTGGTTGAGTGCCTGGAGCTTGTTCCGATGAACAAGACACTGAAACAGAACTAGTAGGATTATAAGCAGAGCAAGACTCAACAGTGGTGGGTTGCTGGACTGTAGATGTTTCTTGGAATGATAACACTGGTGCAGCTGCAAGTTGCTTTGACAGACTAAACTGCTTCCTCGACCTTTTCCCTAATGGACGAGTTTCCACACATGTATCATCATCTGTGTCAAATAGTCTTTTTGGTGCCCTAGATAAGAAACAAATTTCATAATATATAGTTCATATTTTAAAAACTTTTCAGCTATTCACAACATCATGAATGGAAACCAAAAACTATAAAAGTCAAGCAATAAATAAATGGAAAAATAAGTTTGTGGATTAGATTGAATAAATTCACACAATAGAAAAATGGCTAATATAGTTATTTAAAGTTGACCAACCTTCTGTGCTGTACTTTAGATTCAGAGCTGCTGTAAATGTCTGACCACATTTCTGCAGTTCGTAGCTTTTGCCGAGCATTTTCGTAGTTACCTTGGAGTAAATAACATTCATGTGTTAATATAAAGAGATATGTCGTAATTCATAGTTTAGTATGCGATAGACAGACTGACAAGGGTGAGCCTGTGGTGAACATCAGCTAAAATAAATACCTGATACTCCTAGGATCCTCACAGTGTACTTCGCCCATTCTTCACTAAGGGATTCACTAGTTCTGACAGCCTTGTCGATGAGTTTTTGATCATCATAAGGTGGCCAGAATGTCTTGTCGTCCTCTAAGTGAGATACTTTATTTTCAACAGCCCATTTCGCCAGATCATTTTGCAGTTCAGTACATTCGTTTGGTTCATCATCTGTTGAAAAGGATGAATCACTATCAAAAAATTGAGACCCTTCTTCCCTATTACAGTGTTCATCACTAAAGTAATGTGGCATTTCAGAATTATTCATTACATCGGCCTCTTCATTGCTTGAGTTTGATAAAGATGACAATTTGTTGACTCCATTGAGTTCACTGTTTGCAAACGAAATACTGGCATCATCATCAGAGTCACTCAAGACTGTTTGATTAATGAGACCCATATATCTGTCAACTTCAGCATGTAGTTTTCAGCGTTTTGTCCAATAGCTAGACATGCTGAAATATACCACAACAACATTTAGAGGAACAAGAACATTATTACTATTATTATCATGGAAGATTTACTAAAACCCAGATTTCACTGATGTCACAGACTTCACTCATTGATAGAAATGATAAAAATGTCTAGGGTTATGCTTAAGGTTAGGGTTACGTACCTTGATTGGCATCAGGGAAATCAGCTTTTACTAAATCACTGACGTCATTGATTTATTTGAATTCACTGATTTTTTTTAATTAACAGATTTATATGAATTCACTGTATTTTAATTCAAATTAAATCAGTGACATCAGTGTTTTAGCAGGGCTCAGTTTAATCTGTGAATTAGTATGTGCCTTATCGTGTTATTACTTCTTATACCCAAAATAAAGAAACAACCATGCCCATGACGGTTGGAAATGAAATGTATGTTTAAATTACGATATGCGAAATGCATGTTTTAAATCACGAAAATGCGAAGTAACCAGTTTTGAATTTTACAGATGACTCTAAATACGCCAAGAATGCTAAAATAAGTAATCAGTATAATTAGTGCCTTTTTTTGTAAAAAAAATAGGTGCTGCACTCAGTGATGGATTGCCTAAACTATAGCTAAAACCCAGCATCTAGTTTAATTCTTATTGCGCACGATTTTAAAATAATTCAATTTTAACAAATTAATATTATAATAAATTAATAATAAATGTTAAAATATAAGAAAATTAATAATTTTTCCCCACATTAAAAAAGGTGCCAGTACCGTCACAATAAAGCACTGAGTATAATATAATATAAAGGCTATAAATTAAACTTTACATCATTAATAAACTTCTTTTATCCTAAATAAGTATCACGCTTACTAGTAAAGTCAATAGGAACATTTAAAACAGAATAATGAGTAAAGAAAATGTTATTAACCTTCGAGCTGACGACTTGTTAGTTATTCAACAAGTTTCCAATTTCAGGACAGACAAATCAATGAATTTCAAATAAAAAAATTTCTCTCAGTATCTTTAAAACCAATATAGCGGATAAGGAAGATGAATGCTGATCTCGCGCGAATAATGCCATGAATAAATAGAACAGAGTGCTCGCCCTTTGTGAGCTCGGTTATTTTTGTAACTTTACCATACGATTATACAAATCAATATTGAAAAAATATAAATATTAATTCACATTTCAAGCTGATGGTTCTTCTCCAAATTAATTCATTGCAAATGCCAATAGTGTTATATATAATTTTTCATTATCAAGAATTTTGATCAAAAATGCCCTTAATTAATCAAGTTATTTTTCGATTAAATTCCTTGAAATAACTATTCAAAGCTCACCAGCATGCCGCTGGCGCGCCGACATCAGACCGCTGTAGAAAACCGACAGCGGCATGCCGCTGGTTATTCGACATCGGTGGGCTGTCGGCGCATCAGCGGCTTGCCGCTGTCGGCATGCCGCTTGATTCTCGATAGCGGACCGATATCGACTGCTAACAGGGGCGTTACTGGAACTAAAACCCGAGCAGATGCTCAAGCGATTGCTGGGAAAATATCAGATTTCAAATTTCTCGTTGGTGTTGTAATAAGGTACAAAGTACTTTATGAAGTCAATGTCACTAGCAAAATGCTACAAGGTGTAGCACTTGACTTATCAGAGGCAGTCAAGCAACTCAAGAAAATTGAAGAACTTTTACGTAGATGGCGTTCTGATGTAGGTTTTTTGGAAGCCATTAGCAAAAGAAATTGATTTGGAGAACACAACTTTCCCAGCAATCAAGGAAATAAGAGTTCAGAAACTGAAGCGTTTGTTTAATTATGAATCACCAGATGAACCTGTTAAAATCGACAGGAAAATGTCAAAATCAAGTTTTTCTTTGCGGTTTTGGATACAGCTATACAGTCTGTTGCAGAACGCTTTCATCAGCTGGGATGATCACAATTCTAATTTTGGATTTCTGTATAACCTCAATAGTCTTTCAAAAGAATTGGCAAATAATTTACTGAAAAAATGCCAAGATTTAGAGAGAGTATTAACACATGGCAATTGCAAAGATATCGATGCTATACAACTCTGTGATGGACTTATCTGTATTTCCCATCGGACGGAAGGAGAAGGAATAACTATTCCATATCAACTCCTACAATATGTCTGCAAAACTGGATTATGTGCATTTTTTTCAAATTTGACTGTTGCATTGAGAATTTTGCTGACACTTCCAGTAACGGTTGCATCAGGAAAACACAGTTTTTCAAAACTTAAAATCATAAAAAATTATCTGAGAACAACGATGACTCAGAATCGTTTGGTTAGTCTTTCAATTTTGTCGATTGAATAAGAAATTGCAGCAGACATTGACCTCGAATTAGTTGTTCAAGAATTTGCAGAAGCAAAAGTAAGACGAGTTAAATTATAAAATATAAACTAAAGAATACACAAAGTGACAAAGAACTTGGAGTTGGGCTCATTTTTACCAGGCTACACATGCACCTAAATCATATGATAGTAACAGCATGACTGCATGAACTAAATTTTAGCATTTGTTTGTCATATCATACTATAGGCACTGTATAGATATGCTTCTAATTTTTTAAAATGCTACAATTAATTCTAAATTTACTAAATTCTTAACAAAAAATATTAAATTATTAAATAAAATTTGGTTTCATTTGAGTTTCCTCTTCATTCCCTCAATTTTCATATGAATTATCTGAGGCCCAGAGAAACCAGAGAAACCGTTCTCGCTCTTCAGGTCGTTAATGGTCGTTAATGATCATGCGGAGTGCGAAGTTGCCCTCATTCAGGAATTCACAAGGTTGATGACTCATGATGAGTCACAACTTCAGTTTCTACTACAGGTTGTCCAGAAACATCGAGATATGTATCCTAACAGCAAGAAGGAGACACTTGAAGCTTTAGCAGTATCATAATTTAGCAGATAATAAGATTTTTCTTCAAAATTTTTTTAAAACTCATTTACTAAATTTTTACATTAACATTCAATTTCATTTACTCATTTACCAAGCAGTAATAATGTGTGTAACTTGTATTAATTGCATTTAGTTGAATCAATGATCAAATAATAATAAAAGTCCACGTGTTTCATTTTTTGCAATAACTTGACTTTCTTATCAACTTTCACATCATTGAGCTACCTCTAAATGATGAGATAATAAGGTCAAATTTTTTATAATGTTTTTACACGGATAGAAACACTTTCAGAGGGTAAGACAGAAAAAATTCGATATTTTTATTTTTAAGCTCCACCCTAGTATATATATATATATTCAATATAAATACATTGTATTGTCATGCAACTTAAATTGCAATGAATGCCACTTTTTTAATTTTGTTTTTTTTTCTGTTTTTCCTCTGTATTTTAAATGTGTTTATAAGACTGTTACCGCAGGCAACACAGGCAACATGGACGCCGCTGCCCTGTCCCCACCATAGCCGAAAGTGCAATGGCCATGGAGGCACCACGAGAGATATATCGGGAACTTGAGCCAAGTCCTGAAAAATTCCCTTGGTCTTCACCGGAGATCGAACCAGGTACCTTCAGGTCAACAGTCGAGCGCTTTACCGCATGACCATCCGCTTTGTAACAAACTCCATTGTTGTAAACGAGATCCATGACGTTCTCCCTTCTTCTTCGTTAACCTCAGATCTCTCACTAAATCGTTCAATTCAGCTTGGTCAATAAGATGAGGTATCTTTTCATCATCTCTAGAGGTTCATATGCATCACTCTCCTGATCCCTGTGACTTTCCTCATCATCATCGTCGCTTTCGCTATCAAGGCATACTGGAGGATTGGGAACTGGATTTTGTTCATCGTGTGGAACAGGTTTCAAAGTCACAATATGGATAATGAATTGCTGATTTGTTGTTTATTTTACTGGACTATCCAGCAATATTTGTCATGCAAAAGTGGCAGTCCGAATGATGATCTCTTGGCTCTCGCCATATCATTGGTACCGCAAACAGCATAGACTTCCTTTTGCCATTCAACCACTGGGTGAGCCCCACATAACAAACACTGCAGCAAATATGTAGTGCCCAGGTTCTGTCTTGATCGCATATTTTGATGCCGAAGTAATGATGATAGGTAACCTTCACTTTTCTTGTAAGTTGTTTCCGCTGATCACGGGAAATAAAATGTCCACAGCATTAACAGAAATAGTCTGCCGATGATTCAAGCAACACCTTTTAACTTTCTTCATATTTTTTTAAATTAATACACAATCAGTCTAAAATAAAAAAAACATAGCAATTAAAGGTAAACACACAACACGGCAAGTGTACAACATTATTAAGCAATTATAATAGATAGCTACAACATGCAATTTTACCAAAAATGTTAAAGTCATATATCACAAAAACATGACGTGTAATCCGGGTGAAATTATAAAAACCTGGACATGTCATGAGACAAAGCAAGTTTATATTTATTAGATACAGAATATGATATGGAATGTATATTTTAAATCCCACTCGTGTAGATGAATGGGAAAAAAAGTTATTTAGCAAAAATCAACACCAAAAAGTGAATTTTTAGTAAATTTTATTAAAGTTTTGTTACAGTAAATGAAGAACCAAAATTAATTTTAAATATTGTCTGTAATGCACGTCTTAATCATATAATGACAGATATACAAACAAAATTACAAAATATAATAAAATTATGAAAATGATTGTCAGTCGACGACTTCCTCATCCAACCACGGGATATCAAACAGCAAGCAATCATCGGGAACTGCATCACCCAAATGATGAACCTGAGAAACTGAATGATCTTCCTCATCTGAGCAGTCTTCACAAAATTCAGTACTTTTGGAATTGTCACATGTTTGTCCATTACAATTTTTACATGCGCTAACACAAGGTAAACCATGCTTACGGCAAGAACAAAGCTGAGATGAGCACGGCCGATCTGTATCTGCTCGGCATTTACATCGTACTACCTTCAACAAATTTTCTGGAGCAGCAGGCAAATCAGTAGCTATTGGAGCATAATTATTATTATCCAGCTTCCAACCCCAGTCCTCCGGTTTAAGATTTGTAGTGCCTAATGATCTCCAAACAGCAGTTTGGTAATGAGTGCGATAGATATGATACTTTGCTGCACACTCGGTTGGAGGCAATCTTTCAGGACGTGGTTGAGTTGGACTTGTTGACATCAAGTTAACATAAGTTAAGTACCTCATATGATTTAATCTGTCTGTGCACTTACCACCATATATTAGAGCAAGCAACTGTAAGCCGGCTTGCAAAACATCTGCATGCGTGGCGTTCTCAAATCCCATTACTTCTGTCAGAGGTAATGTGGAAATATTACCGGTTAATTTACGCCACACAGTAACTTTGCCTCTCCCGAACAATGATGATGTTGTGTCACATCCACTTATGGCATGGCAGCATAGGACTTGGTTAGCTGCACTTCTACCTACAGCATGTACAGCTTCACGAACAGGTACTGTGACTGTTTTCCCACCACTTTTGCCAGTGATCTCATACTGCATAAAAATGTCACCCATTATTGGTTGAAAATGATGTATAAGCAGTACCAACACATCTGTGTCACTGGCAACCACCAAAACTTTAAATTGTTTAGCAGCTAGCTGTAGAGCATGATGAACTATGCTAGTATCAGCATCACTTAATGCGTGGTTCACTAAGAAACCTGAAGTTGTTAAAGCGTCAGCAAGCAAATGTATCAACTGAGTTTTGTTTTTTTCATTGGCCAAAAAAGCAGCCTGATCACTGACAACAGAATTGCCTAATTCCACAATCACTTCTGGGCAAGATTTGTGAGCACGTCTGAAGTGTTCATGGTCTTTGATGCTTGGTCCATTTTCCTAACCATCGAAAACTACAGTTACATTGTGTCCAAAATGTTGACAAATAAAACTAACATATGTGGCAATAATATCACCATAAGTCAATCCTGTTGTCCACTTAACTTTATGAAGTAAGTAGCCACCATCAACAACAACAGCATTAACTTCCGGGGACTTTGTCGATTCATCAATTTTGGCACGCAGTTCTGCTGCTAACTGTGATTTAATTCCCTTTCGCAAGAAGCCATCTCTGAACAATGAACTTGGCAGAGATGTCAGTTCATATTTAAAACAATTTTCGATTTCAGTGTTGAAAGCTATTTCATCTGCCACTGATTGGCTCAACTGTCGCTGCATAATGAAAAGCAAACGACCAAACAACACAGACTGGTCTATTTCAATATGCTTTGTTGTGGAAGAAATAAGTTTAGTTTTCAGACTAGATAGCGTTACAACTCGATCCTTCTTTTTGATTGTAATCTCTGTAAATGGGATGTTATCCATCAACTTCATTATGTTATGGCCAACGGATTCAGCGTCATCGCATGTGATGTTGTCGCCATCTGAAGCAGCTATTCCAGAGAAAAGACTACATAGTCGACCCTCATACTCATCAAATGGATTCCTGTCTTGAAACCATTCTAACAGCTTAGAAAAGTCTGCACAATCTCTTTTACGTCTAGTGACTCCAAGTTCTTTATGAGGATTGTTGTCTGATTTGTGTTCAAGATCACAAAGTTTTGTCAAGGCACAATGAACAGTTGCACACAAATGCATACTCTTGACCCAAGTGATCCTAACACTATCAAACATACCGCGTCCATGGGTGAGCCCACCACTGCCTTTTATAGAGCGCATCATAACTTGCTCAATAGCAAGATCAGTTGAACCAACAAATGAGCTCTTAATGCCCTTTCAAATGCCTTCCCAGTTAGCATATGTGACACCACATTAGGGCCATAACAGACCTCAAAAGCTTCTGCAAGTCCTGAACCAGCCATCAGTGACCCCAAACTTCCCATAAAGCTCATCATCGTGTGAAATGGCCCCAAACGACACACAACATTCAAATTACAGGCTGTAACAATTTCTACAGCTTTCAACCATAAAGGCTGATCAAAAGTGACACATGGGGTTTTTATGTTCAATTTCATTGCTTGGTCAGCTACAAAGCATAGAGTAGAATAAATGCAATTCATGTCATTGGGGTTAATATCTATAATCGGCAACATTCGAATGTCTGCAACTGATGGGTGGTTGGGAGACTTATGAACATCTTGCATGAAGCCCATCCAGCCAGGTCTGGGAAGCTTGCTATCATGGAGGATCCATCCAGTTTGCCAAACTAGATCTAAATCAATAGTTGGTAGGCTCACTGCATTAAGCTTTAGACCATTCAGTGGTGTCAATATTAACTGGGATAATGCATTTCGTGTGGAAGGACAGTACGATATTATGGGAATCCCAGAATTTTGAACAAGTTTTGACACTTGAGTTCGTTTTACTCTTGGTATGGAAGTTTCTGAGCAACTGACCGTAACCTCCGAACGTGCAATAGACATGGAGATAATGCCCATACCATGGAACGTTCCCTTACCATCTAAGGTTGCTAAATTGCTGTCTACATTGTCTGCAGCAAACTGTGTGAATGACATTGGATATTCAGGAGGCAAATCATTGTGGTCATTCTGCACAACTGATTGTTTAAAACGATTAACTTCATCCCATGACACGCACAGTCCTAACCTGGCCAAGATGTTTAGCAGCCATTTTGATCCAAAAACATTATCCAATGAAACACCAGTAGCTAACAAAACAGGTGATAGTACAGAATGAGGTCTGGCTGCCTGTACAATGCAATGTCCTATGGCCACCTGTTTCAACTCTTGACGTACGATGTTTGTCAAAAATGTCATGAGGAGGTTTGGAACCCAATCTTTCATTTTCTTTTCATTACTGATATTATCAATAGGAGGATATAAATCAGTTTGATAGAGTGTTTGACGTATTTCGTTCTTTATTAAGTTAGCTGCTGCCGTAACCACTCTGATGCTTTCATCTTCAATAGAGCTGTGGCGTTCCGAATACCACTTGTCATTGATAATGGTGGAAGCCAAATCACGGAAACATATTACAGTTTTCTTACCCGAAACAGAATTAAACTGAATGTGATCACCATATTTTGCCTCCAGTTTACGCTTCACGTGTTTAATGCTGTAAACCGTTTCATCACTGCCAGTTAGTTCTGTCATGCGATTATGAAAGTCTTCTAATGTATGGAGTTCTCCATCCATAGTTTCCAACCATTCACAAAGCGATTCAAAAACCTCTTGTTTACACACATGAACATTTGATTCGCTTGCCTCTACATTTACAGATGATTCTTTGGAGGAAGTAGGTCCTATTCTGCCACTACAAAACAGCAAGTGGCAATTCTTGTGATACACTGCCTCTGAAGCAAATAAACACATAATTGACTCCAACCTTCCTTTAACATCTACACCCCACTGATCTTGCCTACCTTCACATACTGATATTAGCTTATCTCGCAGTTCAACTGTTCTAACCCTTCGGCCATTATTTTTTTGAGGATGACGATCATCAAATACAACAATCTGTTTGCAAAAGAAGCAATGCTGTTTCCACTGAAAGCTATTTTCTTTTGATCTTAATGGCTTTCGATTCACTTCCGTGGGGGATGAGTCTGACTTAACACAAGTTTGTTCATATCTACGCTTATTCGTAAAACCCCTACGACACTTTTCATGGACATGAATAACATCAGGATTGGTTTCCAAATAATCTTTCAATTCAATGTTATTCCATAAGTCGCAGTACGATTTTAAAGTGTTAACACCTTTAGCAGTAACTCTAGTTTTGTCGGTTTCATCACCTTCAAAATCTCGTTTGCATATCACACAAAGCGTTCCTGCAGGTAACAAATTAAGTGCCATTTCTAAGTCTGGATTTGTCGTTAAACACTTTTGCAGATGATGAATAAAGGCAAACTAACAATTATTTATTATAATAGTTTACACTGAAATTAAAGAAAAATAAATAGTAATTGATTAAAACATTCCAATTAAAATAAAATATTGTAAAAAAGTAAATTATCATGCCTATTAATATGCATATACAATTTCCCATTAGGTCTTATCATTATTGCTATTTATTTAATAATATGATATTTAAAAAAAACAACAGTAAGCAATAACCAATAAAATAAAAAACAATGTATTTATAAACTATACATTTAAATGATATCTCGCAGCATTTACAAAACATTGAAACATTGTTTCAAAGATAACATGTTTCACCATCAGTTAATTCTTGCAAAATTCAATCACCTAATAGTTTTTATTTCTCAATGATACAATATTGTTGTATCTTACTAAATTGTTATTGACTTTTAAACTATTATATTTTCTTTCCCTCAGTGCATAAGCTTAATCAATAATAGTAAATGATTCTGCCTACCTACAAAATTTGTGTATAATTTAACATCAGGCGTATGCTACAACAAAACTTTTTCCTCTCAGCTGATTACAATAGGTATATCATATATCTCATAAGGCTAAACTGGAAATCTAGCTCACTGAAAATTTTTTTTAAAAATGTACTACATTCATAGTAAATTAAATAATTATTTAACTTTCAGAATCAAGAGAAAAGTTAAAATATAACAAAACCCCACCTCTATAAAACAATGACTAACTAAATAAACTGTTCAAAACAAAAGCTATATTATCGTTCATCTATTTTTATCATCAAATAACTAATTTTCCCATTCGTGGAAAACGGTGGGAATTTAAATATAATATCTACAAACCTTAATAAACAAAAATATTAAAAAATCGTTTTGTCTCATGACATGTCTCACTTTACCAAAAACGAAGTTTATTCGGCCCGATTAGTGCTAGAAAAATTCTGATTACACCACTGAAGTGAGCGTGTCAGAATTAGTCAGACTGACATGTTTTTTCTCAGGTAGCAGTCCGAGCATTTTTTTTTGTTCCCTAGTGATCAGCCCATATTTATACATGCATATATATATATATATATATATATATATATATATATATATATATATATATATATTGTTCATCTATTTGTGGGTAACTTTTTAGAATAAAACTAGTTACAACTAATAAAACAATAACTATGAGTTAACTAAAAAAATAGTAGTTACATTTTTTAACTTTTTTTTTTTTTGCAAAAGTAAAGCTTGTAAACATTTACGGAGCTTTGATTCAATCAAACATCATTGTATCAAACATCATTGTATCAAACATCATTGTATCAAACATCATTGTAACAAACATCATTGTATCAAACATCATTGTATCAAACATCAGTCGACACAATTGCTCAACGTTAAAAATGTTTAATATTGTAAAAAAAAAAGAACAAAGAACAAACATGTAAAGAAAATCAGAAATTCTATTCATGAAACAGAATTTACTGTTAGAACGTAGACTCCAATAATCTACAACATGATCTGATCATATTTCATATATTTTTTTTCAATCCTGATCAAAGTAACCATCAAGATACCAATAACTTCATCGGTCGTTTACAACCCTGAGCTGTCAAAAAAGTACAATACCTTGTGCTGAAGATATACCGTGGTCTGAGATATTCAACTAGTGAGTCTCTTAGATATTCAATTAGTTAGTCTCTTAGATATTCAATAAGTGAGTCTCTTAGATATTCAATTAGTTAGTCTCTTAGATATTCAATAAGTGAGTATCTTAGATATTCAATTAGTTAGTCTCTTAGATATTCAACTAGTGAGTCTCTTAAATATTCAATTAGTTAGCCACTTAAATATTCAACTAGTGAGTCTCTCAGATATTCAATTAGTTAGTCTCTTAAATATTCAATTAGTTAGTCTCTTAGATATTCAACTAGTGAGTCTCTCAGATATTCAATTAGTTAGTCTCTTAAATATTCAATTAGTTAGTCTCTTAGATATTCAACTAGTGAGTCTCTTAAATATTCAATTAGTTAGTCTCTTAAATATTCAACTAGTGAGTCTCTCAGATATTCAATTAGTTAGTCTCTTAGATATTCAACTAGTGAGTCTCTCAGATATTCAATTAGTGGATTACTTGGATTTTCAATTATTGAGTCTCTTAGATGTTCATTTATTCTTAGTATTAAACACTAATTTTATTAAAAATGAATTATTTTTTCGGGATTTTGTTTTTAGTGTCTTGTTGGATTTACGTTGGTGTTGTCCAACGGAATGTTGCCCAAAAACCAGGCTTTTTTTATTTTACCTTGTTTGATTAACCATAATTAGACATTATTAATTTGTTTGTATAAACAGGACTGGACTCATGATGTGATTGGACTTACAAATATTTATCAATATATTTTCAATGGCTGTTTACATAAACGACAAGGTTCAAACTTAAAACACATACAAATTGTTTGTAAATATTACAATTTTAAGAAAAACTGTAGTCTAGGAATTCCCGCAGACGTAAGAACTATGATGGTCACGTGATTTTTATGAACAATTTTGATGGCCCAGAAAAATCGCCCAAGAAGATTTGAATGAAATGCTTTTTGTACATTCTGTGTACTATTTATACAGTTTACTATTTACTATTTGGCAAATCATTCAGTCGTCTGCCAAAGGAAGGAAAACCCATTATAAAGGAAACCCCTTTACACGTCACTAATAAATGTATCCAATGGTATCCCGACAATCATTGCACTCAGCAAAATATTCATGATGGCGGAGTAAAGAAAGGTATGTAAATTCAATATTATTTATGTGTTGGTTATCTGTTTTATAATTTAATCAAAAGCAAATCGTATTATTAATTTGCGCTGTGTGAGATTAATTAGATGGCTTAATAGTTATTTTTAATGAGCATTTCTTTCATTAATCGATTTTTAATGTGGTGCGATAAATATTGCCAGCTTTACAAAATAACACTTAATAACAGCCAGTATTGCAGTAAAAATTAGAATCCTGAGTATCAGTATTGTACATTCGCATAATACTGGTAAATTTAGTTTAAAAAAAAATACCGACTTCCACCAGCTATAACATGTTACTGTTTCTTTAGCGACAACTTGTAGAATAAGGCATTTATTAGTTTTAATTCATTTTATGTTTACAACCTAATTCAACAAACGATCTTTTCAATAATTAATTCATTCAATGATTCAGTACCCAGTACTGTCAAAATACTATCACTGTTTCAATTTTCTTGTTTTTCTTATACTTAGGTTTCAGTCTTAAAATTAAATAAATGTAAAAGTAAAAGGAATAGTAAATTATAATAAAAGTATTACAGGCATATCTTTAAGGCTACACTTTATTTAACATTATCATTTTTTGAAGATGAACATATCATGACTCATAGGTCTTATGAATTAAGTTACTAAGGCTAAGATATCATCCTTTGAGACATTTCATCACTGACAATAAGTTACAATATCAAAGATGAATATCTCAAATAAAGGACGAATAACTGAGCCCTATCATCTTTATTATTGATTTAGATTTTATTTATTTTATATATTGATCTGTCTATAGCAGATTTTAGCAAACTATGGATATCTGGTCACACATAAAACCTTTCTGCTCATTCATGCTAATGACATTTACATTTCATCTATATTAGTTCATATAAACACTCATTTCATCTGTCCAGCACTATTATCTAATTGAAGAACCTAGACGCAGTGTGACAAGGGACCAGCGTTTCAAAAAGTTTGCCAAGCCTCTGCCTATTGATTATAATTTTTTAACATTTATAAATAAATAGACAGTGCAACCCAGCAATTGGCTATGCTTATATAGACTAAATTCTGTTGTATTAATTTTTTTCCCTGATTTGAAAATTCAATTCTAGACCTGTTATTAGTCAGTGGAAAAGCTCAAATTGGGCAGACATAAATACTCTGCATAGCATAACTCAATTTTAATAATTTCAAGTCAATAAATTAACATCTTGTATGATTACAAAGCTAATTATTTTTTAGTAAAGTTTATAGTGGGAAAAAATAGCCTTGAGATTTTGGAAGAAAGCACTGTTACATCAGTGTTCCAATAGTCAATAGTAAGTGAATACCATATACTGGACTAAATATGTATTGACATTAGTTGATAAATAGAAATAAATAAATAACTAGCTATATATAGATGGGCACCAACTCTTATATTTTAGTAATGAAAATTTATATAAATATTTGTATTATGTAAGGAATTATTTCTTTACATTTTAGTGCATTTGAATAAAAGCATTTTTGTTTTAAGTTTAAATATTTAATAATATTTTTATTTAATATTTATCAAGATAGTATTTACATTTTCGCAATATTATTTTCCATTTCAATCTTCTAAACATCAATTTAAAAAATGGCTATTTCATGTGCCTGATGAATATTTTATTACCATTTTTTGTGTGTTAAATAAATTATTTTGATCTGTGTTAAAGCTTATTTGCCATTTTTAAACCATGTAGCGTTTATGTTTTACTTTTTTTTTTTATTCTGTTTAGTCCAGTTAAGAAATAAATAAAATATCAAGCTATTTTTTGTTTTCACCCCACAAATTAAAGTCAATGAGTTCAGTTTTTTTAATAAAATGAATTTTTTTTGTTGTTAAAACTATACATTAGGATGCGAAACAATGTACCACATTATTGGTATGAAGTAAAAAAAAATCCATACACATTAATTAAAAGTGAAAGAAGCCAATGGTTTATTGTTTGTAATTATGGCCAGCTGGTACTGAATATCTTTGTTTACTTTATCATTAAACTTTACAAATTATTTAATTGTGCAGAAATCTACTTTGCTGCACTAACCAATCCTAAGAATAATTTGTAGAATTTAAGATTGTAAACACCCTTTAAAATCTATTAATGCAATCTAATGATCTTTTTGTACACTTATTTATTTCTTAAGTATAAGGGATAAAATGAATTGCCAAGGCTCATTGTTAGACAGCCTGTTTCCCTGTTTTATAATTGTTATCTTGTTTAATGTTAAAATTTGAGCTGATCATTTATTGATAAAAATAACAGGATTTAATGATAGTTTGTTTTCTCTTTAAAGAAAACTAGGTCTAGGGATTTCTTATTTTTATTTCATCATAATTTTGTAACTTTTAACTTGGCTTCTAAAATTCTTTGTTAAATTTTGTTTCTCTTGAGATGTTGATGTTGAATGACATAATTTATCACAATCTACTTGCTACCAGAAATGTCAACATTCAAACCTGTATAGCACTTCCCTGTGTTAGTATTTCAATGTAAGATACACTGAGCTATTTTGTTGTATAGGTATGTTTCCTGAAGAGATTCTTAAATTACAAATATTATGTTGGCATGTGATGAAATAAGCTCATTTTGTCCATAACAACCCACAACAGTAGATAATTAAACAGCCTGTGATTTGTTAACATGGTCAGTGTGTTTAGGAGTAAATATTCAGGAAATATTTAAATGTTTTGCCAGCTGACAGACAGTAGCTGACTGAAGGGAAAAAAGCCCCATATTTCCTAGTTTGATTTACAATAGGAATTATGAATGGTAATCTTATAGGTAAATCTGTATTTATCTCTCTTGGTCATTTACAATGAGGTGGAAATAATAAATGGACTTTAACAGGGCCTGTGTCTACTGTCTAATGGAAAGATCGCTTATTGATCTACTGGACAGTGACGCCTTCATAGAGAAGTGTAGTCCGTGCGGCACACACGTCTGTATTGAACCACACTTGCCTACACTAATTCATTCACATCCTGCAGGCAGACTGGTGTGGGGGCGTTTGTCATGAATGCCAGAGAACTTGGGACCGGAATTGATTGCTGAGAAGGGGAGGGAGGGTTTGATACGTTTGGTCTGCTGGAGATGGAGGATACTGGAGTGTGCAGTTGTCAACACACAGTCCCTGGTCATTTCATTCACTGCCTGTGTCTTGCGAAATAGTTCTGGGTGGAAACGAAATCTCTGCAAGTGAAACATAAGAACTGACATACGCTCTGACATATACACGTGTAATGACTACTTGTTAGTTATAGATTCACAGGCTGTTCTATATCACCGTTGATACAGATAGTAAATAACACGTTTTAATTCTGGAAGTATCTCATGATGTGTCCTATTCCGTTCTCACTGTAAGATTTTTTCCTCTTGTAACAAACATATGTTATTTTTTAAACATTAGCCGTAGATACAAACCAGTGTGAAGCTGTAACACATCTGATACATGTAGACCTTTACGGGTATTTTTCCACATGATGCATATTGTGTTGAAATTATTAAAGTGACATTTTAGACATTTTTATTATTAATTATTGAAAGTGGTTTAAAAGAAGTTTCCCTTTAAATGTCAATCAGAAACTACTCATAGAACCAACTGTAAATTAATGACTGGTAAAGCTGCCTATTTAGAATGCGGAGCGTCAATTTTACACGAAAAGCAGTTGCTACCTTGTTTAGAGTATGCCATTTTATTGCATTTTAATCCTTGTTACGGACTTAGAGAGATCTGTTTTTCGCCACCATATGGTAGAACATTTTAGTTCAGAACTTCAACCAAACGAAGTATTTAACAACTTATTGGAGGACTACACCTACACGTGGAATGTATTGTGTAATAATCCCTTAATAGAGTTGTTAAGACAAACTTATGAACTGCTGGTCTGAACACAATGGTGAACAAGTAAGTTTATGTTGTATCGTAACCTTTGTCAGCTTATTGTAAATACTAATATGATCACTTTAAATCATCATTCAATTACTTTACTTTGTTAACTTTTCAGTTCATGTTGGAAGAGTCGATACAACTGTATAAGTAACAAAATTCTTAAAAAGTATTTTTTTTTATTAATCTTTTCTATTATGGAAACTCTTACATTTTAAAGTTCTATACCATATCAATTTATTTTTGGAAAAAGCAAGCTGGCATCTCATGATTTAGTTTCGCATTTAGAACAAGGGCACTTAAATACATGAAAGTTTGAATTCAGCTGTTTTAACTTTCAGTGAGAGATTTTGTGAGAATTTGTATACATTTAATGTACTATCGACCAGACTCTGTTAGGATAGTGAGTTCAACAACACAGTAACCTCATGAACCTGAAAATGATCAAATAATTGGTCAAAGACTTCTCTGGATATATTTTCTTAATTAACTATATCATTTCACTGTTTCGTGATAATTATAGCATCTCTATGTTCCGTGGTAACTATATCATCTCTATGTTCCATGGTAACTATATCATCTCTATGTTTCGTGGTAACTATATCATCTCTATGTTCCGTGGTAACTATATCATCTCTATGTTCCGTGGTAACTATATCATCTCTATGTTTCGTGGTAACTATATCATCTCTATGTTCCGTGGTAACTATATCATCTCTATGTTCCGTGGTAACTATATCATCTCTATGTTTCGTGGTAACTATATCATCTCTATGTTCCGTGGTAACTATATCATCTCTATGTTCCGTGGTAACTATATCATCTCTATGTTCCGTGGTAACTATATCATCTCTATGTTCCGTGGTAACTATATCATCTCTTTGTTCCGTGGTAACTATATCATCTCTATGTTCAGTGGTAACTATATCATCTCTATGTTCCGTGGTAACTATATCATCTTTATGTTCAGTATGTTCTTAAGATTTATCAAAGTTTCACTGACGGCCGTCCAGGATTGTTCCTTGTTGTAAACAATCAATATCTATATATGGAACTAGTTGGTGTGGGGCATGATTCAGGCTGACCTTTTGAATGCTATCATTGATTGACAGCTTGCAGTGCCGGGCCTGAGATGAAATATATTCGCTTAAAGTCATGTTTCACTTTCTGTCTAGATCATTTAAAGTCATGTTTCAGTTTCTGTCTAGTAGATAATTTAAAGTCATATTACAGTTACTGTATAGATCACCTAAAGTTCTGTTGCAGTTTTATTTAGATAATTTTTTTTTCGCTGTGGAAATCAAACAGATTCCTGTAAATCAAGTTCTATTTTCAGAATGTACATATTTAGCCAAATCTAATATAGTAAATTAGAAAAGTACGTTTGTCTTATTTAGTCTTTGATGAATAAATAATTAAACTAATTGTAAGCTACTGTAAATACACCTTCAACTTACCATGTAGTTAACTTATATTGATGTCTGTAAATGATCATTATTGATCACCAGGGCCTGGATTTTTATGACCGTAAATATTACTCAAATAAACATTTATTTATCCCCAAGAAAAAGTACAAACTAATGAAAATATGATAGTATACATTCTAAGTTCATTGTCCATTGTATGTAACAATCTATTAACTTCATCAACAATCACTTCCAGCTGGACTGGAACAGTATTTGCCCATGTCACCTCCAAGCCTTCTATCTGCTACACAGTTATGTTTAACCTCCTAACTCCATTAACTTATGTCTGACCAGCTGCAGAGGTTTATTGGATGTGTTTGATGGTGACACTAACACGACAATGGATGTTATACAACTGGAATGTGTTTGATGGTGACACGACAATGGATGTTATACAACTGGGATGTGTTTGATGGTGACACGACAATGGATGTTATACAACTGGAATGTGTTTGATGGTGACACTAACACTACATTGGATGTTATACAACTGGAATGTGTTTGATGGTGACACTAACACTGCATTGGATGTTATACAACTGGAATGTGTTTGATGGTGACACTAACACTACATTGGATGTTATACAACTGGAATGTGTTTGATGGTGACACGACAATGGATGTTATACAACTGGAATGTGTTTGATGGTGACACGACAATGGATGTTATACAACTGAAATGTGTTGTTTGATGGTGACACGACAATGGATGTTTTACAACTGGAATGTGTTGTTTGATGGTGACACTAACACGACATTGGATGTTATACAACTGGAATGTGTTTGATGGTGACACTAACACGACAATGAATGTTATACAACTGGAATGTGTTTGATGGTGACACTAACACGACAATGAATGTTATACAACTGGAATGTGTTTGATGGTGACACCAACACGACAATGGATGTTTTACAACAGGAATGTGTTTGATGGTGACACTAACACGACAATGAATGTTATACAACTGGAATGTGCTTTGGTTAAGAGTTGCTTATTTTAGCATTAGGAACCCCCAAGATCAAGGAAACAAAAGTTAGTAACTTAGGAACTTAAATGTTTTTATCCATTAAAAAAAGTTACCTTAACCCCAACGGGCCATCGCGGGAAAATAAAGTGTAGAAATCATATGTCTCTATAACCTAAAGCTGGATGGACTTGTGGGACGACTTTGCACCACATTTCAACTGAAAAAATTCCGCAGTTCTCGCCGATCATCGAACCCAGGACTATCAGGTCAATAGTATCTACACCACTCGGCCATCCGTCCCACTATTATATTGGTGTATTTTGGTATTTTTTATATAGATTTTTCTAAAAAAGAAATGGTTTTATAAACCAACTTCATCAATTCAGAACCACTCATTACATTTCATTATGCAGTCAATTATCGCTTACAGAAGATAAATTAATCCCCTTAGACCAGTGTTTCTCAGTGTGTGGGTCAAGACAAAATTTTAATTATAATTAAATGATCGATGATCCTAATTCAATCCTAACAACTCTGTATCGCTCTATGCTTCAAAACTAAAAGTGTATAAATCTGCAATGTTAATAAGACATCCATTTTATTCTTTTTCTTTTATCGTAGTTTTTTTTTTTCTTTACAGGTGGTTCGCGCGAATACAAGGCAATTTTTTTTTTGGTCGGTTGCAAAACCAAAACTGTTGTCATAGTGGGTCGAGAAGTACAAAAGTTTGAGAACCTCTGTCGTAGACCAGTGTTTCTCAAAGTATGGGTTTTGAGAGCTTATACAATATATTCTTTCTGATCATTTGGGTCGCGAAAACCGAATATGTTTCTTACTTGGTCTTGAATTGCAACAACTTTGAGAGCCATTAATATTTGTCTTACTCATACAATATACACACATTATTTCACAATTTTGTCGTATTTGTTTTTTTTAATTTAGTGCAATAAAAGTGGGTTTACTGTATTTCCATTTTGATAGTTATTAATAGTCCTACTATTTTGCTACGCCATTATTGTTGAAATATAGATGCTGAGACATAGATTCTGACAAATCCTACATCTATCCATCTACCTTTGTTCTTTTTATCAGTTATAAAAATATGCATTTTAATATTATCTTTTATTTTATGGTTTGAGAGTGAAACTATTCACTTTGAGTTTCTTATCCTAATTATATGGCCAATCAGTGAAAAGTTTTGGTGTGTTAATATGGTTGGTTACATTGTTTAATTAGTCCAATTTGTTCATTTTTATTTCTAGCTATTCATCACCAGTTTTATTATTGTTTATATTTTTATCCTGAAGCGATTCCTATTGGTAAATACAAAGTAAAAAAAAATATACATTAATGATTATTATTTATGTTAACATGGACAAAACCGCTTCCAAATAAATAGTTCCCTTATTATTAGCGCTGCTGATTAATCGTCATTAACGTGCGATTAACTATTGAAAAAATATGACATTAAAATTTTTAATGCAACACACCTTAATGCTATTTCCGTGTTAAAAAAAAAAAAAACCCAGTAAATAACCTAATTCAGACATTGAAGGTCACGATTCTGCGGCAATGGGGTTTAGTTACAAATATAACTCGGCGAAGTTTGGTTATTTCGGAAAAGTTTAACGTTAGCTCGAAGTCACAGTAAATGATTGAAAATCGATCATCACTGATCAGAACAACCACGAAGGAAAAACTGTCACGTGAACTTACAATATTATCATTTTCTGACCATGTAAAGTATAATTAGTAAATATCTCTCAACTTTGAAGAAAAAGCACTGAAGCCCATATGCCTAATGTTTCCAAATTTGTTCATTTAAACGTGTATTAGCGTTACACTTACTAAATTCTATAATTTGTTGTCAATCTAACCAGATTTTTTTTTTATTTCGGACACGTTGAGCTCAATTCATTGAGAAGATGTCTAGTCTAGGTAGTGGTGCCAGTCAATGATGTGTAGTCTTGGTAGTGGTGCCAGTCAATGATGTCTAGTCTAGCTAGTGGTGCATTTCAATGATGTCTAGTCTAGGGAGTGGTGCCTTTCAATGATGTGTAGTCATGGTAGTGGTGCCAGTCAATGATGTCTAGTCTATGGAGTGGTGCCAGTCAATGATGTCTAGTCTAAGTAGTGGTGCCAGTCAATGATGTCTAGTCTAGGGAGTGGTGCCAGTCAATGATGTCTAGTCTAGGGAGTGGTGCCAGTCAATGATGTCTAGTCTAGGGAGTGGTGCCAGTCAAAGATGTCTAGTCTAGGTAGTGGTGTCAGTCAATGATGTCTAGTCTAGGGAGTGGTGCCAGTCAATGATGTCTAGTCTAGGAAGTGGTGCCAGTCAATGATGTCCAGTCTAAGTAGTGGTGCCAGTCACTGATTTCTAGTCTAGGTAGTGGTGCCAGTCAATGGTGTCTAGTCTAAGTAGTGGTGCCTTTCAATGATGTACAGTCTAAGTAGTGGTGCCAGTCAACCACGGTCAAAACCCTTTCTGACTTTCACCCTGAGAAACTCAATTTGAGGTATTCTGTGCTACTACCATTGCTGTAGCCTCCTTGGTTGAAGTTGGTCTTGAGAAACTATTTAGAGAGTATGTGTTGATTTAGTACATGCAGATCGTCTCTTCTATAACAAAATGAGATACAAAACGAGGAGGTGGGGTCAGTAAGATAATAATAAGTGGATAGATCATAATCTAATGGCCACTGTGTCAGGGTCAATGTGAACTGGCTAGGTTATTTGTCGACTAAGTTGGCATGACCATTTTCAAGTGGCATTAAGTAATATACCGTACACAGAGTTTTTATAATCTTTGATTTTGAAATTATTGAAAAAAAAATGAAAGAAAGGTGAGGTTTTTATCAAAGTATTGTGTATACTTTCAGTCAATACCAGTGAAGATATTGTATTTGTATATCACCCCACCAGCAGTGTATGTGTACAGGTCAAACTCATTGAACTAGATAACTTAACCCAAGCTGTATACTTATCTAGCTATTTCAAAATAAATCATTTCTTAAGTCTGTATTGTCTCATCATTTTATTTCTTTTCTGGCTTTTTTTTCACACCTTTAGAATAATGATGTGCTAAGTGGAGCGTCCAGAGCCCATTTAGTTGGCTGCTATTGACATGAAGCCATCCTTGTCCATCCTGTTCTCTTTATGTGGGCCTCAACAGCCACAGTTTTGTCATACACACTTTGCATGGCTCATCTGTACACATTGTGTGTGTTATAGGATAACGTCATAACTAGTTTTACAATTGATTTTTTTTATTATCCTAAAAATCAATTAGCTTATACTGATCAGTGTTGACGACTGGTTTGGGGCCTTGTAGTAATTCCCAGTTTGAACTCCGGTCTGTGATATCTTATTTGTTCAGTTTAGACTGGGCGACATATGGCCCTGATTAATAAGAAGAATTGTGTAGTTTTTCATAACCGATATATTATACTTAGAACTAAAGTAAGACATTAATGTTTACACATATTTCATTCATAATTGTATTCGTAATCAAGTTCGTATTCGTAATTGTAATAAATGATAGCTTGTTTCAAATAGTTCCAGCATTGTGGCGTTAAAACCATTAATGCTATGTTCATATGGCTAGTCTCTATACATTTTCTGTTCGCTTAACTTAAATTATTACTTTTCATTTGACTAATGAATCTCTTTAATTGTATCTGTTATCTAATTAAGAAATCTCGCGTTGTCGTTTTTTTAAAAATATAAAAACACGTGAAATAGAATCGTTCGATGTAAGTTAAATGTTTTCTGGTCAATAATTACATATCACGTTACCTCGTGATTTTTTTGTCATACAAATTATTCGTCAAGACGTTTCACCACTTATTTATTTTACTAATAGTCAATATGAGTTTTCATTAAATAGCGTTTTTATTGTATCTCTCATTTATCCTTAGCACTATGTCAAGACGTTTCACCACTTATTTATTTTACTAATAGTCAATATGAGTTTTCATTAAATAGCGTTTTTATTGTATTCTTTATTCACCTGAAAGGCTCAACTTTAGTTTCGTTCATATTTTCGTGATTGTATTAAAGCCTGTACTTAGTGATACATGTATGCCGCACTTTTGACAGAAGAAATCAAATGTGCCGATCTAATTTCTTCCTGCTACTTAACTATAGAATAATAAGTGTATCGTTTTAAAATAAACAACTCAGCAATAATTTATTGTCATTGGTCTGTTGGAAAAGATCAAAGTGGTTTTAATATAGACCATCTGTTGATGATGGTGACGTACACACAAGTGGAAGGAAATAAACAAAATATAGCACAGTGAAGTTGAATTGGGAACATCTTCCCGATGTTAGAATCATCGTTATGTAAGTTAAAATATCACATTTGTATGAAATATGCACTAATAGCTGATCTATTTAATCATCTATAGTCTTTCTCCTTTTTGTGTTCATTAAAGGAATGAATTACTTTATATATATAAACATTTTGTGGTCTCCGAAACATTGTGAATACAATTTTGATATACTCATTACATGTTGTTGTTTTTGCAGCTGTAAGTTATACCAGCCAATATTTGCACAGTCATTATATCTAGCCTACAATTAAAAAATTATTATAACTAGCCTACAATTACTCATTATATCCAGCCAACAATTAATATTTTATCCAGCCAACAATTAATCATTATATCCAACCAACAGAAAACAATAATTAAATCCAGCCAACTAATAAACAGTGTTATCTGCCTACAATTAATCACAACTAATCACTATATCTAGCCTACAAATAATCATTACATCCAGTCAACAATTAAACATTATAACCAGCCAACAATTAAACAATCATTATATCCCGCCAACAATTAATCATTATATCCATCCAATAATTAAACATTATATCTAGCCAACAACTATCATTTTATCCAGCCAACGATTAAACATTATATCTTGCCAACCATTAATCATTACATCCAGCCAACAAAAAACAATCATTAAATCCAGCCAACAAAAAAACTATCATTAAATCCAGCCAACAAAAAAAACGATCATTAAATCCAGCCAACAAAAAAACGATCATTAAATCCAGCCAACAAAAAACGATCATTAAATCCAGCCAACAAAAAAACGATCATTAAATCCAGCCAACAAAAAAACGATCATTACATCCAGCCAACAAAAAACAATCATTAAATCCAGCCAACAAAAAAACGATCATTACATCCAGCCAACAAAAAAACGATCATTAAATCCAGCCAACAAAAAACGATCATTAAATCCAGCCAAAAATTAAATAACCGTCACATCCAGCCAAAAATTAAACTATCATCATATCCAGCTTCCAATTATTCAGTCATTATATGCAGCCACATATACACAATTATTACATACATGCTACAATTATACTATCATAACTTTACTCCAGAATAATTTATTTCAAATTATTGGGAAAAAAACAAATAATCGCTGAAGATGTAGGCCTACTTAACCTTTTGAATGGAATAAATCAGTGGTTCTCAAAGTGTGGACGAATTTACAGGTGGGTCGCAAATAAATGAAAGGACCTAGAATCCATCAACACATTTTGATATATGACTTCATTGAAGGTACCTTAGATTATTTTTGGACATTTTCTCTACCCTTTCTGGCCATGCTGCCTGGCCCCCGAACAATTAAGTTCGAACCTTGGATCAAAGTAGGCTCGCATAGATGACTGGTCCATTACAGTGAGGATTTAACCCTAGAGGTAAGTGGTTATAGAACGACACATCATATGTTCTGCTGAGTTACATTGATAGAACAACACAGCATGTTCTGCTGAGTTACATTGATAGAACAACACAGCATGTGCTGCTGAGTTACATTGATAGAACAACACAGCATGTTCTGCTGAGTTACATTGATAGAACAACACAGCATGTTCTGCTGAGTTACATTGATAGAACAACACAGCATGTGCTGCTGAGTTACATTGATAGAACAGCACAGCGTGTGCTGCTGAGTTACATTGATAGAACAGCACAGCGTGTGCTGCTGAGCTACATTGATAGAACAACACAGCATGTGCTGCTGAGCTACATTAATGAGTTACATTGATAGAACAACACAGCATGTGCTGCTGAGTTACATTGATAGAACAACACAGCATGTGCTGCTGAGTTACATTGATAGAACAACACAGCATGTGCTGCTGAGTTACATTGATAGAACAACACATCATGTGCTGCTGAGCTACATTGATAGAACAACACAGCATGTGCTGCTGAGTTACATTGATAGAACAACACAGCATGTGCTGCTGAGTTACATTTATAGAACAACACATCATGTGCTGCTGAGTTACATTGATAGAACAACACATCATGTGCTGCTGAGTTACATTGATAGAACAACACAGCATGTGCTGCTGAGCTACATTGATAGAACAACACATCATGTGCTGCTGAGTTACATTGATAGAACAACACATCATGTGCTGCTGAGCTACATTGATAGAACAACACATCATGTGCTGCTGAGTTACATTGATAGAACAACACAGCATGTGCTGCTGAGTTACATTGATAGAACAACACAGCATGTGCTGCTGAGTTACATTGATAGAACAACACAGCATGTGCTGCTGAGTTACATTGATAGAACAACACATCATGTGCTGCTGAGCTACATTGATAGAACAACACAGCATGTGCTGCTGAGTTACATTGATAGAACAACACAGCATGTGCTGCTGAGTTACATTTATAGAACAACACATCATGTGCTGCTGAGTTACATTGATAGAACAACACAGCATGTGCTGCTGAGTTACATTGATAGAACAACACATCATGTGCTGCTGAGTTTCATTGATAGAACAACACCTCATGTGCTGCTGAGTTACATTGATAGAACAACACAGCATGTGCTGCTGAGTTACATTGATAGAACAACACAGCATGTGCTGCTGAGTTACATTGATAGAACAACACAGCATGTGCTGCTGAGTTACGTGTTGGCACATTCTTTGCATTATATTTTGTTTGGTGAACTTTGTCAAGTAGACGGCTTGTGTATGAGAAGAGATTTTTGTCTTTGGCGGGGTGGAAGTCCGGGGAATGGGGGGCACGGTGACCCTGCAGGGCTGTTGGCCTTCCTGTGATGTGACAGTCTCAGATCAAATAGAGGGAGCAGGAGGAGGAAAGGAAGGGGTGACCTTAGAAAACAAACACTCTCACGTCTAGCTAATAGAGTTGTTGGTCGTTGTCTACACTTCAGTGTCCGGCATTAAACCACAGGAGAACGGCTCTCCTACTGCTTCATGTCTACATCGTATCAATCACTTGAGTAGTAGTACATTATCACACAATGTCTGTACCATGGCTCAATCAATAGGTAGGAGTTTTTTTTTTTTTTACACGTTCGTTTCGCTCCCATCATTTTGACTGTCATTGATCTGTGTGTAAACACCTATCTCTTAATGTGCGCTGTGATCACGTTTCTGATCTTGGTAGCAATGAAAGTAGACTATTAGCCCAATTCCTTTCTAAGTTCAAACCTGCAATGCATTGTAGATGCCTGTGATAAATGGGTTTTATGTACATCAGTTAGACGTATTGTGTTTCCTACAGTTGAACAAATGAAACTGTTTGATGACTATTATAAGTTTACATAGCTATATTTTTTTTCTCAAATACAGAACATTTGAGCTGTTGAAACGTATGTAGATACATTTTTAACGTTAACATTAATAAATGAAGTGAAAAATTAGTGATATAATGTTGGTAAGAATATTGTTCACAGTTTGCTTCATTTCATAGCCATACAAAGCAGTGAGTTAATAGAAGGACGTCTTCTGTCAGTTGAATTGATCAACTGACACTTTGATTGGTTTATCTATTAAAAAGTACAAACATATTATTATATTTTCTTTATTTCACAATGAAAAGTAAATAATTTTATTTAATCACTTATCATTTACATTTGAACTTATTTATTGACTTGTTCAGTATATTTTTTTTAATAATAAGACCGTAATATGAAGATTACACAAATAATTCAGTTGATTGAAGTGGATGTAGTTTTCACCTCATTTTAGAGTCACCAGAAATAGTTGTGCGATTGTCGTGAAACAGTGTGTCTTGTACACACAGGCTTATGTGGCAAACTGTCAGTCGAGGTGCCAACTGATGATTGAGTTTGTGGCATACTGACCTACTTTGTTCATCACCAGTTGCCTGGGTTAATGAACTAGCACATTGTTTTATACATCAATGTATCTATCTATTTAGATTCTGGCCTACTTTGTTCATCACCAGTTGCCTGGGTTAATGAACTAGCACATTGTTTTATACATCAATGCATCTATCTATTTAGATACTGGCCTACTTTGTTCATCACCTGTTGCCTGGGTTAATGAACTAGCACATTGTTTTATACATCAATGTATCTATCTATTTAGATACTGACCTACTTCATACACCGTTCATCATCAGTTATCTGGTTCGGTGAATTATCACATTGTCTCATTCACACGCAACTTAATTTATACATCTGTTATCATATTTTCGGTCTCATTATATAATACATAACTAGCAGTTTATCCGACGTTGCTCTAAAATGGCGCCATCAAGTGAAGTACTATTTTATCTTGGAGTTTCGAAATGTGTATTCACTTCGTGCTTAAATGACATGTTTAATGCATTATAAAGATAATAATTAAACTAGAATTTGTACCTGCCCTATTCTCCTGTGGCGAGCATTTGCAGATTATAGTTTGTATAGGCTAAAATAGATCTTCAATAGTACCCTTCATTAAAGGTATACCCCCTCAACGTCTCTATGATGAATTCTCACTTTATTTTGTTTTCTCTTACTGTGAAGCATTGTTAAATAGAAATATGTTAGTCAGGTGTATCCCACTGTGTTATATCTTGGTTTTATCGACATATTTCAGATCTGTTCATTCAGCACAATTACTGTCAGGAATCAGCATGATGGAAGACAGCGTAGAACCATCTCAGCCAAGTCGTGTAGCCGCCAAGAACAATTGCAATAACAATAGCACAGCTAACTGTAACAATAACTCCAACGGCTTGCCCGCCAACGGCTCAGTGACGCCTGATTTAGAGGAGAATGGTCACGTGAGTCCAGACCACCAAGAGTCGAACGATAACGACATGGTCAACAACAATAACAATAACAACACAAACAATAACAACGACAGTGTGCTGGAGTCTGACGATCCAAACCAAAGTAAAACTAACGGACTACTTTCAGACACGTCGGAGACACCCAGTCCGCCACTGTCCACCCATCAAGTTTCATCGCCAGTCCATGCGCCTGTAAACAACAGTGGTCACTACTCCTCGCACCTGGGTCCAGGCTACTATCTGGGTACCAGCACTGGCGGGACCCTCGGTCATGTCTGCATGTCTTCGCCTAGTAACTGCGCCTCACCCCCGGGGAGCTACCCCAGCTCCAACGCCAGCCACTCTGGTGGCTCAGGTACACACTCTCGGGGAGACAGTCCCGGGGATGGCGGAGGGTCATCTCCTCCCGGTGGTGGTGGCCAACACGTTGTCCATGTTCATGTGAATCCTGGTGAGACTTTCTCTGTTCGCCTTGGGGATCAGATCCAGCACATACAGGGTAAGTAACTTTATACTTTCCATCGGTCTAAAATCATTATATTGTTCAATAGACAGGAGCGATTAAACACATCATACATTACAAAGTGTGTACACATGATTGAGGTACCATACAATGCTTTCTCTGTAGGTCATATTAGAAGTGACTGAAAATACACTAACAGTTTTGTATACACTTTTTGTCTTTGAATACTTTCTGCTACTAACTCTTGAGGGAAATAGTATAACTTGTAGAAAACCATTTACACTGATTGTTAAGTACTGGCGGACTAAAGATAAGAAGATGTTTATTACTGACCCTAACATCTTCTTCGGATAGTACATCCATCTTAAATTGTCAATACAGTAAATAGATCTACAATACATTCTGGATAGAAGAGTGTTTGAGAGTGAGAGAAATATTTATGTTCGTTAAGGGTGAAAAGATTTATGTGACATTTCGTGACATTGAAAAAAACGTAAGTTAAAGTTTGGAATGTTTTCAGCTCATACTATGAAGTATGTTTCAAACTATGCATCACTCCATCTATACAGTCTTGTATTGTTCAATTTAAGACATGAATGTACGGTGTCGTTCACCATTTAACTTGAACAACATTAAGCTTGAATACATCAAGAAAGTGTTTACGGCAATAAATCTAGTAATCCCAATGTCCTTCCCACTCCGTGTATGTACGATGTATCTGTTTCACCGCTTGTCTATTGTTAGGCTATACACCAAATGACTTGCGACATATGTTCTTATTCTAACACTGGGCATCCTTCTCACTGATGCTGATTGTAATTATTTTGTTTAAACAGTATGTAACTACTGACACATTGTCCCTGTTTCATTAAGCCCAATGTTATTGTCATGTATATGTTACGTATGGTGTAGGCCAACTATAACGTGGACAGCATACAAAACTTGAGTATGGAGCATTTTAGATGTTCCTACTGATTGAATGTATACACCTATCTATATTTAGTTGTGTGTATTCCTTCTTGAGAGTGTGTTGTATATTATGTTCACATGTTACGTACGTACTAAGCTGTTTATAGTGTGGGTAGTTTATTTTATTTGCATTCGCCATGTGAAGGTGAGAAACGTTATGTTTGTTTATCGATCAGCACCAGATGAATCTGGCCAACCAGGACAAAGACTTGTAAAATCAATATCTCACTGGAGGTCGCTGAATCAAACAGATCCAACGGATGTTGATGGTTGGGACTACCACCACTCGCCCCATTCTACGTGTTCTCTTCGGCATTTATTATTGTGGCTACCTTCCTCATTTTTATTTGAAAGTTGTCCATCTAATACCATACATATCCATCTATCTACTTACCGGTCAGCTATATGTCTATCTACCTGTCTGTCTGTGTTTGCCTCTCTCTCAATGCACGCACGGTTACACCAACAAGATAAGTTGTCCAAGTGTCCATCTGACACACACAAGACCTACACACACACACTAACAAGATATATTGGCTCAAGTGACTGTGTGTATGTCCGTTGTTTTTGTGTAAGATTAAACTGACCCTACCAGATCATAGTGACCTTTAAACAAATACAACGCAGTAAACCCTATTTCGTTATTTACTGTCTTAGATCTCTGAGTCGTATAACCTTTATACTTTCATTTACTTCATTTGATTTGATTCAGACTAAAGGCGTCATGTCATTAGTCTTGTCGTGAGACTTGACCAACTATTAAAATCACTGCTTGACACCTATCACCCCCCTCCTTACTTACATGAATTTTGTTTTCATTACATGAAAATATTCTGTTGATTCCGTATGTGAACATTTAATCGTGATATTCATTTGAAAATTGATTATGGTATTAGTGTTTAATTACATTATTTCTATCCATCTGTGTTGAAATGTTCATTGACAGACTCACACTAAACACTCATTGACAGCCTCACACTAAACACTCATTGACTATCTCACTCTAAACACTCATTGACCGCCTCACACTAAACACTCATTGACTGCCTCACACTAAACACTCATTGACTGTCTCACACTTAACACTCATTGACTGCCTCACACTAAACACTCATTGACTGCCTCACACTAAACACTCATTGACTGTCTCACACTAAACACTCATTGACTGCCTCACACTAAACACTCATTGACAGCCTCACACTTAACACTCATTGACTGCCTCACATTTTGACTGCCTCACACTAAACACTCATTGACTATCTCACACTAAACACTCATTGACTGTCTCACACTAAACACTCATTGACAGCTTCACACTTAACACTCATTGACTGCCTCACATTTTGACTGCCTCACACAAAACACTCATTGGCTGCCTCACACTAAACACTCATTGACTGCCTCACACTAAACACTCATTGACTGCCTCACACTAAACACTCATTGACTGCCTCACACTAAACACTCATTGACTGCCTCACACTAAACACTCATTGACAGCCTCCCACTAAACACTCATTGACAGCCTCACACTAAAAACTCATTGACTGCCTCACACTTAACACTCATTGAATGCCTCACACTAAATACTCATTGACTGCCTCACACTAAACACTCATTGACTGCCTCACACTAAACACTCATTGACCGCCTCAAACTAAACACTCATTGACCGCCTCACACTAAACACTCATTGACTGCCTCACACTAAACACTCATTGACAGCCTCACACTAAACATTCATTGACTGTCTCACACTAAACACTCATTGACTGCCTCACACTACACACTCATTGACAGCCTCACACTAAACACTCATTGACAGCCTCACACTAAACACTCATTGACTGCCTCACACTAAACACTCATTGACTGCCTCACACTAAACACTCATTGACTATCTCACACTAAACACTTATTGACTGCCTTACACTAAACTCTCATTAACTGCCTCACACAAAACACTCATTGGCTGCCTCACACTAAACACTCATTGACTGTCTCACACTAAACACTCATTGACTATCTCACACTAAACACTTATTGACTGCCTCACACAAAATAAAACACTCATTGACTGCCTCACACTAAACACTCATTGACTGCCTCACACTAAACACTCATTGACTGCCTCACACTAAACACTCATTGACTATCTCACACTAAACACTTATTGACTGCCTTGACATAAACCCTCATTAACTGCCTCACACAAAACACTCATTGGCTGCCTCACATACTAAACACTCATTGACTGCCTCACACTAAACACTCATTGACTGCCTCACACTAAACACTCATTGACTATCTCCACACTAAACCCTTATTGACTGCCTTACACAAAACTCTCATTAACTGCCTCACACAAAACACTCATTGGCTGCCTCACACTAAACACTCATTGACTGCCTCACACTAAACACTCATTGACTATCTCACACTAAACACTCATTGACTATCTCACACTAAACACTTATTGACTGCCTTACACTAAACTCTCATTAACTGCCTCACACAAAACACTCATTGGCTGCCTCACACTAAACACTCATTGACTGTCTCACACACTAAACACTCATTGACTATCTCACTAGCTAAACACTTATTGACTGCCTTACACTAAACTCTCATTAACTGCCTCACACTAAACACTCATTGACTGCCTCACACTAAACACTTATTGACTGCCTTACACTAAACTCTCATTGACTGCCTCACACTACACACTCATTGACAGCCTCACACTAAACACTCATTGACAGCCTCACACTAAACACTCATTGACTGCCTCACACTAAACACTCATTGACTGCCTCACACTAAACACTCATTGACAGCCTCACACTAAACATTCATTGACTGCCTCACACTAAACACTCATTGACTGTCTCACACTAAACACTCATTGACTGTCTCACACTAAACACTCATTGACCGCCTCAAACTTCAAACTAAACACTCATTGACCGCCTCACACTAGACACTTATTGACTGCCTTACACTAAACTCTCATTAACTGCCTCACACAAAACACTCATTGGTTGCACTCACACTAAACTCACTCAACATTGACTGCCTCACACTAAACACATAATTGTTTACTGCCTCATTTCACTAAACACTCAGTTGACTATCCTCACACTAAACACTTATTGACTGCCTTACACTAAACTCTCATTAACTGCCTCACACAAAACACTCATTGGCTGCCTCACACTAAACACTCATTGACTGCCTCACACTAAACACTCATTGACTGCCTCACACTAAACACTCATTGACTATCTCACACTAAACCCTTATTGACTGCCTTACACAAAACTCTCATTAACTGCCTCACACAAAACACTCATTGGCTGCCTCACACTAAACACTCATTGACTGCCTCACACTAAACACTCATTGACTATCTCACACTAAACACTCATTGACTATCTCACACTAAACACTTATTGACTGCCTTACACTAAACTCTCATTAACTGCCTCACACAAAACACTCATTGCTAAATTTCACACTCAAAACACTCCATTGACTACCTCACACTAAACACTCATTGACTATCTCACACTAAACACTCTATTGACTGCCTTACACTAAACTCTCATTAACTGCCTCACACTAAACACTCATTGACTGCCTCACACTAAACACTTATTGACTGCCTTACACTAAACTCTCATTAACTGCCTCACACTAAACACTCATTGACTGCCTCACACAGCCTCACACTAAAATAACTGGCCGCTACATATGTCTTATGTTGCACAACACATACTATGTATTTTAGATGTACTAGAAATTGAACATATTGATATGCTGAACCGTACTGTCTGTTATTAGGGACTACCAGTAAATACATGCCCTGCATTTGCATTTTTCTGCAGTGTTGAACACGTTCGCTGTGTTGACTTAATTAGGAATTCACGTGCTCCACTGCTGTCTCGTTATTTCAGTTGAGTTGATCGTGTGATAGGAGGAGACATGGCTAGCACCGGTCATTGTACACACATAGGCCTTACTTGAATATAGGGTCATTTGTATTTGTGTCATCTGCATGTGTGTGATAGGAGGAGACATGGCTAGCACCGGTCATTGTACACACATAGGCCTTACTTGAATATAGGGTCATTTGTATTTGTGTCATCTGCATGTGTGTGATCCACCAGTGTTTGCTTTTTATTTTATTGAACTGATCAGCATGTATCACTTGTCCCAACACCAGGGCTGTGTCTGTGGTTGTCTGTAAACTTGTAGTTAGTACAAATCTGTTGTGTTTGAATCATAAATCAATAAACCTGAACTTAGTCACAGCTGTAGGATGAAGAGAGTCCGCAGTCTGACAGACTGTAGATATGAATTAATGCAAGCTTGACACAATTATTTTTAAGCCTTCAAACCAAACAATGTACATGTATTATATTTTTGAGAAATGTAAAGTAAAGGAGAAAAACAACATAGGCCTACATTAAATAAATGTGTGTAGGCCTGGACACCAACGACGTAGGCTATTTATGAGATTTCTTTCAAATATACTAAATTACATTTCTAGACCATACAAACCACACGTAAATATCGACTCCATTGTGAATCTACTTTGATAGCACCATTATAAGATAAATAGCTGAAATCTTCTTTTTTCATCCCTAGCTACACGGGAATGTAATAACGATATTTGTTTAATTTTTTATGTGTTTTATCGAGAAACTAGTCTTATGTAGTGGACATATAGTTTAAAAATACAAGGACATATGACACTTGTTTAGTAAGTCTGTCATATGAATAATTAATAAATACCAATTCTAACACCCAAATAAATTTTAAACATTCACATAAAGTCCATATATATATATATATATATATATATATATATATATATATATATATATATATAATATATTATCAGATTTTATCACGCATACATCAGTACAATAAATTCTATCATTATTCAGAGCTAAGCAACAAAATCAAGGGAAGTAAATGTTATTTTATTTTTGTTTGGCTTTAGCCAGTAACTTACCTTTGTCTTTTCCTTAAGTTGTGAACAGAGTCGATACAATGTGGACGATGTTATATAAATGGTGCTGATTTCTGAGATATTTAACGTTGAATCAATTAGGGTTGTTATACAGACGGAAAAAAACGCTCAGCATTAACATTTGAAAAGTTTATAAAAAATAATATCAAAATGAAGATTAAAAATATGTCTTTAAGAGTTATAATAAAATGTTCGGTTTCTTTAAAAATGGGCACCAGATTGATTTTTGTTTACGGTTTTTAGGTTTTTTTTAAATAAACTTTGTCGTTTACGGCTTCTTAATAAACTATGTATAAACTGTTTTGTCGAACAGAATTTGGATGTGTAATCACCATAAAATAGATCGCACATAGATCACATAATGAACAGAACTTAAACATTTTAATCGAAATTAATAAACAATTTCCTAGAAAATGTGGCTGATCTATTTATATCTACATATCTATTTATATCTACATATCTATTTATATATACATATCTATTTATATATACATATCTATTTATATCTACATATCAACCTTTTACACAAAACTTTTGTTTCAAATATCCTTTTTTTATTTGTGGGAAAAAACAACATATTTGAAGATACTGTAAAAAATGATGTACCTCCAACACTGTACTTGTAGGACGTTTATCAACACTGCACTTGTATGACATTTAACAACACTGTACTTGTATGGCATTTATCATCACTGTACTTGTATGGCATTTATCATCACTGTACTTGTATGGCATTCGGCCCACTGATATATAATCTTAAATTATACATTATTGCTTTATAAATTTTTCTCAGCATTTTTTAAAACCCTACCACTCTTAATTAGTTATAGCTGTGATATTAATGAACATAATGCATTTATATTTTTAATATGTTTAGATTCATTCTATTTACATATTATAGAGTAACATAAGTCGAACTTCTATTACTTGTATATCGTTGTGGTCAATTTATTGTTCGGTGGTCTAGTCACTCTAGTGCACATGTAATGGTTTGACTTGTGCCCCTTGTTCTATCTTAGTAATACAGACAGAAGTGTATGTAATATCTGTTCGAGTCATAACACTGTACACTAGTGTACACCGACAGAAGTGTATATTGTATATGTCCATGGCGTTAATTTGAGCCCATGACATAATACGATATTTTCAATAAAACAGTTTGCTCTAATCAGGTATGAATTTTACATTTGGTATTGAAAGAGTTTTTTTTTTTAAATAAATTAAATATAATCGATAATATAGAAATAAATAAAGCAAAAAAATGTTTTTTTTTAAATCAGATATTATACTTACATGGGTTTGTCTGTATACATCGATATACTGAGATTAATTACCAGAAATACTAAAGGCATTATACTTACATGGGATTGTCTGTATACATCGATATACTGAGATTAATTACCAGAAATACTGAAGACATTATACTTACATGGGTTTGTCTGTATACATCGATATACTGAGATTAATTACCAGAAATACTGAAGGCATTATACTTACATGGGTTTGTCTGTATACATCGATATACTGAAATTAATTACCAGAAATACTGAAGACATTATACTTACATGGATTTGTCTGTATACATCGATATACTGAGATTAATTACCAGAAATACTGAAGGCATTATACTTACACGGGTTTGTCTGTATACATCGATATACTGAAATTAATTACCAGAAATACTAAAGGCATTATACTTACATGGGTTTGTCTGTATACATCGATATACAGAAATTAATTACCAGAAATACTAAAGGCATTATACTTACATGGGTTTGTCTGTATACATCGATATACTGAAATTAATTACCAGAAATACTGAAGACATTATACTTACATGGGTTTGTCTGTATACATCGATATACTGAAATTAATTACCAGAAATACTGAAGACATTATACTTACATGGGTTTGTCTGTATACATCGATATACTGAAATTAATTACCAGAAATACTGAAGGCATTATACTTACATGGGTTTGTCTGTATACATCGATATACTGAAATTAATTACCAGAAATACTGAAGACATTATACTTATGGGATTGTCTGTATACATCGATATACTGAGATTAATTACCAGAAATACTAAAGGCATTATACTTACATGGGATTGTCTATATACATCGATATACTGAGATTAATTACCAGAAATACTGAAGACATTATACTTACATGGGTTTGTCTGTATACATCGATATACCGAAATTAATTACCTGAAATACTGGAGACATTATACTTACATGGGTTTGTCTGTATACATCGATATACTGAGATTAATTACCAGAAATACTGAAGACATTATACTTTCATGGGTTTGTCTGTATACATCGATATACTGAAATTAATTACCAGAAATACTGAAGGCATTATACTTACATGGGTTTGTCTGTATACATCGATATACTGAAATTAATTACCAGAAATACTAAAGGCATTATACTTACATGGGATTGTCTATATACATCGATATACTGAGATTAATTACCAGAAATACTGAAGACATTATACTTACATGTGTTTGTCTGTATACATCGATATACCGAAATTAATTACCTGAAATACTGGAGACATTATACTTACATGGGTTTGTCTGTATACATAGATATACTGAGATTAATTACCAGAAATACTGAAGACATTATACTTACATGGGTTTGTCTGTATACATCGATATACTGAGATTAATTACCAGAAATACTGAAGACATTATACTTACAAGGGTTTGTCTGCACCACTGACTTTGTCCAGGTGAGGAACTAACGAGGTCTTGTGCCGCTTCATTCTCTTCAGGTCTGTACTTGACCTGTGGTGGTCATCACTGATATCAAACACAGCACCACCGGACTCTGGCAGCGAGGCTGAACGCCTCACGACGAAATCAAAGCTGGACTTGGGAGTGAAGCTGGAAGTGGTGGTCAGTTCATGATTGGGTGTCTCTCCTGTGGTAGACAACAGAGCCTTCAGGAAACTGACCGAATTCTTGCATGACCTGATGGTGTCACGGGGTGATTTGACCATTGATTCATACTTATCCAGGGTAACATCTTCCACGCTGACATTTAAAAAATCTTTGACCGGGATGCCGTGAGCGATAGTGTTGTGTTCTGTGTAACATGATGACAGATCTGTGACACACAGGGTAATGCCATTAGGATAAACATGATTTACTCCTACGGGAAAATCCGATTTAGCGCGCCCAGTGTTGGTAGTACCGACTACTTTTAGTCCAGATTTCCTCTTGTTCTTTTTCAAATCATTTCTTTTAAGACTTGAACTGTTTCCGCTCTGAAAATAAACGACAGAATAACAGGCTATTAAGAAAAGAAATTCGCATGAAATATGTAAACACGGACAATTTATAATCAATTCAACTCATGGCAGTGTTTACTTACCTAGTCATTTTGTAACTATCTGCAGCTCTATTGGATAGTAACTTTTACTTTATTTTTTTCTTAAGCAATAATTAAATCAGTTTTTTTAATAGTTTAACAATGTATTGATTATATATTGATTTTCATGGATGATCTCACTTAAACAAAAAATAAATAAAAATAGTCATCAACATACATTAACATCTTTCAATTAATACATTTAAAATATTCACAATAGTTTATTCATTTAGACATTTAAAATTGACTGTAAAATAAATCTCTAACATTTTTTGCTGCTTAGTTTGTGCTATTCGGTTATGTGCAATATATTACTGGAGTAACTGTGTAATTGCTACCTTCGTATTCTATAATTTAAAAAAAAATTATAATTCACTGGTTGTCTTTTTTAATGCATTGTATGTTTCTGAGCCATATCAACGCGGGGTTCTAAAATCTGTTTATTCTAATTTCCCAGAACTTTCCTTCTAATTACTAAGTATTGAACATAATTATTACCAGGCTGGCCCTAGCAATTCTTTCAGCTATCCGGCCCGCGGGGAAAAGTTTTAAGCCAACGTTGACCTAAATATTTTGTAAAGTCTCTTTTTTTACTCCCTTTTACTGGATTTTATTTATATCTACAGTCTCTGTTGCTGTACAGTCTCTGTTGCTATCAAGAATTTAATATACTTCGTATTGTCTATTCTGATACAGATACAGACACACGGACAGACAAATATATATATATATATATATATATATATATACAGATAGATAGATAGATAGATAGATAAATAAATAGATAGATAGATAGATAGATAGATAGATAGATAGATAGATAGATAGATAGATAGATAGATAGATAGATAGATAGATAGATAGATAGATAGATAGATATAGATAGATAGATCATATAACATGACACTCACTAACCATTTTAACAGACATCCAGCACCAATTACTGCCACATAACCCCTGAAGAAAGTTTAACATCACAAATTCCACTGCCTGAGACACAATTATTGTCTATAAATATGTTCTGAAACTCTGTGTAGTTTTGACAACCAGTTGAACAAGCAATCCCTCTCCAAAATTGGACGCAGACATGGATTGTACCTGGATACGACATCCGTCTAACAAGAGTTTTAAATTAACGGCCCCATAAAGTGAATCAATAATTCTTAGTCGTTACATCGGTTTACTTTGATAATAGGGCAGCGTGCCCAGTCGTGGAATTATGGGATGGTGTGGGCAGGTCCTCTGAACAGAGGGGGTGGGGGGATGGGGGGGAGAGAGTTGGGAGATTTTGAAGGTAAATCAACGAACACCTAAATAATATGATCTACAGGTCATATGACGTCAGGCTGTCAATGTATAATGTATCGATCATTGGATATGTTCATAGATTAACCATGAAATCAAATCATATTTCTCAGTGGTCGTTGTTGTGTAGAATCAGTTCGATAACAAAATATTTAAACTTACACTGAATTAAAATAATGATAGTTTCTGACGATAGCGTTCTCAAACTGAAATATTTTAGTACCCTCTATTAACGAATAAATTGAAATACTTATGAATTATAGTTACAGTACTTCAGACCTTATTTGTTTTTGAATATACATTTTGTTTTAGTATGTTTCACCCGGCCTTGAAGTGTTCAGAAATCTTTAAATGATAACTTTCTATAAAAACTAAGATATATCTGAAATCATTACCTGCTGCATGTCTTCAAACCCAGTACGTGTAAAACACTTGAAAAGGTCAGTATGTAAGAGATTCTACTGTTGAATGACCCTTGCACATGGTCACTTCTTGTGTATTAAATATTAAGTGACCACATCAGCCCCTCCCTTTTAAATCTCATGCTAGGAGTGCCCCATCAGATATTTTCACCTAGGGCCCCCTGCAATAACCTGATAGCCTCTGTCATGACTCACGACAAAACGTAAGATAGGACCTGATTGTATGTTCAAACTTAGAACCCTCTCAGTTATCCTACAAGCCGAGACAGTTATCCTGCAGGCCGATCAGTTATCCTGCAAGCCGAGACAGTTAACCAGCAAGCCGAGACAGTTATTCTGCAAGCCGAGGCAGTTATCCTGCAAGCCGAGACAGTTATCCAGCAAGCCAAGACATTTATCCTGCAGGTCGATCAGTTATCCTGCAAGCCGAGACAGTTACCCTGCAAGCCGAGACAGTTACCCTGCAGGTCGATTAGTTATCATGCAAGCCGAGACAGTCTCATAAAGCTGGAGTAACGTATCTTACTGTGTCAGCAGCTGAGAACTGCATTACAGCCCAATGGTCTAAACTGTTGTCTGCTAGTCGGAATCACTGAGAGCTCAGTGGTCGGAATCACTGGAAAAACACGTGATGTACCGTTACCTGAACCTTCTAAGGCGGCAGCACCTGGAGTTGAAATTGGGTCACATCCTATCGAGACAGATGCTAAGACACATTACGAAACATGATAATTATCCTTGTATGCCAACTTTGCCATTCATCTTTTACTTATTGCTGTCATGCACAGAAAATACTTGATAATGTTCGGATATTTTCAGGTATATTTAACGACCATAAGTACTGGGTAAATTAACATAAGAATTGTTAATAATTCTTCGGTTACTAATCTTTAATATAATGTATAGTGGTAATCAAACTTTTGTGATTTGCTGTGAGCAAGTAAAACCTATTCGGTTTTTGCCGCCACCCACTTTAAAAAGTATAATCAAGCAATATTTAACGACCGTCTTACAGTCGTGACCCACAATACGTGGAGAACCTGTAATTTAGATGTTCCTAACACATGACATGTGTCAATGAAGTGGAGAACCATTAATTTAGATGTTCCTAACACATGACATGTAGCAATGAAGTGTAGAACCATTAATTTAGATGTTCCTAACACATGACATGTCAATGAAGTGGAGAACCATTAATTTAGATGTTCCTAACATATGACATGTGTCAATGAAGTGGAGAACCATTAATTTAGATGTTCCTAACACATGACATGTGTCAATGAAGTGGAGAACCATTCATTTAGATGTTCCTAACACATGACATGTGTCAATGAAGTGGAGAACTATTAATTTAGATGTACCTAACACATGACATGTGTCAATGAAGTGGAGAACCATTTATTTAGATGTTTCTAACACATGACATGTGTCAATGAAGTGGAGAACCATTAATTTAGATGTTCCTAACACATGACATGTGTCAGTGAAGTATAGAACCATTAATTTAGATGTTCCTAACACATGGCATGTGTCAATGAAGTGGAGGACCATTAATTTAGATGTTCCTAGCACATGACTAGTGTCAATGAAGTGGAGAACCATTAATTTAGATGTTCCTAACACATGACATGTGTCAATGAAGTGGTGAAGACTTAATTGAGTACCAAGTGTGCATCCTCTGTGTCATTTACTAAGTGTCATACATTTCCACGACATATAAATAGATTTCCCAACTGTCAGAACCGTGTAAATGTACCCCGGTGCCAGACTTGAATATAAAAGTAGAAAATGTGACCAGCCCAGGGCAGTAAATTTTTATTTGTAATTTTAGCTTTGAATTTTAGGTTGTAATTTTAACATAAAATTTTTGTCTGTAATTTCATCTTGTAATTTTTTATACCATACAAGTCACGATAAAAACAGTTTCTAAAACTAAAGTTTTTTAAATTGTAAATATTTTTTTTTAAATTGTGCAATAAATTTTAATCTTATCATGTTTAATTAATCGCTGATACTTGAAACTCTCTTTGTATGCCCATAATAGGCCTAAATGTGTATGCCCTTTTCAGATTGTAAAGAGGGCGACTAAAAGTGTAACTTGCACAGGGCTCAGCAATAGTTTTATATTCAGCTAATATTTAAATTTCATGCACCTGGATTCATTGTAATAAAAACATGATAGCAACCTTTCATGACTTGTACACGTTTTGCAGTAACCTAAAATGATATTGTAGTGCATGATGAAAGGGTTGAATTTTGTAACATTTATACGAGAGCCACAACCCTAAATCTATTGATACAATATAATCATTTAGCATATTCAGCAGGACTGCAGAGAGAAATTCTGGGCATCAGTGTAGAGACATATTGATTTTGTTTTGAGTCAAACTTCTATAAGTCAACTGAAGTCATCGAAACAAGAAAAAATGTAGTAAGAAACATTTAACACATATCTACCATAGTGTTTAGTGTGAGACAGTCAATGAGTGTTTAGTGTGAGGCAGTCAATGAGTGTTTAGTGTGAGTGTCAATGAGTGTTTAGTGTGAGTCTGTCAATGAGTGTTTAGTGTGAGTCTGTCAATGAGTGTTTAGTGTGAGACAGTCAATGAGTGTTTAGTTGAGACAGTCAATGAGTGTTTAGTGTGAGTCTGTCAATGAGTGTTTAGTGTGAGACAGTCAATGAGTGTTTAGTTGAGACAGTCAATGAGTGTTTAGTGTGAGTCTGCCAATGAGTGTTTTGTGTGAGTCTGCCAATGAGTGTTTAGTGTGATGCAGTCAATTAGTGTTTAATGTGAGGCTGTCAATGAGTTTAGTGTGAGGCTGTGAATGAGTGTTTAGTGTGAGACAGTCAATGAGTGTTTAGTGTGAGGTAGTCAATGAGTGTTTAGTGTGAGTCTGTCAATGAGTGTTTAGTGTGAGACAGTCAATGAGTGTTTAGTGTGAGGCAGTCAATGAGTTTAGTGTGAGGCTGTCAATGAGTGTTTAGTGTGAGTCTGTCAAAGAGTTTAGTGTTAGTCTGTCAATGAGTGTTAAGTGTGAGTCTGTCAATGAGTGTTTAGTGTGAGACAGACAATGAGTGTTTAGTGTGAGGTAGTCAATGAGTGTTTAGTGTGAGGCAGTCAATGAGTTTAGTGTGAGGCTGTCAATGAGTGTTTAGTGTGAGTCTGTCAAAGAGTTTAGTGTTAGTCTGTCAATGAGTGTTAAGTGTGAGTCTGTCAATGAACATTTCATGCAAATGCAGGGCATGTATTTACTGATAGTCCCTAATAACAGACAGTACGGTTCAGCATATCAATATGTTCAATTTCTAGTACATCTAAAATACATAGTATGTGTTGTGCAACATAAGACATATGTAGCGGCCATTTATTTTAGTGTGAGGCTGTCAATGAGTGTTTAGTGTGAGGCAGTCAATGAGTGTTTAGTGTGAGACAGTCAATGAGTGTTTAGTGTGAGGCAGACAATGAGTTTAGTGTGAGGCTGTCAATGAGTGTTTAGTGTGAGACAGTCAATGAGTGTTTAGTGTGAGACAGTCAATGAGTGTTTAGTGTGAGGCAGACAATGAGTTTAGTGTGAGGCTGTCAATGAGTGTTTAGTCTGAGTCTGTCAATGAGTGTTTAGTCTGAGTCTGTCAATGAGTGTTTAGTGTGAGACAGTCAATGAGTGTTTAGTGTGAGACAGTCAATGAGTGTTTAGTGTGAGACAGTCAATGAGTGTTTAGTGTGAGTGTCAATGAGTGTTTAGTGTGAGTCTGTCAATGAGTGTTTAGTGTGAGTCTGTCAATGAGTGTTTAGTGTGAGACAGTCAATGAGTGTTTAGTTAAGACAGTCAATGAGTGTTTAGTGTGAGTCTGCCAATGAGTGTTTTGTGTGAGTCTGCCAATGAGTGTTTAGTGTGATGCAGTCAATTAGTGTTTAATGTGAGGCTGTCAATGAGTTTAGTGTGAGGCTGTCAATGAGTGTTTAGTGTGAGACAGTCAATGAGTGTTTAGTGTGAGGTAGTCAATGAGTGTTTAGTGTGAGGCAGTCAATGAGTTTAGTGTGAGGCTGTCAATGAGTGTTTAGTGTGAGTCTGTCAATGAGTGTTTAGTGTGAGACAGTCAATGAGTGTTTAGTGTGAGGCAGTCAATGAGTTTAGTGTGAGGCTGTCAACGAGTGTTTAGTGTGAGTCTGTCAATGAGTGTTTAGTGTGAGACAGACAATGAGTGTTTAGTGTGAGGCAGTCAATGAGTTTAGTGTGAGGCTGTCAACGAGTGTTTAGTGTGAGTCTGTCAATGAGTGTTTAGTGTGAGACAGACAATGAGTGTTTAGTGTGAGGTAGTCAATGAGTGTTTAGTGTGAGGCAGTCAATGAGTTTAGTGTGAGGCTGTCAATGAGTGTTTAGTGTGAGTCTGTCAATGAGTGTTTAGTGTGAGACTGTCAATGAGTGTTTAGTGTGAGGCAGTCAATGAGTTTAGTGTGAGGCTGTCAACGAGTGTTTAGTGTGAGTCTGTCAATGAGTGTTTAGTGTGAGGCTGTCAATGAGTGTTTAGTGTGAGACAGTCAATGAGTGTTTAGTGTGAGTGTCAATGAGTGTTTAGTGTGAGTCTGTCAATGAGTGTTTAGTGTGATGCAGTCAATTAGTGTTTAATGTGAGGCTGTCAATGAGTTTAGTGTGCGGCTGTGAATGAGTGTTTAGTGTGAGACAGTCAATGAGTGTTTAGTGTGAGGTAGTCAATGAGTGTTTAGTGTGAGGCAGTCAATGAGTTTAGTGTGAGGTAGTCAATGAGTGTTTAGTGTGAGGCTGTGAATGAGTGTTTAGTGTGAGACAGTCAATGAGTGTTTAGTGTGAGGTAGTCAATGAGTGTTTAGTGTGAGGTAGTCAATGAGTGTTTAGTGTGAGGCTGTGAATGAGTGTTTAGTGTGAGACAGTCAATGAGTGTTTAGTGTGAGGTAGTCAATGAGTGTTTAGTGTGAGGTAGTCAATGAGTGTTTAGTGTGAGGCTGTGAATGAGTGTTTAGTGTGAGACAGTCAATGAGTGTTTAGTGTGAGGTAGTCAATGAGTGTTTAGTGTGAGGCAGTCAATGAGTTTAGTGTGAGGCTGTCAACGAGTGTTTAGTGTGAGTCTGTCAATGAGTGTTTAGTGTGAGACAGTCAATGAGTGTTTAGTGTGAGTCTGCCAATGAGTGTTTTGTGTGAGTCTGCCAATGAGTGTTTAGTGTGAGTCTGTCAATGAGTGTTTAGTGTGAGACTGTCAATGAGTGTTTAGTGTGAGACAGTCAATGAAAGTTTAGTGTGTGACAGTCAATGAGTGTTTAGTGTGAGTCTGTCAATGAGTGTTTAGTGTGAGTCTGTCAATGAGTGTTTAGTGTGAGGCAATCAATGAGTGTTTAGTGTGAGACAGTCAATGAGTGTTTAGTGTGAGGCAGTCAATGAGTGTTTAGTGTGAGGCAGTCAATGAGTGTTTAGTGTGAGGCAGTCAATGAGTTTAGTGTGAGGCTGTCAATGAGTGTTTAGTGTGAGACTGTCAATGAGTGTTTAGTGTGAGACAGTCAATGAGTGTTTAATGCGAGACAGTCAATGAGTGTTTAGTGTGAGTCTGTCAATGAGTGTTTAGTGTGAGGCAGTCAATGAGTGTTTAGTGTGAGACAGTCAATGAGTGTTTAGTGTGAGGCAGACAATGAGTTTAGTGTGAGGCTGTCAATGAGTGTTTAGTGTGAGACAGTCAATGAGTGTTTAGTGTGAGACAGTCAATGAGTGTTTAGTGTGAGGCAGACAATGAGTTTAGTGTGAGGCTGTCAATGAGTGTTTAGTCTGAGGTAGTCAATGAGTGTTTAGTGTGAGGCTGTGAATGAGTGTTTAGTGTGAGACAGTCAATGAGTGTTTAGTGTGAGGTAGTCAATGAGTGTTTAGTGTGAGGTAGTCAATGAGTGTTTAGTGTGAGGCTGTGAATGAGTGTTTAGTGTGAGGCTGTCAATGAGTGTTTAGTGTGAGGTAGTCAATGAGTGTTTAGTGTGAGGCAGTCAATGAGTTTAGTGTGAGGCTGTCAACGAGTGTTTAGTGTGAGTCTGTCAATGAGTGTTTAGTGTGAGACAGTCAATGAGTGTTTAGTGTGAGTCTGCCAATGAGTGTTTTGTGTGAGTCTGCCAATGAGTGTTTAGTGTGAGTCTGTCAATGAGTGTTTAGTGTGAGACTGTCAATGAGTGTTTAGTGTGAGACAGTCAATGAAAGTTTAGTGTGAGACAGTCAATGAGTGTTTAGTGTGAGTCTGTCAATGAGTGTTTAGTGTGAGTCTGTCTATGAGTGTTTAGTGTGAGGCAGTCAATGAGTGTTTAGTGTGAGACAGTCAATGAGTGTTTAGTGTGAGGCAGTCAATGAGTGTTTAGTGTGAGGCAGTCAATGAGTGTTTAGTGTGAGGCAGTCAATGAGTTTAGTGTGAGGCTGTCAATGAGTGTTTAGTGTGAGACTGTCAATGAGTGTTTAGTGTGAGACAGTCAATGAGTGTTTAATGCGAGACAGTCAATGAGTGTTTAGTGTGAGTCTGTCAATGAGTGTTTAGTGTGAGGCAGTCAATGAGTGTTTAGTGTGAGACAGTCAATGAGTGTTTAGTGTGAGGCAGACAATGAGTTTAGTGTGAGGCTGTCAATGAGTGTTTAGTGTGAGACAGTCAATGAGTGTTTAGTGTGAGACAGTCAATGAGTGTTTAGTGTGAGGCAGACAATGAGTTTAGTGTGAGGCTGTCAATGAGTGTTTAGTCTGAGTCTGTCAATGAGTGTTTAGTGTGAGACAGTCAATGAGTGTTTAGTGTGAGACAGTCAATGAGTGTTTAGTGTGAGACAGTCAATGAGTGTTTAGTGTGAGTGTCAATGAGTGTTTAGTGTGAGTCTGTCAATGAGTGTTTAGTGTGAGTCTGTCAATGAGTGTTTAGTGTGAGACAGTCAATGAGTGTTTAGTTGAGACAGTCAATGAGTGTTTAGTGTGAGTCTGCCAATGAGTGTTTAGTGTGAGTCTGCCAATGAGTGTTTAGTGTGATGCAGTCAATTAGTGTTTAATGTGAGGCTGTCAATGAGTGTTTAGTGTGAGGCTGTGAATGAGTGTTTAGTGTGAGACAGTCAATGAGTGTTTAGTGTGAGGTAGTCAATGAGTATTTAGTGTGAGGCAGTCAATGAGTTTAGTGTGAGGCTGTCAATGAGTGTTTAGTGTGAGTCTGTCAATGAGTGTTTAGTGTGAGACAGTCAATGAGTGTTTAGTGTGAGGCAGTCAATGAGTTTAGTGTGAGGCTGTCAACGAGTGTTTAGTGTGAGTCTGTCAATGAGTGTTTAGTGTGAGACAGACAATGAGTGTTTAGTGTGAGGTAGTCAATGAGTGTTTAGTGTGAGGCAGTCAATGAGTTTAGTGTGAGGCTGTCAATGAGTGTTTAGTGTGAGTCTGTCAATGAGTGTTTAGTGTGAGACAGTCAATGAGTGTTTAGTGTGAGGCAGTCAATGAGTGTTTAGTGTGAGTCTGTCAATGAGTGTTTAGTGTGAGGCTGTCAATGAGTGTTTAGTGTGAGGCTGTCAATGAGTGTTTAGTGTGAGACAGTCAATGAGTGTTTAGTGTGAGTGTCAATGAGTGTTTAGTGTGAGTCTGTCAATGAGTGTTTAGTGTGATGCAGTCAATTAGTGTTTAATGTGAGGCTGTCAATGAGTTTAGTGTGAGGCTGTGAATGAGTGTTTAGTGTGAGACAGTCAATGAGTGTTTAGTGTGAGGTAGTCAATGAGTGTTTAGTGTGAGGCAGTCAATGAGTTTAGTGTGAGGCTGTCAACGAGTGTTTAGTGTGAGTCTGTCAATGAGTGTTTAGTGTGAGACAGTCAATGAGTGTTTAGTGTGAGTCTGCCAATGAGTGTTTTGTGTGAGTCTGCCAATGAGTGTTTAGTGTGAGTCTGTCAATGAGTGTTTAGTGTGAGACTGTCAATGAGTGTTTAGTGTGAGACAGTCAATGAAAGTTTAGTGTGAGACAGTCAATGAGTGTTTAGTGTGAGTCTGTCAATGAGTATTTAGTGTGAGACTGTCAATGAGTGTTTAGTGTGAGACAGTCAATAAGTGTTTAGTGTGAGACAGTCAATGAGTGTTTACTGTGAGTCTGTCAATGAGTGTTTAGTGTGAGTCTGTCAATGAGTGTTTAGTATGAGACAGTCAATGAGTGTTTAGTGTGAGACAGTCAATGAGCGTTTAGTGTGAGTCTGTCAATGAGTGTTTAGTGTGAGACAGTCAATGAGTGTTTAGTGTGAGACAGTCAATGAGTGTTTAGTGTGAGGCAGTCAATGAGTTTAGTGTGAGGCTGTCAATGAGTGTTTAGTGTGAGTCTGTCAATGGGTGTTTAGTGTGAGACAGTCAATGAGTGTTTAGTGTGAGACAGTCAATGAGTTTAGTGTGAGGCTGTCAATGAGTGTTTAGTTTGAGTCTGTCAAAGAGTTTAGTGTGAGTCTGTCAATGAGTGTTAAGTGTGAGTCTGTCAATGAACATTTCAACACAGATGGAAATAGATATAATGTAATTAAACACTAATATCATAATCAATTTTCAAAAGAATATCACAATAAAATGTTCACATACGGAATGAACAGAATATTTTCATGTAATGAAAACAAAATTCATGTAAGTAAGGAGGGGGTAATAGTTGGTCAAGTCTCACGACAAGACTAATGACATGACGCCTTTAGTCTGAATCAAATCAAATGAAGTAAATGAAAGTATAAAGGTTATACGACTCAGAGATCTAAGACAGCAAACAACGAAATGGGGTTTACTGCGTTATATTTGTTTAAAGGTCACTCTGATCTGGTAGGGTCAGTTTAATCTTACACAAAAACAACGGACATACACACAGTCACTTGAGCCAATATATCTTGTTAGTGTAAGTGTGTGTGTAGGTCTTGTGCGTGTCAGATGGACACTTGGACAACTTATCTTGTTGGTGTAACAATGTGTATGTCTGGTGTGTGTCAGATGGACCCTTGGCCAATAAATCTTGTTGGTGTAACCGTGCGTGCATTGAGAGAGGCAAACACAGACAGACAGGTAGATAGACATATAGCTGACCGGTAAGTAGATAGATGGATATGTATGGTATAAGATGGACAACTTTCAAATAAAAATGAGGAAGGTAGCCCCAATAATAAATTCCAAAGAGAACACGTAAAATGGGGCGAGTGGTGGTAGTCCCAACCATCAACATCCGTTGGATCTGTTTGATTCAGCGACCTCCAGTGAGATATTGATTTTACAAGTCTTTGTCCTGGTTGGCCAGATTCATCTGGTGCTGATCGATAAACAAACATAACGTTTCTCACCTTCACATGGCGAATGCAAATAAAATAACTACCGACACTATAAACAGCTTAGTACGTACGTAACATGTGAACATAATATACAACACACTCTCAAGAAGGAATACACACAACTAAATATAGATATATACATTCAATCAGTGTAAACATCTAAAACGCACCATACTCAAGATTTGTATGCTGTCCACGTTATAGTTGGCCTACACCATACGTAACATATACATGACAATAGCATTGGGCTTAATGAAACAGGGACAATGTGTCAGTAGTTACATACTGTTTAAACAAAATAATTACAATCAGCATCAGTGAGAAGGATGCCCAGTGTTAGAATAAGAACATATGTCGCAAGTCATTTGGTGTATAGCCTAACAATAGACAAGCGGTGAAACAGATACATCGTACATACATGGAGTGGGAAGGACATTGGGATTACTAGATTTATTGCCGTAAACACTTTCTTGATGTATTCAAGCTAAATGTTGTTCAAGTAAAATGGTGAATGACACCGTACATTCATGTCTTAAATTAAACAATACAAGACTGTATAGATGGAGTGATGCATAGTTTGAAACATACTTCATAGTATGAGCTGAAAACATTCCAAACTTTAACTTACGTTTTTTTCAATGTCACGAAATGTCACATAAATCTTTTCACCCTTAACGAACATAAATATTTCTCTCACTCTCAAACACTCTTCTATCCAGAATGTATTGTAGATCTATTTACTGTATTGACAATTTAAGATGTATGTACTATCCGAAGAAGATGTTAGGGTCAGTAATAAACATCTTCCTATCTTTAGTCCGCCAGTACTTAACAATCAGTGTAAATGGTTTTCTACAAGTTATACTATTTCCCTCAAGAGTTAGTAGCAGAAAGTATTCAAAGACAAAAAGTGTATACAAAACTGTTAGTGTATTTTCAGTCACTTCTAATATGACCTACAGAGAAAGCATTGTATGGTACCTCAATCATGTGTACACACTTTGTAATGTATGATGTGTTTAATCGCTCCTGTCTATTCTTTGAACAATATAATGATTTTAGACCAATGGAAAGTATAAAGTTACTTACCCTGTATGTGCTGGATCTGATCCCCAATGCGAACAGAGAAAGTCTCACCAGGATTCACATGGACATGGACAACGTGTTGGCCACCACCACCGGGAGGAGATGACCCTCCGCCATCCCCGGGACTGTCTCCCCGAGAGTGTGTACCTGAGCCACCAGAGTGGCTGGCGTTGGAGCTGGGGTAGCTCCCCGGGGGTGAGGCGCAGTTACTAGGCGAAGACATACAGACATGACCCAGGGTCCCGCCAGTGCTGGTACCCAGATAGTAGCCTGGACCTAGGTGCGAGGAGTAGTGACCACTGTTGTTTACAGGTGCATGGACTGGCGATGAAACTTGGTGGGTGGACAGTGGCGGACTGGGTGTCTCCGACGTGTCTGAAAGTAGTCCGTTAGCTTTACTTTGGTTTGGATCGTCAGACTCCAGCACACTGTCGGTGTTATTGTTTGTGTTGTTATTGTTATTGTTGTTGACCATGTCGTTATCGTTCGACTCTTGGTGGTCTGGACTCACGTGACCATTCTCCTCTAAATCAGGCGTCAGTGAGCCGTTGGCGGGCAAATCATTGGAGTTATTGTTACAGTTAGCTGTGCTATTGTTATTGCAATTGTTCTTGGCGGCTACACGACTTGGCTGAGATGGTTCTACGCTGTCTTCCATCATGCTGATTCCTGACAGTAATTGGGCTGACTGAACAGATCTGAAATATGTCGATAAAACCAAGATATAACACAGTGGGATACACCTGACTAACATATGTCTATTTAACAATGCTTCATAGTAAGAGGAAACAAAATAAAGTGAGAATTCATCATAGAGACGTTGACTGGGTATACCTTTAATGAAGAGTACTATTGAAGATCTATTTTAGCCTATACAAACTATAATATGCAAAGGCTCGCCACAAGAGAATAGGGCAAGATAAAATAGTACTTCACTTGATGGCGCCATTTTAGAGCAACGTTGGATAAACTGCTAGTTATGTATTATATAATGAGACCGAAAATATGATATCAGATGTATAAATTAAGTTGCGTGTGTATGAGACAATGTGGCAATTCACCGAACCAGATAACTGATGATGAACGGTGTATGAAGTAGGTCAGTATCTAAATAGATAGATACATTGATGTATAAAACAGTGTGCTAGTTCATTAACCCAGGCAACTGGTGATGAACAAAGTAGGCCAGTATCTAAATAGATAGATAGGCCTACATTGATGTATAAAACAATGTGCTAGTTCATTAACCCAGGCAACTGGTGATGAACAAAGTAGGCCAGTATCTAATTCTAAATAGAAAGATGCATTGATGTATAAAACAATGTGCTAGTTCATTAACCCAGGCAACTGGTGATGAACAAAGTAGGCCAGTATGCCACAAACTCAATCATCAGTTGGCACCTCGACTGACAGTTTGCCACATAAGCCTGTGTGTACAAGATACACTGTTTTACGACAATCGCACAACTATTTCTGGTGACTCTAAAATGAGGTGAAAACTACATCCACTTCAATCAACTGAATTATTTGTGTAATCTTCATATTACGGTCTATTATTAAAAAAATATACTGAACAAGTCAATAAATAAGTTGAAAATGTAAATGATAAGTGATTAAATAAAATTATTTACTTTTCATTGTGAAATAAAGAAAATATAATAATACGTTTGTACTTTTTAATAGATTAACCAATCAAAGTGTCAGTTGATCAATTGAACTGACAGAAGACGTCCTTCTATTAACTCACTGCTTTGTATGGCTATGAAATGAAGCAAACTGTGAACAATATTCTTACCAACATTCTATCACTAATTTTTCACTTCATTTATTTATGTCAACTTTTAAAATGTATCTACATACGTTTCAACAGCTCAAATGTTCTGTATTTGAGAAAAAATATAGCTATGTAAACTTATAATAGTCATCAAACAATTTCATTTGTTCAACTATAGGAAACAATACGTCTAACTGATGTACATAAAACCCATTTATCACAGGCATCTACAATGCATTGCAGGTTTGAATTTAGAAAGGAATTGGGCGAATAGTCTACTTTCATTGCTACCAAGATCAGAAACGTGATCACAGCGCACATCAAGAGACAGGTGTTTACACACAGATCAATGACAGTCAAAATGATGGGAGCGAAACGAACGTGTAAAAAAAAAACAACTCCTACCTATTGATTGAGCCATGGTACAGACATTGTGTGATGATGTACTACTACTCAAGTGATTGATACGATGTAGACATGAAGCAGTAGGAGAGCCGTTCTCCTGTGGTTTAATGCCGGACACTGAAGTGTAGACAACGACCAACAACTCTATTAGCTAGACGTGAGAGTGTTTGTTTTCTAAGGTCACCCCTTCCTTTCCTCCTCCTGCTCCCTCTATTTGATCTGAGACTGTCACATCACAGGAAGGCCAACAGCCCTGCAGGGTCACCGTGCCCCCCCCCATCCTCCGGACTTCCACCCCGCCAAAAGACAAAAATCTCTTCTCATACACAAGCCGTCTACTTGACAAAGTTCACCAAACAAAATATTATGCAAAGAATGTGCCCACACGTAACTCAGCAGCACATGCTGTGTTGTTCTATCAATGTAACTAAGCAGCACATGCTGTGTTGTTCTATCAATGTAACTCAGCAGCACATGCTGTGTTGTTATATCAATGTAACTCAGCAGCACATGCTGTGTTGTTCTATCAATGTAACTCAGCAGCACATGCTGTGTTGTTCTATCAATGTAACTCAGCAGCACATGCTGTGTTGTTCTATCAATCTAACTCAGCAGCACATATGATGTGTCGTTCTATCAATGTAACTCAGCGGCACATGATGTGTTGTTCTATCAATGTAACTCAGCAGCACATGATGTGTTGTTCTATCAATGTAACTCAGCAGCACATGATGTGTTGTTCTATAACCACTTACCTCTAGGGTTAAAACCTCACTGTAATGGACCAGTCATCTGTGCGAGCCTACTTTGATCCAAGGTTCGAACTTAATTGTTCGGGGGCCAGGCAGCATGGCCAGAAAGGGTAGAGAAAATGTCCAAAAATAATCTAAGGTAGGCTACCTTTAATGAAGTCATATATCAAAATGTGTTGATGGATTCTCGGTCCTTTAATATTTTTGCGACCCACCTGTAAATTCGTCGACACTTTTGAGAACCACTGATATATTCCATTCAAAAGGTTAAGTAGGCCTACATCTTCAGCGATCTGTACATCTTCAGCGATTGGTTTTTTGTTTTCCCAATAATTTTAAATAAGTTATTCTGGAGTAAAGTTATGATAGTAAAATTGTAGGATGTATGTAATAATTGTGTATATGTGGCTGCTTATAATGACTGAATAATTAATTGTAAGCTGGATATGATGATTGTTTAATTTTTGGCTGGATTTAATGATCGTTTTTTTTTTTGTTGGCTGGATTTAATGATCGTTTTTTTTTTGTTGGCTGGATTTAATGATCGTTTTTTTTGTTGGCTGGATTTAATGATTCTTTTTTGTTGGCTGGATATAATGATTAATGGTTGGCAAGATATAATGTTTAATCGTTGGCTGGATAAAATGATAGTTGTTGGCTGGATATAATGTTTAATTATTGGATGGATATAATGATTAATTGTTGGCGGGATATAATGATTGTTTAATTGTTGGCTGGTTATAATGTTTAATTGTTGATTGGATGTAATAAATGTTTATTTGTTGGCTGGATATAATGATTATTTGTAGGCTAGATATAGTGATTAGTTGTGATTAATTGTAGGCAGATAACACTGTTTATTGGTTGGCTGGATTTAATCATTGTTTTCTGTTGGTTGGATATAATGATTAATTGTTGGCTGGATAAAATATTAATTGTTGGCTGGATATAATGATTAATTGTAGGCTAGTTATAATAATTTTTTTATTGTAGGCTAGATATAATGACTGTGCAAAGCTGGTATAACTTACAGCTGCAAAAACAACAACATGTAATGAGTGTATCAAAATTGGATTCACAATGTTTCGGAGACCACAAAATGTTTATATATATATAAAGTAATTCATTCCTTTAATGAACACAAAAAGGAGAAAGACTATAGATGATTAAATAGATCAGCTATTAGTGCATATTTCATACAAAATTGATATTTTAACTTACATAACGATGATTCTAACATCGGGAAGATGTTCCCAATTCAACTTCACTGTGTTATATTTTGTTTATTTCCTTCCACTTGTGTGTACGTCACCATCATCAACAGATGGTCTATATTAAAACCACTTTGATCTTTCCCAACAGACCAATGACAATAAATTATTGCTGAGTTGTTTATTTTAAAACGATACACTTATATTATTCTATAGTTAAGTAGCAGGAAGAAATTAGATCGGCACATTTGATTTATTATGTCACAAGTGCGGCATACATGTATCACTAAGTACAGGCTTTAATACAATCACGAAAATATGAACGAAATTATAGTTCAGCCTTTCAGGTGAATAAAGAATAATAAATAGTGCTAAGGATAAATGAGAGATAAAATAAAAACGCTATTTAATGAAAACTCATATTGACTATTAGTAAAATAAATAAGTGGTGAAACATCTTGACGAATAATTTGTATGACAAACAAGCAATTAAGCCTGTTCCATTCTGGACACAGGACGTGTTAGTGCATTTTCATGTTATGTATCAGTACGTTTGTTAGCTTTCAGTAAATATTTGTAAATGTTTATAAATTCAATATTGTAATGCATATATCTGTAAAAAAAAATATTATAAAGACGTTTCTTCATATTTGAAAAAAAAATATTTTCTCTTAAATCTAACTACAAGTGGTTTGTGGTTACTGAAATAGGACTCATAATTGAAAACATTCGAAATTGTAGTCATTTAATCGTCCGAAAACTCCGTCAATTGTTGCATAGCTCTGATACTTTCAATTAAACTCAGAACACAAGCTTACTATTTCATTTGATGAGTTTCTTAATAAATCTTGGTGAAACTACGTGCTGCAGTATTTCGCACCAAATAAACGGGTTATTGAACGTACAAGATGTAGCATGGGGCCATATATATAATATATAAGCCCCTTAGGAGCCCTGAAGCCCGGCCCTCAGAGGTCCTATCGCGAAATGAATTTTTTATGTACACATGGCAGGCCAAGACCTACAAAATGATATATACATCATGGGTCTAGGACTTATGGTTGTTGAGATCTAGGGTGATGACAGACAGACAGACAGACAGACAAAACGGGGAAACGTGATCTGTAATTATTGACCAGAAAACATTTAACTTACATCGAACGATTGTATTTCACGTGTTTTTATATTTAAAAAAAAACGACAACGCGAGATTTCTTAATAAGATAACAGATACAATTAAAGAGATTCATTAGTCAAATGAAAAATAATAATTTAAGTTAAGCGAACAGAAAATGTATAGAGACTAGCCATATGAACATAGCATTAATGGTTTTAACGCCACAATGCTAGAACTATTTGAAACAAGCTATCATTTATTACAATTACGAATACGAACTTGATTACGAATACAATTATGAATGAAATATGTGTAAACATTAATATCTTACTTTAGTTCTAAGTATAATATATCATCGGTTATGAAAAACTACACAATTCTTCTTATTAATCAGGGCCATATGTCACCCAGTCTAAACTGAACAAATAAAATATCACAGACCGGAGTTCAAACTGGGAATTACTACAAGGCCCCAAACCAGTCGTCAACACTGATCAGTATAAGCTAATTGATTTTTAGGATAATAAAAAAAATCAATTGTAAAACTAGTTATGACGTTATCCTATAACACACACAATGTGTACAGATGAGCCATACAAAGTGTGTATGACAAAACTGTGGCTGTTGAGGCCCACATAAAGAGAACAGGATGGACAAGGATGGCTTCATGTCAATAGCAGCCAACTAAATGGGCTCTGGACGCTCCACTTAGCACATCATTATTCTAAAGGTGTGAAAAAAAAGCCAGAAAAGAAATAAAATGATGAGACAATACAGACTTAAGAAATGATTTATTTTGAAAGAGCTAGATAAGTATACAGCTTGGGTTAAGTTATCTAGTTCAATGAGTTTGACATGTACACATACAGTGCTGGTGGGGTGATATACAAATACAATATCTTCACTGGTATTGACTGAAAGTTTACACAATACTTTGATAAAAACCTCACCTTTCTTTCAATTTTTTTAATCATTTCAAAATGAAAGATTATAAAAACTCTGTGTACGGTATATTACTTAATGCCACGTGAGGATGGTCATGCCAACTTAGTTGACAAATAACCTAGCCAGTTCACATTGACCCTGACACAGTGGCCATTAGATTATGATCTATCCAATTATTATTATCTTACTGACCCCACCTCCTCGTTTTATATCTCATTTTGTTATAGAAGAGACGATCTGCATGTACTAAATCAACACATACTCTCTAAATAGTTTCTCAAGACCAACTTCAATCAAGGAGGCTACAGCAATGGTAGTAGCACAGAATACCTCAAATAGGTTTGAGTTTCTCAGGGTGAAAGTCAGAAAGGGTTTTGACCGTCGTTGACTGGCACCACTACTTAGACTGGACATCTTTGAAAGGCACCAGTACCTAGACTAGACATCAGTGACTGGCACCACTCCATAGACTAGACATCATTGACTGGCACCACTACCTAGACTAGACATCATTGACTGGCACCACTCCCTAGACTAGACATCATTGACTGGCACCACTACCTAGACTAGACATCATTGACTGGCACCACTCCCTAGACTAGACATCATTGACTGGCACCACTACCTAGACTAGACATCTTCTCAATGAAATGAGCTCAACGTGTCCGAAATAAAAAAAATCTGGTTAGATTGACAACAATGCGGTTCATTATAGAATTTAGTAAGTGTAACGCTAATACACATTTAAATGAACAAATTTGGAAACATTAGGCATATGGGCTTCAGTGCTTTTTCTTCAAAGCTGAGAGATATTTACTAAACTAATTATACTTTACATGGTCAGAAAATGATACTATTGTAAGTTCACGTGACAGTTTTCCTTCGTGGTTGTTCTGATCTGTGATGATCGATATCATTTTATTTTCAATCATTTACTGTGTTTTCGAGCTAACGTTAAACTTCTCCGAAATAACCAAACTTCGCTGAGTTATATTTGTAACAAAAGACCTAAAATAAACCCCATTGCCGCAGAATCGTGACCTTCAATGTCTGAATTAGGTTATTTACTGTTTTTTTTTTAAAAAAAAAACACGGAAATAGCATTAAGGTGTGTTGCATTAAAAATTTTAATGTCATATTTTTTCAATAGTTAATCGGACGTTAATGACGATTAATCAGCAGCGCTAATAATAAGGGAACTATTTATTAGGAAGCGGTTTTACTCGTGTCCATGTTAACATAAATAATAATCATTGATGTATAATTTTTTTACTTTGTATTTACCAATAGGAATCGCTTTAGGAGAAAATATAAACAATAATCAAACTGATGATGAATAGCTAGAAATAAAAATGAACAAATTTGACTAATTAAACAATGTAACCAACCATATTAACATACCAAAACTGTTCACTGATTGACCATATAATTAGGATAAGAAACTCAAAGTGAATAGTTTCACTCTCAAACCATAAAATAAAAGATAATATTAAAATGCATATTTTTATAACTGATAAAAAGAACAAAGGTAGATGGATAGATGTAGGATTTGTCAGAATCTATGTCTCAGCATCTATATTTCAACAATGATGGCGTAGCAAAATAGTAGGACTATTAATAAATATCAAAATGGAAATACAGTAAACCCACTTTTATTGGAATAAATAAAAAAAATACGACAAAATTGTGAAATAATGTGTGTATATTAGGGTGATAACTATTTTCATTATTTTTCGTAACGAAACTGAAACCCCTTACATTCGAGGAACAATTGTATGTAGATGACAGTAGCAACATTATTTTTTTTTAACTGAAAAAAGTTCTCCCACCTTTTCATTTTTGTTTTCACATATCGTGCAGTTTGACTATCGGTTTCAATTTCACACTGAATTTTTACATGACTTACTAAACTGCTTTTAAGCACATTCCAGTCAGTTGTTTCCATTTGTTTATAAACAAGGCATCTACCCTCATCTTCTAAACAGAATAGGGATCAGAGTATTCCATCTGTTGAAAAGCTAATCAATCTCACACGGATGCCTACAAACCGTCAAATTCTTGGAAACTTCACTTTTCTGTTCAATAGCCAGAAACGGCGACTGGATCAAATCAAAATTATGATCACTGATATAGAATTGCTCTGGAGGGAAATTCTAGACTTTCCACTATTATCCAGCACACTTATCAGAATGAAACTCAATGGTCTAATTGATTTATATGACAAAAACAAAAAGAAACTGTCTGATAAATTTACTACAACACTTTCTTAGTTATTTGAAGTCACCAACGTTAATGGAGAACAGAAAAGCACGGAGGATAAAGAGCTCTACCAGAGGCAAGTTAAGAGTGGAGGAAAGATTGGTTATTCAATGGTCAAACAAGCCCCTATGGAATCAATCCACCCAAGAAAACGAATCCGACTATTAAAAATTCAATCTCAAGCCAGCTCTTTTCAATAACAACCTACACAAACACATACAACTGTCTCAGAATCTTCGGATTCTGAAACATCTGCTTCTTCACCCGACTCGACAACCTTTTCTTCCACGCCATCTTCTCCTGAATGCAAACCGAAATATCAAAGAGCAAGCACTACAACAGCAGGTTTGCTAGAACTGAAAAAAACATTTCTACACATAAAGCATATGACGTACTTGCAACCATTGCTGAACAGGGTCATGATATGCCGGTTCCAAGTCATGCGGGTGCTTGGAAAAGAGTTATCTCTGAAGGACGGAAAATGAAAACCAAAATTTTTCAAAAACTTCAAAGCAAAGATTGTCTCCAGTTTGATGGTAAAAGAGTGAAAGGGTAAGAGAATCAAGTAGTTCTGCTGAAAAATATGACAACCGAAATCAAACTCGGTATTCTTAAATGTGAGAGTGGTTCTGCCGCGGCCATTCAAAGGAACTAAAACTGCTGATTGATGAATATGATGCTTGGGAAAATATGTGCATGATAATATGTGGCACGACCGCAATAAATACTGCACGGGATTGTATAGCTCATACAGGGTGATGTCTTGAGCAAGGGCTTTCAGAAGTCACAATATATTGACTGTCAGCACCATGTACTCGACCTCCTTCTGAAACAAATCATGAATTTTCTTATTCAAGAGACAACAAGCAAACCAGAACTCAACTATTCCTTCATTGACAAATTAAAACAAAATTATGTCACTCTTCAGGCTGATTATCGCCTTGTAGCAACAGATGATGTTAGCACAGGCCAAACCCTGGATGGCGAGATGATTTCCGATGATTTCTTTTTATGAATTATGTCAGGCATATCGTCATTACAAAACAACTTCAAGTCATTACAAAACAACTTCACGTTGGCCTCGCATCAGCTGGAAGAAACTACCTTATTTACACCAGGCAACTCACGTGCGATATATACTATTATAGCATTATTTCTGATACCAGAGTGGTGCAGCATCCTCACTCCTGCCTGCAACTTCATCTGCTATGAATGGGCAAATGCTTGATTCCATTCCCAACACTACAATAAAGCGTCCTTCAATGAACCGTTTACCTCTTTATCAGGATAAAATGCAAGAAGGCAATTAGGTTTTAAATGACCCATTTCCTTTTTAGAAAAATCTATATAAAAAATACCAAAATACACCAATATAATAGTGGGACGGATGGCCGAGTAGTGTAGATACTATTGACCTGATAGTCCTGGGTTCGATGATCGGCGAGAACTGCGGAATTTTTTCAGTTGAAATGTGGTGCAAAGTCGTCCCACAAGTCCATCCAGCTTTAGGTTATAGAGACATATGATTTCTACACTTTATTTTCCCCGATGGCCCGTTGGGGTTAAGGTAACTTTTTTTAATGGATAAAAACATTTAAGTTCCTAAGTTACTAACTTTTGTTTCCTTGATCTTAGGGGTTCCTAATGCTAAAATAAGCAACTCTTAACCAAAGCACATTCCAGTTGTATAACATTCATTGTCGTGTTAGTGTCACCATAAAACACATTCCAGTTGTATAACATCCAATGTCGTGTTAGTGTCACCATCAAACAACACATTCCGGTTATATAACATCCATTGTCGTGTTAGTGTCACCATCAAACACATTCCAGTTGAATAATATCCAATGTCGTGTTAGTGTCACCATCAAACACATTCCAGTTGTAAAACATCCATTGTCGTGTCACCATCAAACACATTCCAGTTGTAAAACATCCATTGTCGTGTCACCATCAAATACATTTCAGTTGTATAACATCCATTGTCGTGTCACCATCAAACACATTCCAGGTGTATAAAATTCATTGTCGTGTCACCATCAAACACATTTCAGTTGTATAACATACATTGTCGTGTTAGTGTCACCATCAAACACATCCAATAAACCTCTGCAGTTGGTCAGACATAAGTTAATGGAGTTAGGAGGTTAAATATAAGCTGTGTACCAGACAGAAGGCTTGGAGGTGACATGGGCAAATACTGTTCCAGTCCAGCTGGAAGTGATTGTTGATGAAGTTAATAGATTGTTATATACAATGGACAATGAACTTAGAATGTATACTATCATATTTTCATTAGTTTGTACTTTTTCTCGGGGATAAATAAATGCTTATTTGAGTAATATTTATGGTCATGGAAATCCAGGCCCTGGTGATCAATAATGATCATTTACAGACATCAATATAAGTTAACTACATGGTAAGTTGAAGGTGTATTTACAGTAGCTTTCAATTAGTTAAATTATTTATTCATCAAAGACTAAATAAGACAAACGTACTTTTCTAATTTACTATATTAGATTTGGCTAAATATGTGCATTCTGAAAATAGAACTTGATTTACAGGAGTCTGTTTGATTTCTACAGCGAAAAAAAAAATTATCTAAATAAAACTGCAACAGAACTTTAGATGATCTATACAGTAACTGTAATATGACTTTATCTACTAGACAGAAACTAAAACATGACTTTAGATGATCTAGACAGAAAGTGAAACATGACTTTAAGCGAATCTATTTCATCTCAGGCCCGGCACTGCAAGCTGTCAATCAATGATAGCATTCAAAAGGTCAGCCTGAATCATGCCCCACACAAACTAGTTCCATATATAGATATTGATTGTTTACAACAAGGAACAATCCTGGACGGCCGTCAGTGGAACTTTGATAAATCTTAAGAACATACTGAACATAAAGATGATATAGTTACCACGGAACATAGAGATGATATAGTTACCACGGAACATAGAGATGATAGTTACCACGAAACACAGAGATGATATAGTTACCACGGAACATAGAAATGATATAATTACCATGGAACATAGAGATGATATAGTTACCACGGAACATAGAGATGAACATAGAGATGATATAATTACCACCAAACAGTGAAATGATATAGTTAATTAAGAAAATATATCCAGAGAAGTCTTTGACCAATTATTTGATCATTTTCAGGTTCATGAGGTTATTGTGTTGTTGAACTCACTATCCTAACAGAGTCTGGTCGATAGTACATTAAATGTATACAAATTCTCACAAAATCTCTCACTGATAGTTAAAACAGCTGAGTTCAAACTTTCATGTATTTAAGTGCCCTTGTTCTAAATGCGAAACTAAATCATGAGATGCCAGCTTGCTTTTTCCAAAAATAAATTGATATGGTATAGAACTTTAAAATGTACGAGTTTCCATAATAGAAAAGATTAATATAAAAAAATACTTTTTAAGAATTTTGTTACTTATACAGTTGTATCGACTCTTCCAACATGAACTGAAAAGTTAACAAAGTAAAGTAATTGAATGATGATTTAAAGTGATCATATCAGTATTTACAATAAGCTGACAAAGGTTACGATACAACATAAACTTACTTGTTCACCATTGTGTTCAGACCAGCAGTTCATAAGTTTGTCTTAACAACTCTATTAAGGGATTATTACACAATATATTCCACGTGTAGGTGTAGTCCTCCAATAAGTTGTTAAATACTTCGTTTGGTTGAAGTTCTGAACTAAAATGTTCTACCATATGGTGCCGAAAAAAAGATCTCTCTAAGTCCGTAACAAGGATTAAAATGCAACAAAATGGCATACTCTAAACCAGGTAGCAACTGCTTTTCGTGTAAAATTGAAGCTTTGAATTCTGAATAGGCAGCTATACCAGTCATTAATTTACAGTTGGCTCTGTGAGTAGTTTCTGATTGACATTTAAAGGGAAACTTCTTTTAAACCACTTTCAATACCAAATGCATCATGTGGAAAAATACCCGTAAAGGTCTACATTTATCAGATTTGTTACAGCTTCACACTGGTCTGAATCTACGGCTAATGTTTAAAAAATAACATATGTTTGTTACAAGAGGAAAAAATCTTACAGTGAAAACGGAATGGGACACATCATGAGATACTTCCAGAATTAAAATCTGTATCAACGGTGATATAGAACAGCCTGTGAATCTATAACTAACAAGTAGTCATTACACGTGTATATGTCAGAGCGTATGTCAGTACTTATGTTTCACTTGCAGAGATTTTGTTTCCACCCAGAACTATTTCGCAAGACACAGGCAGTGAATGAAATGACCAGGGACTGTATGTTGACAACTGCACACTCCACTATCCTCCATCTCCAGCAGACCAAACGTATCAAACCCTCCCTCCCCTTCTCAGCAATCAATTCCGGTCCCAAGTTCTCTGGCATTCATGACAAACGCCCCCACACCAGTCTGCCTGCAGGATGTGAATGAATTAGTGTAGGCAAGTGTGGTTCAATACAGACGTGTGTGCCACACGGACTACACTCCTCTATGAAGGCGTCACTGTCCAGTAGATCAATAAGCGATCTTTCCATTAGACAGTAGACACAGGCCCTTTTAAAGTCCATTTGTTATTTCCACCTCATTGTAAATGACCAAGAGAAATAAATATAGATTTACCAATAAGATTACCATTCATAATTCCTATTGTAAATGACCAAGAGAGATAAATACAGATTTACCTATAAGATTACCATTCGTATTCCTATTGTAAATGACCAAGAGAGATAAATACAGATTTACCTATAAGATTACCATTCATAATTCCTATTGTAAATGACCAAGAGAGATAAATACAGATTTACCTATAAGATTACCATTCATAATTCCTATTGTAAATGACCAAGAGAGATAAATACAGATTTACCTATAAGATTACCATTCATAATTCCTATTGTAAATCAAACTAGGAAATATGGGGCTTTTTTTTTCCTTCCGTCAGCTACTGTCTGTCGTCAGCTACTGTCTGTCGAGCTGGCAAAACATTTAAATATTTCCTGAATATTGACTCCTAAACACACTGACCATGTTAACAAATCACAGGCTGTTTAATTATCTACTGTTGGGGGTTGTTATGGACAAAATGAGCTTATTTCATCACATGCCAACATAATATTTGTAATTTAAGAATCTCTTCAGGAAACATATCTATACAACAAAATAGCTCATTGTATCTTACATTGAAATACTAACACAGGGAAGTGCTATACAGGTTTGAATGTTGACATTTCTGGTAGCAAGTAGATTGTAATAAATTATGTCATTCAACATCAACATCTCAAGAGAAACAAAATTTAACAAAGAATTTTAGAAGCCAAGTTAAAAGTTACAAAATTATGATGAAATAAAAATAAGAAATCCCTAGACCTAGATTTTTTAAAAGAGAAAACAAACTATCATTAAATCCTTTATTTTTATCAATAAATGATCAGCTCAAATTTTAACATTAAACAAGATAACAATTATAAAACAGGGAAACAGGCTGTCTAACAATGAGCCTTGGCAATTCATTTTATCCCTTATACTTAAGAAATAAATAAGTGGACAAAAAGATCATTAGATTGCATTGATAGATTTTAAAGGGTGTTTACAATCTTAAATTCTACAAATTATTCTTAGGATTGGTTAGTGCAGCAAAGTAGATTTCTACACAATTAAATAATTTGTAAAGTTTAATGATAAAGTAAACAAGTAAACAAAGATATTCAGTACCAGCTGGCCATAATTACAAACAATAAACAATTGGCTTCTTTCACTTTTAATTAATGTGTATGGATTTTTTTTTTACTTCATACCAATAATGTGGTAAATTGTTTCGCATCCTAATGTATAGTTTTAACAACAAACAAAAAAATTCATTTTAATAAAAAAACTGAACTCATTGACTTTAATTTGTGGGGTGAAAACAAAAAATAGCTTGATATTTTATTTATTTCTTAACTGGACTAAACAGAATAAAAAAAAAAGAAAAACGTAAACGCTACATGGTTTAAAAATGGTAAATAAGCTTTAACACAGATCAAAATAATTTATTTAACACACAAAAAATGGTAATAAAAATTCATCAGGCACATGAAATAGCATTTTTTAAATTGATGTTTAAAAGATTGAAATGGAAATTAATAATATTGCGAAAATGTAAATACTATCTTGATAAATATTAAATAAAAGTATTATTAAATATTTAAACTTATAACAAAAACCCTTTTATTTAAATGCACTAAAAAGTAAAGAAATAATTCCTTACATAATACAAATATTTGTATAAATTTTCATAACTAAAATATAAGAGTTGGTGCCCATCTATATATAGCTAGTTATTTATTTATTTCTATTTATCAACTAATGTCAATGCATATTTAGTCCAGTATATGGTTTTCACTTACTATTGACTATTGGAACACATGTAACAGTGCTTTCTTCCAAAATCTCAAGGCTATTTTTTCCCACTATAAACTTTACTAAAAAATAATTAGCTTTGTAATCATACAAGATGTTAATTTATTGACTTGAAATTATTAAAATTGAGTTATGCTATGCAGAGTATTTATGTCTGCCCAATTTGAGCTTTTCCACTGACTAATAACAGGTCTAGAATTGAATTTTCAAATCAGGAAAAAAAATTAATACAACAGAATTTAGTCTATATAAGCATAACCAATTGCTGGGTTGCACTATCTATTTATTTATAAATGTTAAAAAATTATAATCAATAGGACGAGGCTTGGCAAACTTTTTGAAACGCTGGTCCCTTGTCACACTGGGTCTAGGGATTTCAATTAGATAATAGCGCTGGACAGATGAAATGAGTGTTTATATGAACTAATATAGATGAAATGTAAATGTCATTAGCATGAATGAGCAGAAAGGTTTTATGTGTGACCAGATATCCATAGTTTGCTAAAATCTGCTATAGACAGATCAATATATAAATAAAATCTAAATCAGTAAAAAAGATGATAGGGCTCAGTTATTCGTCCTTTATTTGAGATATTCATCTTTGATATTGTAAATTATTGTCAGTGATGAAATGTCTCAAAGGATGATATCTTAGCCTTAGTAACTTAGTTCGTAAGACATATGAGTCATGATATGTTCATCTTCAAAAAATGATAATGTTTAATAAAGTGTAGCCTTAAAGATATGCCTGTAATACTTTTATCGCACTTGTTAGAAGACCAAACAAACGTTTGGTCATGTAACAAGTGCCTTTTCTATTCCTACCGCACTTGTTAGAAGACCAAACGTGAACATGACATATATAAATTTTACTTTTTTTCAGAATTTTTTTTTCAGGATTAGGGTTAGGGATAGGGTTAGGGTGTGGAGCAATATTATCTACGGCTGGTACACGAAGTAAAAAAAAAATACGAAGACCAAACGTTTGGTCATGTAACAAGTGCCTACTTTTATTATAATTTATTATTCCTTTTACTTTTACATTTATTTAATTTTAAGACTGAAACCTAAGTATAAGAAAAACAAGAAAATTGAAAAAGTGATAGTATTTTGACAGTACTGGGTACTGAATCATTGAATGAATTAATTATTGAAAAGATCGTTTGTTGAATTAGGTTGTAAACATAAAATGAATTAAAATTAATAATTGCCTTATTCTACAAGTTGTCGCTAAAGAAACAGTAACATGTTATAGCTGGTGGAAGTCGGTATTTTTTTTAAACTAAATTTCCCAGTATTGTGCGAATGTAAAATACTGATACTCAGGATTCTGTCTAATTTTTACTGCAATACTGGCTGTTATTAAGTGTTATTTTGTAAAGCTGGCAATATTTATCGCACCACATTAAAAATCGATTAATGAAAGAAATGCTCAATAAAAATAACTATTAAGCCATCTAATTAATCTCACACAGCGCAAATTAATAATACGATTTGCTTTTGATTAAATTATAAAACAGATAACCAACACATAAATAATATTGAATTTACATACCTTTCTTTACTCCGCCATCATGAATATTTTGCTGAGTGCAATGATTGTCGGGATACCATTGGATACATTTATTAGTGACGGGTTTCCTTTATAATGGGTTTTCCTTGCTTTGGCAGACGACTGAATGATTTGCCAAATAGTAAATAGTAAACTGTATAAATAGTACACAGAATGTACAAAAAGCATTTCATTCAAATCTACTTGGGCGATTTTTCTGGGCCATCAAAATTGTTCATAAAAATCACGTGACCATCATAGGTCATAGTTTTTCTTAAAATTGTAATATTTACAAACAATTTGTATGTGTTTTAAGTTTGAACCTTGTCGTTTATGTAAACAGCCATTGAAAATATATTGATAAATAAATATATATATATATATATATATATATATATATATATATATATATATATATAATTAAAGCGAAGATGTGAAATATTATATAAGTAATGATAACAATAAGCAGATCTGTTATTGACCCACACAAATATTAATAAAATAAAACATTAACCACTACTTCTTGGAAATCGAAAAGTTTGAAAATTGTTGGTGTTATTGTGCAATGTAGGCCTACAACCCTCATATTTATTATATAGAGGCATATAGTTTCAGAGGCGGCATTTAAGCCAGTAGCGGCCTTATGCATTGGGTACAAGAACAACCGCCACAGGCCCCTAGAATAGAGCCCAGCGTAACGCCTTGAAAAAAAAAGGGGGGGGGGGCGAATTGTGACACGCAATGATGAAGAATGATAAAAACAAACGTTACTCCGGGGGGGGGGGGATCTAAAAGATAAAGAGGAAAAAAAAAGGAATACGTGGTATGTGAATGGTCCCCGAAGAAGCATTTTTAGTTATATGTACCCTACGGTTACATGTAAACCGCTTTAGCTAGGTGTTCGCAGTGGCGCCGAGAGCCAACACGGGCCCCAGGGCAGGACACCATTGCGGGCATTTTTCATAAGTCGTGAAAAAATTGGCATGGTCGGGGCGGCCGGGCCCCCTGGCAATGACCCCCCCTGCCCCCCTCTCGGCGTGCCTGGGTGTTCGCATCTGAAACACGACATGGTACGCTCTACACATTTAGACTTAATGCTGAGGCTTCCTCAGTTATGCCGATTGGAACAATTGTTTAGAAAAGACCCACTGTATGTAAAGTAGTCTTCCAACTTGGCTATCAGACCTTGTAGTACAACGAACGATTGCAATATCTTTGCAACAACAAAGTCCACATTTTAAATCTGCTTAGGCAAGATGACCGAGGAACTGAGACCAAGTGAGAGGTTCCCCAATCGAGCCCCAGTAGCCGACTCAAACACACGGTTCATTCACAGTTTCAGTGTTGTTCTTTTACTCATTAGAGTGTTGTTCTTTTACTCATTAGAGTGTTGTTCTTTTGCTCATTAGAGTGTTGTTCTTTTGCTCATTAGAGTATTGTTCTTTTGCTCATTAGAGTGTTGTTCTTTTACTCAATAGTGTTGTTCTTTTGCTCATTAGAGTGTTGTTCTTTTGCTCATTAGAGTGTTGTTCTTTTGCTCATTAGAGTGTTAGTTCTTTTGCTCATTAGAGTGTCGTTCTTTTGCTCATTAGAGTGTTGTTTATTTGTAAGTCCCATCACATCATGAGTCCAGTCCTGTTTATACAAACAAATTAATAATGTCTATTTATAGTTCATCAAACAAGTTACAATAAACAAGCCTCTGGTTTTTGGGCAACATTCCGTTGGACAACATCAACGTAAATCCAACAAAACAGTAAAAACAAAATCCCGAAAAAATAATTCATTTTTAATAAAATTAGTGTTTAATACTAAGAATAAATGAATATCTAAGATACTCAATAATTGAAAATTCAAGTAAACCACTAATTGAATATCTAAGACACTCACTAGTTGAATATCTAAGAGACACACTAATTGAATATCTAAGAGACTAACTAATTGAATATCTAAGAGACACACTAATTGAATATTTAAGAGACTGGATTTTGTTCATCGTGTGGAACAGGTTTCAAAGTCACAATATGGATAATGAATTGCTGATTTGTTGTTTATTTTATTGGACTTATCCAGCAATATTTGTCAAGCAAAAGTGGCAGTCCGAATGATGATCTCTTGGCTCTCGCCATATCATTGGTACCGCAAACAGCATAGACTTCCTTTTGCCATTCAACCACTGGGTGAGGCCCACATAACAAACACTGCAGCAAATATGTGGCGCTCAGGTTCTGTCTTGATCGTATATTTTGATGCCGAAGTAGTGATGATAGGTAACCTTCACCTTTCTTTTAAGCTGATCACGGGGACTAAAATGTCCACAGATGTAACATAAATAGTTTGGATGATTCAAGCAAACCCTTTTAACTTTCTTCATATTTTTTTTAATTATCATGCTACACAAGAACAAAGGGGACCGGAGCGACTGTAATAACTACCGGGGCATCTCCCTCCTCAGCATCGTCGGCAAAGCTTTCGCCCGCGTCGCTCTAACCCGCCTGCAGGCCCTCGCCTCCCGAGTATATCCAGAGTCACAGTGTGGCTTCAGAACTGGCCGATCAACAATGGACATGATCTTCTCACTACGTCAGCTTCAAGAGAAGTGTCAGGAACAGCAGGTACACTCTACATTGCCTTCGTCGACCTCACAAAGGCATTTAATCTAGTAAGTCGAAGCGGACTCTTCAGCTTGCTGCAAGAGATTGGCTGCCCCCCACACATGCTTGCAGTGGTCATGTCCTTCCACGACAACATGCATAGCACGGTTTGCTACAACGGCGAAATCTCCGAGGCCTTCCCAGTCAGCAGCGGAGTAAAACAGGGCTTGCGTCCTTGCACCTACACTCTTCGGCATTTTTCTTTTCCATGCACCTCCAATACGCCTTCAAGGATTGCAGCGCAGGTGTGTACATCCATACAAGGTCCGATGTCAAGCTCTATAACATAGCCCGCCTCCGTGCAAAGACCAAAGTCACAAAGGTCCTAATTCGCGAGCTGCTCTTTGCTGATGACGCAGCCTTGACATCACACAACGAAGACGGACTGCAGCAGCTTGTCGCCCGCCTCTCCCACGCGTGTAAGGAGTTTGGACTGACTATCAGCCTGAAAAAGACGAATGTCATGGCACAGGGTACAGCTACCCCTCCAAGCATTGACATCGATGGGCAAACCCTAGAGGTCGTCGAGAACTTCACCTACCTCGGATCCACCATCTCCAAAGTCCATAGACCCGGAGATCAACTGCAGAATCGCTAGCGCAGCAACAATTATGGCGAGACTAAACCAACGTGTGTGGAAAAACCCCAGCCTCACCGAGAATACCAGACTGCGCGTCTATCAGGCCTGCATAATCAGTATAATCTTCTATGGATGCGAGACGTGGACCACTTACGCGAGGCACGAAAGGAAACTAAACAACTTCCACATGAGGTGCCTGCGACGTATACTGCAGATTAAGTGGCAAGACAAGTTCCCCGACACCGGGGTGCTGGAGAGGGCCAACATGAGCAGCTTGTTCACAGTTCTCAGTGAGAGACGCCTCAGATGGCTCGGTCATGTCAAAAGAATGGACGCAGGCCGCATCCCGAAGGACATACTCTATGGCGAGCTAGTTACCGACCAGAGGAAAACAGGGCGCCCTAAAATGCGCTACAAAGACACATGTAAAAAAGATATGAAACAGTGCTCCATTGACCCCAACTCCTGGGAGAGTTAAGCAGCCGACCGCCAGTCCTGGAGGCTCGCTGTCCGGCAGGGTTCATCGCGAGCAGAGGCTGCTCCAGCTACAACAACCATCTATATTCAAGTGCGACAAGTGCGGCAGGATTGCCACTCCCGAGTCGGACTGCACAGCCATTCCCGGCGATGCTTGTAGACTCAATTTAGCTACACCATCGTCTCTCGAGATGGACGGATGCCGACAAAGACGATTGTACGTAAAAGAAAGTTTTATATCAATAATGACCGGTAACACCTTTGCAAAAGTCACGCCTCGTCCCAGGGTGGGGATGAAAGAAGGGCACCATAAAAACCGTCCCATTAGTGGTTTATAGGATCTAAGAGATTTCATCTCATCCTTACAGGGACTAAACACACAAAGCGGAAAGAATTAAACTGGCATCTGTTTATAGACTCAAGTAAAGTTGGTCTTAAAGCGTCTATTCCATTGGCACACGCAGTCGGATTACATGAGACATATGATTCTATGAAGTTGCTTCTCAATGTTATCAAGTACAGAGATCATAACTGGTGCCTCTGTGGGGATCTAAAAATAGTTTCCCTTCTTCTTGGATTGCAGCTGGAATACACAAGGTCATGTGCTTTCTATGTCTGTGGAACAGCCGTGAAGACGTAAAGACTGGCCAGCAAGAAATGATCATGTACCTGGCGGATACAATGTATAACATGAGTCTCTTGTTGATCCTACTAAGATACTTCTTCCCCCTGTTCACATAGAGCTTGGACTGTTCAAAAATTTTGTGAAGGCTCTGGACAAGGATTCGGGTGGCTTTGCGTATCTTCAAGTTCAAAACCACTCTTACACCAGCAAAGATACGTGCGGGCGTGTTCACCGGACCTCAAATTCGTGAAGTCATTCGTGATCCCACCTGTGTAGAGCTGCAGCCTGCTCAGTTTCAGCCTAGAATGCATTTGCGGCTGTGGTTTCTTACTTTTTGGGAAACCACAGGTCTGAGATCGATGCAGAGTTGGTTGAAAGACTACTGACAACATACAAGGATATGGGATGCAGAATGTCCTTAAAAATTCACTTTATGCATTCCCATCTCAGTTCCTTCCCACCCAATCTAGGTGCAGTCAACGATAAACAGGGTGAACGTTTTCACCAAGAAATAGCAACGATGGAAAAAAGATATCAGAAAGGTATGACATCAGCATGATGGGCGATTTCTGTTGGTTTTTACAGCAAGAGTTTGACACTGAATACAAAAGAAAAGCAACATCGTCTAATTATTTCTGACTTGTATTAAGATTACCTTGAGGTTATTTGTACATATGGTACTGTATAGTTGCTTCTTCTGTTCTATTTCCATGTAAATTGTAGTTATTGTATTGAAATGTAGAAGCATTGACATTATATTACTAATTACCATAAAGTGTTATAATGGTCAATCAAGATGTTAACATAAGTTTAAAACCTGACGTGATACACAGATTTCAATGACATATTTGGAATCAGCAGGTCAAAATGGTCTAGTACACTTAATAGATCCCATGTAGATTCCCTAGTGTAGTCAACACTTTATTTGTAAATGAAAAAAAAATATTTATGTCAATTCGCATGTTTCTAGATCAGTGATCCGTAACCTTTTTGAACTGGCGGCAAACTTATAAGTGTCTATAAAAATCTGCAGTGCGCTTTAAAAATACATAATTGGAATGAATACTTAATAGTTAGACTAATTGTCCTCCTTATAAGTAGCTTTTAATTCATTTCATTGTGTGTGTGTTGGTCTTAAAATCTTGTTGTTCATTTTCAAACCTGTTGTAATTAAGCAGGAAAGCTCTAATTTGGTAACGTGTAAATGGTGCATGAAAATACATTTTTGTTTTACTATTTGTAAAACACACATCACATAAATCTATGCTGAATATTATCGTCAAGGAAATTCTCTGCTGATTAGCTTTATACCATTGAAATACTATTTCTGAAACTCTAAAAGCTATGTAATCATCAGTTTATACCATTGATATACTATTTCTGAATCTCTAAAAGCTATGTAATCATCAGTTTATACCATTGATATACTATTTCTGAAACTCTAAAAGCTATGTAATCATCAGGTAAAGAACAAACTATGCCAGTGGTGGCCGACCTCTGGCAGATCTGTCGGCACGCGAATAAAATATAACTTACTTTAATTTAAATCGGAGTGTTGGAACTTTGCAATAAATAAGCGTGAATTTCGGGCACGCTGCCCCTAAAAGTTTCTCCACCACTGACCTATGCCAATGATTCCACGTAAATCCTTAAATACACAATCGTCTTACCTATGCATGTGGCTCCCTCAGGTAGTTTTCATATCGTGCGGTATATGCGTTGTAACCGTGGGTAGTTTTCATTTTGTGCGGTGTATGCCTTGTATTTAAGGATGTTCATGGCAATAAAAGCCAAATGTTATTTTCTATTACAGTATTTCATACATTTCTTTGTTATTTCTGTTCACATCGCATTCTGTTCATGGCAATGAAGGCCACATGCTCTTTTCTATTGCAGAATTGCGTATATTACTTTGTTATCCCTTCGGTCGTATTTCGTTCAGCCAGCTTCAGCAGGCTTTTCTACTAGTGTTAAATAAACAGCTAAGGCAGCGGCACATTACATGTAGTTGCTATAGGATCTGGGACTTGGAGTGATCTCTCAGCCTCTTTCAACAGGAACTTTAACTCTTCTTTTTGAGTGAGGGTTCTTTTACAATTGGGTACTGTCCCTTATTGTAATTGTATTAGCGCACGCTAATTTTAAAAATTAAACAATTAAAATTAAGTAAATTTGACGCTATTTAGTCTCTAATATTATGGTAATAAATGTATTGCTGCTTTATTATTGCTATAAATAATACAAGCCAGTGACTCTCAAAGTATGACTTTGACTTATGGGTGGGTAGTAGACGAATTTTATGTGTTGCATTAAAGTTTAAATTTAGAATGAATTCATCGAAATTGTAGGTGTTAAAAATATTTATATTTCTCTATACATGCAGTAACTAGGTGGCATTTGAGATGGCAGCCATCTAGTTAGACATTTTAGAAGGCACCCTTTTAGGTAGACATTTGAGATGGCAGCCATCTTGTTGGACATTTTAGAAGGCACCCCTCTAGATAGGCTTTTGAGAGGGCATCCCTCTAGATATATCAGCTGGTAACAGGAATATAAAATAGTATTTTGTATAATTTATGTCTATAATAAACAAATTTATGTCTATAATAAACAAATTTATGTCTATAATAAACAATTACAATTGACTCCTGTTACTGGCGTTTTTTATCGCACACAGTAAAGTGTATGTCCTTTCTGCCCTTAGCATTAGAAATTGTATTTTACAAGCCCAGATAATAGCTTGCTGGGTTTTTTATCCACTTCTTCCGCCCTTCACCGAGTCTGTTAGAAAGTTAAACTTTATTATATTTTGTTAGCAGCAATCCGTACTTCAGTTTAACTGATGAGTATGTCCAAATGAACAGACAAATGTAGAATGCTGAAATTATAACTCGTAATCAGCCAGGGATCAAGCTGCTTTATCAAAAGTATTTTAGTATTGGTTGCTGTATTGCCGATCCTTTTTGTATCAAGTATTGATTTGTGTATCGCCGACAGGGTTGTTAACAATACTCTTAAATTGTATCGTCAATACCGATACCAATACTTCATGAAAATAGTATCGCCAATACCAATACAAATACTCAAGTAAAAATGTATTGCCAAAATCGATACCGATACAATACCGATACTTTTGAGAACAACAAACTATTTTTATTTAAAATATAATGAGTGCAAGTTTCTCAAGTTTTTCAAGTAATGTACGTGTGTCATCTATAATGTACATGTGTCATCTGTAATGTACGTGTATCATCTGTAATGTACATGTGTCATCTGTAATGTACATGTGTCATCTGTAATGTGCGTGTGTCACCTGTAATGTACGTGTGTCACCTGTAATGTACGTGTGTCACCTGTAATGTACGTGTGTCATCTGTAATGTACGTATGTCATCTGTAATGAACGTGTGTTATCTGTAATGTTCATGTGTCATCTGTAATTTACATGCGTCATCTGTAAAAAAAAAGTGACAACAATAAAATACAATGCCAAAGCACAAATTTAATGCTAAACACTTTAGTACTTGACGGATGGCCAAGTGGTGTAGATACTCGACTGTCGACTTTAGAGTCATGGGCTCGATCCTCGGTGAGAACAATGGGAATTTTTCCACTAGTTCACCCAGTTTTAAATAGGTACCCGACTTTAAGCTGGGGAAGTAAAGGCGGCTGGGCGTTATGCTAACCACACAATCCCTTCACTAGCCGATCAACTCAGCAATATAGTTTCTTAATGCTTGGGTAGGTTGGGTAGGATGCTAATGACAACATTTCTGATGAGTTATCTTCAAGATATCTGTCTACTTCAGCAGAACTTTACTATTAAGCCGGTTCTGCCGCCGTGCAGTAAAACTGTACTGCTGACTGTATTGAAGCTGCACCACCCTGCAAAGTAAGTTGAGTGGAAACTGCACCCAGTGCACTGCAAGCACGCTTAATGTTTTGTTCAACTTCAGCCTTGTGATCCAAGTTGTCTTGTTGGGGAGGTGGGTGGTATTAATAGTTGTAGGCTTGATGGTTATCATTACAAGCAGTGATTGAATTTATGAAGATTATTTTTAAAACAATGTATTAAAATCGCTATTATTATTCTGCAATTAGCAAATAGTGGCAACAGAAAAGTATTGGTATCCAGTATCGAAAATTTTTCGTTTAAAATGTATCGGCGATACACAAATCAATACTTGATACAAAAAGGATCGGCAATACAGCAACCAATACTGAAAAAGTATCGCCGATACTGTATTGGCCGATACCGATACTAACAACCCTGATCGCCGATACATTTTAAACGAACAATTTTCGATACTCAATACCAATACTTTTCTATTGCCACTATTAGCTATTTGCAGAAAAACAAAAGCGATTTTAATACCTTGTTTTAAGAGTAATCTACATAAATTCAATCACTTCTAGTAATCATAGCTTAAAGCAGGGTTTTTTTTGCCATGTAGCGCGAAATGCAACCCGGCACCTCTTATAGTTTTCTTCATTTGGTAAAAAGTTAAAAACTTCAGAGACCCACCACCTCTTATTGAAGAGACCCACCACCTCTTATTGAGCAAAAAAACCCCTGGCTTAAAGATAAGTTGGCTTCAATTAATACTGTCTATACAACCCCCGATTGCTGGACATCCAGACAAAAAAGTTTTATTGGTGTTACTGTGCATTGGTTAGAACCTGAGTCCCTTGAGCGAAAAGGCTATTGCTTGCTGAGCGTAGAATAGTTGGCCGACATACTTATGATTTAATTGCCAAACACTAGAAGCCAGGGGCGAGGCGTGAGTGTTGCCAGTCTAACTCTTAGTGAAAAATTGATAGCTGTTGTTATAGCTTGTCATGGCTGTATTTTGTGTATTAATTACTTGTGTATATAATATATTATTCTTCTTGACACTTCTTCTTCTGGTAGGTGTATATAAATTATTTGTAGTATGACCGATTAGCCAGTCTCTTCTGAGTTTCTTGTATATTTATTATTTGTACATTAAATGAAGTGTCCACAGATATGTGTGAGACGTAACACATATATTAACAACTATGAAACACTGAATAAACAGTTTGTTGAAATATATATATGTATTTATTTACACTTGAATGATCTTACTTTAATGATGTATAATATAGTAGAACAAAATGATGATGTCGTAGTTCCTCTAGTCTTGTCAAATATCCTCTCAAGAAATCTATCGTCTAATCATGTCTGAAGAAATATATCGTCTGCCTATCGTCTAATTATTCTCGTCTGCTCTTACTAATAATTTCTACTTCCGCTAAACTAGGTGGCCAGATAATTTTCATCTCTGTGCCAAATAACATTATTACAACATCCCCCTTCCCTTTAAAAACTAATGTTATACATTTAGTTTTTTAGTTTGTCTCTGGTTTTTCTGTCATTACTTTAATAAAATTTACTTTTGTCAAATAAAATACAAATTTTATACATCAAATCAATAATAATCCTTATAAAAAATGTCAATGTATCTACAAAATATCAAACAAAATGGTTATGATACAAATATCAAACCAGTTATGATACAAAATTTATTAATAAAAATATTCTTGTCAATACTATATCTCATATTTCAATTTTTTAAATGCATCATATAGCATATCATAATATTGACATAAAAATTTATTCAATTTTTAAAAATATTATTATCAATTCAGTTTCAAAACCAAAAAAAAATTTACAATAATTAATTTTATACAAGTACCATAACTTCTTAATAAGTTTTAAGTGCATTTTTAATTATCATTGTTATCTCCCCTCTTTTCTCTCTCTTCTCTTTTTTTTTTTTAGTGATTATTTTCTATCACCTTATGACTTAATTGTCATTTCTTTGTATATATTCACTTCATGAATTTCTTTTTTTTTTTTATATTCAACACTTTTCTTCACATCAATATCATTCTTTTCTTTTGTATGAGAGCATTTTATTTCAGTACAATATATTTTTCATGTTGTCTTTTGACAAACTTCTTCTGTTGCAACAATATTTTGTTCAACTTATTAATTACCTTGCTTTATCTAGCAAGTCATTTTTCTTTTATCTCTTATGAAGACCTTTTCTTTTGTCTTCTGTCAATAACACTTTCCTTAGTGATTTGACAATATTCATTCTGCACTCATCAATTATATAAGACATTTTTCTTATGTCTTTCCCATCATTTTATATAGTGTGAATATATTAACTTTGCACTTTATTGTGTCAATTTATCTTGACATATTTAATATTATCATCATGTACAATTTATTATGTCTTCTGACATATAAAAAAAATTTTTAAACATCATTTTAATAAAATTCATATATTAATGCAATCTTCATATCTTTGACTTCTTTAGTCAATAATTGTTCAAGTCACATTTTTGAGACTAATAAGTCTTCTTGACAATAATCAATGTGAATGAAATGAATGAGTAATTAATCATTCTTACAACATATTCTCATGTACATTATACTTGTTTGGTGTATGTGTTTTATTTTAAACACAATCTCTCCTCATTCTCATCTCATTTAAGCAGGCATATTTTTATTTTAAATACAATATGCATCAATCATCAACATGAATTCTTTAATATATTATTAAAAAAATATTTGAGTCAATTTACTCAATACAATAGTGTACCTGACAAGCTTAAATGTCATCATCATTATTCATGTATTATATTATATTCTCAATACATACCAATCTTTTATTTTCAAATACAACTCTTATTTGTATTAATCTTTTGAATATCCATATTATTTTTACTTATAGTTCCTATATTCTTATATTTCTAGTCATTATCGTTATTGTTCTACTATATTTCATTGTTACTTGTTCCAATAAAATTTATATTTCATTATTGTTCCTATATTCATATATTTATACTTGTTATTTCAATTAATTATATTTACTCTTATTGTCCCAATACAGCATTTTTTTTTTTTGTTTAAACAATTCAATATGTTTACTCACAAAAAAAAATATACTTATTTCTGACTGAGTCTCGACAAAATATCTGGGATATGGTTACTTGACCCTTTAATGTATTTTATGTTAAATGAGTAGTCTTGCAATAACAAAGACCAGCGTGTTAGTTTGGCATTATTTATGCTTTTGGTATTCAGGTTAGCTAAAGGTTTGTGATCTATTAACACAGTGAACTCATTGCCTAGCAAGTATTTGCTTAATTTAGTTATTGTCCAAACTAAAGCTAAACATTCTAGTTCTATTACTGAATATCTACTTTCAGTGTCTGACAGTTTTCTACTTAAATACAGTATAGGTTTATTAATATTATCCTGCTCTTGATATAGACACCCACCGATTGATGTTTTACTAGCATCTGTGCCTACAATAAATTTCTTTGTCATATCTATGGAACTTAAAATTGGTTTTTCTTCAAAACATTGTTTTATTTTCTTTAATGCATTGTTACATTCTGAATTCCATTCAACTTTTTGTTGTATCTTTTTCTTAGTTAATTTCACTAAAGGTTCAATTAAGTTTGCAAAGTTAGGAATAAATTTTCTATAAAAATTGCATAATCCTATAATAGATCTAACTTCTTTTTTCTTTTCTGGTTTGTTAGAAATTACATTTTGAAAAGAATTTAATGTTTCTATAAGTTGTTTCTTAATATCTTCAGGTATGTCTGTTGCAAAATTAATCTTATTCATGTCATCTTGTTGATCTAAACTTATTACTGGAATCTGATCAGTGTCATTAATATTATTTTCTAGACTATAAGTGTTGTCTTCTCCGATTAAACAATTTGAAGATTGAATCTGTTGTACAATGGTTTCTAATTCTGTAGGAGGATCTAAAATATCTCTTAATCTATCAATATGAAATGTTCTACCCTCTCCATTTATTTCTACTGAATAGTCCACATTTCCTATTTTGTTTATTATTTTATATGGACCTCTCCATCCAATTTCATTATCTTTGGGTATCAATCAGTACATAAACTAGATCTCCAACTTTAAATTCCCTTAAGTATCTGTTTTTATTTTTAAGATCCCTATGGTATTTATTTTTCTTTATGAGATTTTCTTCTGCATATTTGTTTGAATACAGTATGTTATTTCTGGTTTTGTCTACCAATTCAAATGGACTAATATGTTTCTTTTCTGTATTAATTATATTTTCACTGAATAACTGTAATGGTCCTCTAGGATTTGAACCGAACATGAGTTCAAATGGTGTAAAACCTGTTGTTTCATGAGGTATTTCTCTATACGCGAATAAAATTAAAGGTAAGAATGTGTCCCAATCCTGTCCATGATCACTAATTATTTTTCTTAACATGGTCTTTATGGTTTGATTTGCCCTCTATGGAGCCATTTGATTGCGGTCTGTACCTAGCTGTAAATACCTGTGTAATGTTAAGCATATGAGTAAATGCCTGAGTAAGATGTGATTTAAATTGGGTACCATTGTCTGATAATATAGTGTTAGGAAAACCAAAAGTTGTAAAAATAGACAATAATGCTTTGCAAATTGTTTCTGCAGTTATATCTACTAATGGAATTGCTTCAACCCAGCGTGTTGCTAAGTCTATCATTGTTAAAATATATCTATGTCTTCTATTGGACATTATTGAAATAGGTCCAATTATGTCTATGGCAATTTTATAAAAAGGAATGTTTGTTGTATCACTTTCTTGTATGGGAGCTCTGTGTTTTGGTCCTATATGATTATATTGTTGACATTTCTTACATGCCTTAACAAATCTTTTTACATCTCCTATGACACCTGGCCAGTAACAATATCTTCTAATTCTATCTAGTGTTTTCTTAACACCCAAATGACCTGCTAAGTAGCAATCATGAGCTGCTTTTAGTATATTATTTCTTAAAACTGTAGGAATCATTATTTGTTTAAATGACCTGTTATGACTATTGTATTTTCTTATTAAAATGTCATTTTCTACCTTATATATTATGTTTTTATTTTCATTTTCCTCTCTATTGAAATAAATTTTTAAACTTTCATCCTGTTCTTGTAATGTTTTAAGTTTATCCCTATCAATATCCAAAATGTTGTTTTGTCTACTAGATTCAGGGTATTGTTTTGTACTGTTTTCTTTATTAGCTTGTGCTCTAGTCATTGCATTTAATTTTTTAGTTAGGTTGTAACTATGTTTTTGTTTTATGTGTTTATTTAATCTCCTTAATGATCTGCATTTTCTACTGCAATCCATGCATTCATGATCAGATTTATTTACTGTATTTGTATTCTTTATAGTATTTTCTTTTACAACTTCAACTGAATTACTGTCATTATTTAATTTATTTATTAGTTTATTTTTTAATACTGTATAATTGTCTTGGTTGTTTTCTGCTAGTGATTTTGCCAATTGATGGTTGTGTAATTTATCTATTAGAACTGTTATTTTATCTTCTTCTTTAACATTGTTTTGTGTGGCTACTATGTCTATTCTCTCTAAAAAAATTTACAATGTTCTCAGTGCCATTCCAATTTTGTATGCTTTTGAATAATGTACATATGTTTTTATCTGTATCTGTCTCTAAGGGTTCCTCTATAATTGTTTCTAATTCTCTATTTTCTAACCATTTCATATAAATTTCTTTGGAATTGTCTTGTATATTTTCTACATTTCCTATTATTAATGAGGTTATTGGTGAATCCATTAAAAGTGCTTTTATTTCCCCACTAATCCAAGGTGTTTCAATATAAATTTTTGCTGTTTTACATTTCACTATTTCTCCATTTCCCATTCTAATCTCTTCTATGCCCTGTAATATTTGTTCTTCCCTTACTAATTTTGAATCCAGAATAATACATGTACAGCCACTGTCTCTCAAGCACATTACTTTCCTACCATCTACATAACAAGGATAAAAAATTAACTCTCTTTTTCCCTCCATCATGTTACAGTTATGTATGTTGTTAAAAGAGTGTCTTTGACTTGATCTACCCCTATTTTCTTGTTTTCTAATGGGACTAGTGTTTGGTGATTGTCTCTTATTGTTATATTTATGTTGTCTTTTATTAAAATATTTGTTTCTATCCCCATAGTTGTAATACTGTCTGTTTCTGTTTTGATAATTGTCTGTATACTGTTTCCTAAACCAACAAGTATGCTTGTCGTGTCCTATCTTGTGACAAATTTGACATGGATTGTTAAACCTAGAAGGTAAGCTACTAAATCTTTTCCTGGCAATACTATTTTTCATGAGATTAAATTTATTTTGTGTTGAATTGAACATTGGAGTGTTTATATGACTATCCCTAAAATCTGACATGGCAGAAATTAACTCTATCTTCTTATGGACCTTTCTTTGTTTTATGAATGTGAATAGTTCTGATGTGCAAAGTGTCAGTACTTTGTCCACCAGAAGTAGCTCTTTTATTTCAATTACACTATTTTCGTCTATCCCTGACATCTTTATCCAATTGTTCAAATGGGCCTCTAAATTATTAATATATGCCTGAGGATGTTCATTAGAACCTAATGTACTGTTATGAAATAAATTTCTATAGTAGTCTTCTGTTTTGTTGAAATGATCTAATAGTTGTTTCTTTATTTCACTGTAATCTGATGTGTCGCTATCTCTAATGTTGTTTAGGGCTTTTAGTGCATCCTCTGTAACTGATTGGTATAAATAGTTTTTCCATTCTGATTTGTCTATGTTGTTTAATTTAAATTGAGTTTCCATATTATGGAAAAATTGGTCTATCTCACCAGATTTACCAGAAAAAGGGTTTATTTTTATTTTATGTTTATATGTTTTTTGATTCTCTTGTTTTACTATACTATTCTGACTTTGCGATTCTAGTTCTAATCTTTTAAGTTGTAAGTCTCTTTCAATTTACATCTGTATTTTTTTCTCTTTGTAATGCTATTTCTTGTTTTATTTTATCTGCTTGTATTTCTGCATCTCTTTTATTTTTTTCTGCTTCTATTCTAATTTTTTCTGCTTCTATTTTATTTTGCTCTGCTCGCTTTTCTGCTTCTATTTTATTTTGCTCTGCTCGCTTTTCTGCTTCTATTTTATTTTGCTCTGCTCGCTTTTCTGCTTCTATTTTATTTTGCTCTGCTCGCTCCATTTTATCATTAGCAAATTTTACTAGTTTGTCACCTGTTAGACCTGCACTTCTGCCTTGTTTAAGATATGTTTCCCACGGATCAGAGGTTTCCTCAGCCATTCTAGAATTTATTTAATTATTCTTTATTAAATTATTTCTATAATTGATCTCTTAATTATTTAATTTATGCTGTATTGGTTTTTTATTGTATATATGTATATATAGTATATTTCAGTATTCAATATTCTTGTGTCTATATGCAACTTTATGTCAAAATAAATTTAAATTACTGATGTAAAAATATTTCTAATAATAAGTGACAAATGAAAACATACAATAAATAAAATATTTCTAAGCTTAATATACTATTACTAAAAAATGTAAAAAAAAATTTACAGACTAAGTTAATATTATTTAATTAAATTTATAGTTAGACGAGCGAAAACAAGTATACAACTTTACCAGATTACTTGTAAAAAAAAATTTATACAGGATACGAACAGTTACTTCTAAACAAATATTTTAAGTAAAATATCTAGATGAAAACAATATATATTTATTTTAATTTAACTAATTTTGCAATTAGAACTTTTCAAAAAGATATTTAACTATATACTAAGGATGTAAAAAAATGTTTCTAAGCATTACATACTAACATATTAAAATTGACACAATTTGCAAATAAAACAACAATTATAATTAAACAACATGAAATCACTGTAAAATACCTTTCTTGTTACTCGGACCTCAGGTGTAGAGTGCTGTAAAAGTATAGTTTCGGAAGGTGTAGACTCACTTCTCTGGTTGATGCAAATAGGTAAGGTATAGCTCAGAGTGTAGTCACTTCATGGCTCTCCTGGTACAGTTACGGTCTGCTAGGCTTACAATTCGGTAAGGTCTGCTACTTTTTCGGCTCACCTTCTTTTTCACCCACACGAGGATTTAGTAAAAAGAACTGATGTAAATGTTCTTATGAATTTACTGCTATAGCGATGTTTCAACAGCAGTAAATAATGTAAAAATATAAAGTCCAGAAAATGAAGTAATGTAGGTATAAGTACTGACTGTATATTGGTAGATGAAACAGTCTATAAAGGAAATCAGGAACTTGTAGATTTTGTAAATTACTTCAACGCAGTTATGTTCTCTAAGGAACCTTCACAGCTACCGCCATTCATGTATAATATGTTATGTTCTTTCAGGAACTTTTCCGCTGCACACCATTCTATGTCATGGCTGTATTTTGTGTATTAATTACTTGTGTATATAATATATTATTCTTCTTGACACTTCTTCTTCTGGTAGGTGTATATAAATTATTTGTAGTATGACCGATTAGCCAGTCTCTTCTGAGTTTCTTGTATATTTATTATTTGTACATTAAATGAAGTGTCCACAGATATGTGTGAGACGAAACACATATATTAACAGCTATGAAACACTGAATAAACAGTTTGTTGAAATATATATATGTATTTATTTACACTTGAATGATCTTACTTTAATGATGTATAATATAGTAGAACAAAATGATGATGTCGTAGTTCCTCTAGTCTTGTCAAATATCCTCTCAAGAAATCTATCGTCTAATCATGTCTGAAGAAATATATCGTCTGCCTATCGTCTAATTATTCTCGTCTGCTCTTACTAATAATTTCTACTTCCGCTAAACTAGGTGGCCAGATAATTTTCATCTCTGTGCCAAATAACATTATTACATAGCTATATACAAAGCACAAACGAACAAAGATCTATATATTTGTATAAAGTATTGGACTAACAACATATACAATTTATATAAATAAATAATATATATATTTAAACTTGTAATCATTTTATTATGAATGATTATGCTAACTGTATTCAATGCACTCAGGACCATTATATAGCTATAAAATGGTCTTGTGTGTATTGAATATAGTTAGCAAAAGATTTGCATAACACTGGGCAACAGCTAAAAAATCGTCAGGGGTTTTTCAACTCATTTAGACTAATTTTGGTGTTCTGACTCCGAATATCACATTGATTTTGCTCGGTCAGGTCAACTTCTTCAGATACAGCTAGACCTGCCAGCCGAATTTTTTTTTAAGTTTCGGCTGGCTGACATAATTTTTCGGCTGATAGCCGGCGTAGCCGAATTTGACCATAAATTGAGTAAATTGACATTTGCGGCTGATTTTCGGCTGATTTTTGGCAGATTACGAAATATTTGGCTAATATTCGGCTGGCGCCTAGACAATATTGAATTGATAAAACTTCAGCAATAAAACAATTGTACAATACTTGGGGAAAAGTTTTATTATTTAAAACAACAGAAATAAACAGTTGTATCATCATCATCTTTTCAAGTCAAGTATAGACTGAATCATGTTGAATTCCAACTCGTTGGACATGATGCCTTCACTGACTTATCATTGTGTCTATGACTATCATTGATGGCGTTAGTGCTGCTCTCAGAGGCATCCATTATTGATGCACTGAGCTGATCATCTACAAGAAGCAATATACACACTGAAGACATGCCTTCTTTCAGGGTCTTTATCATTTCTTTATCCTCTGTGAATGCTGCATCGTCTTCTATAATTGCGGTCTTGAAATTCTTCATTTTTATTGATTCTGTCGGTAGTATTAAGGTGCAATACGTGTGCTATAAAGTGCTGATAAAAGTCAACCTTCAAAAGCTTTGAAGTCTTTATCATAATTGCAGCACCATCATGGCAGCTAGTATTTTGTGATCAACAGAAAAGCTTTTCAAGACAGAGCTGATATGGTCAGCAAGGTCATGTGCAACAAGATTAAGTAATGCGACAGTTAATATAACGGCGAACGAAATACGGCGGCTAATGAGGCGCGCCGCATGTTTTTCGGCGGAATTACGGCGGACGAAAATTCGCCGGCTGAGGGGGTCTAGATACAGCCATAGACCTACCTGACGAGCTATACGTATTCTAATATCAGGGGTTTTGAGTTCAATCATTTCTCTAAATTAGCTGCATAAAAATTAGCAGCAAAATAATCACAATTATAAAAACAGAGATGATTATATTTTATTTATAAATCATCAATCTGGATTTTCACTTGATTATTTAATGCATCAGCACTTGATTGGGCACAGCCTCCAGTACCCCGACCTTCCATCTGCCCGTCGTCCAGCTGCTCACTGTGAAGCATTCCTGTACCAGCGTTCAGAGATCTTTCTGACAGCGACGATGAGGCCACCACTTAAGACGAGGGAGGAGATACAGAAGAGGAGTATGAATCACAAGATGGTCCGCAGCCGTTCTCACAATGTGAGCTTAATGATCTGGCTCGGGATCTCAGCTTGTCGAATAATTCCTTCGAGCTGTTGGCCTCCAGACTCAAAGAGAAAAATCTGCTTGACAAGGACGCGCGTATCACTTTCTTCCGTAGAAGGCATGATGACTACATGGGCTACTTCTGCCAGGAGGAAGACCTTGTGTACTGCCGAGATGTCGCCGGTCTTCTTGATAAACTCGGCGGTCCTCAATACGACTCTTCATTGACATCTGCAAGCGCTCTTTGAAGTGTGCACTTCTCCATAATGGGAACCAGTTCGCCTCAATCCCTCTTGCGCACTGCACATTTCTTGGAAGAGAAATATGAAGCAGTGAAGTATGTACTCGACAAAATCCAATATGAGCAGCACCAATGGTTCATCTACGTCTACTTGAAGATGGTGAACTTTCTACTTGGTCAGCAGTCCGGGTTCACGAAGTATGTGGGACAGCACTATGTAAAGAAAGAGTGGCCGGCACGAGAGCAATTAGTACCTGGGGCGAGAAACATCATAAACGAACCTCTTGTTGACCGGGTGAAGATATTGATCCCACCGCTACACATGGGTTAATGAAACAGTTTACGCGTGCTCTAGACAAGGATGGGAGGTGCTTCAACTACATGTGCCGAGCATTTCCTCAACTGACCAATGAATCAAATTTATATCAGATTGCCTGTTTCTGACTTGATTTTTTTTATCGTTTTCAATGCTGAAAAAACTGCCTCACATCAGTATGTTGAGCCAAACTTTGATAAAACTGGCAAAGCTATATCAGTAATCTATTCATAATTAGGTTGAGAATATATTTCTTTCCACATATTTATTATATTTGATTTCAAAGTTTCATATTCAAACTCAAGTCATTTTTCAATTCCAGCAGTTGCAGTTATGTAATGACTATCTCTTCTGGAGTTGTAATACTTATTACGGAATTTAAATCAAAATTAAATGGGTCCAACACAAACTGAAACAGTGATTTTTTTGTTTTCGAATTCCTTCAAATTGAGCAGCCAAAACATCAATCCTTTCTGAAAATTTGAGTTCATTAATAAATAAAAGATTCTGGACAGTTTCTTTAAACATTTTTTCTAGTTGGTGGAAATGTGATAATTTATTTAACTTTAGATGTGCACTGAATAGGTTTAATTTTTGTTTGAAACTTGTAATAAATCTGTATAACTCTGGCAAAGTTTTATTTTCTCCCTGAATTTGAAGATTCAAACTGTTAAGATGATTTGAAATGTCAGTCAAAAACACCAAATTCAAAAGCCGTATTGGGTCCTCTAATTATTTATAGACTTTTCCCTTTGAATTCAAAAACATTTTAATTTCTTCTATCAAATAACAGAATCTTAACAATACTTTTGCCCTTGACAGCCAACGTATTTCTGCTTGCAAAATTATATCTTCATGATCGTTATTTATTTCAGCAAGCATACTTTGAAATTGTCTGTGATTTAATGCATTTGCCCTAACGAAACAAGCTATTTCATTCGCAGTGGTCATAATGTTTTTTTGACGGAATTCTTTAGCACATAAATTTTCCTGATGCAAAATGCAATGGTAGGATAGAAAACATGAAAAATTAGGCTTATTCTTCACAGCCCCTTTATTTTTTCCAATCATTGCAGGGGCTCCATATGTTGCAATTGCAGACAGTTTTTTGGTATCGATTTAGCATGTTTCCAGCAATTCACATACAGCTGAACTTATGTCTGAACCAGTTGTTGTGTTTTCATAGGGATCATGTTCAGCAATTCTTCATGTACTTCACAACTCTTTTTACCATATATTACAAAAAATAGCTAGCTGTGCAGTGTCTTTAATGTCGGTGGTTTCATCAATTGCTAAGCTGAAATAGGAACATTTCTTAATATCTTCTAAAAATTGTTGCTCAATATTTAATGATGATTTTGTGATTAGTGTACACTGTCACAAGCTGGCATATAGACTGTTGTGATGGCCGTTGTCTATGGGTACTCTAAGTCCTGAACTAAATACGTGAGGTCAAATAATTTATTTTTGTGTGAAGCCACGTGACGAACAGATGCAGAAAACTCAAGTCGGATGTGTATATAATTACCAACACTTGGGTTTATTAAAACATAAATACATATAGCTCTCAAAAGAGCTCTTTACTGTCCGCTAAGTTTACAGTAGAGTCAAGAGTCTAAAACAGACCCGTACTCTGGAGGACTCCGCGTGGGGAATGGCTAACAATTAGAAAAACTCACCTACTTTTTATACTATTGGGCCCATCATTCTTTCTTCCCCACATCAATCCATGTAAGTGGTTGAACAAAGGGAAGGGGGGGGTGCTATAGAATATTTTCATCTCCTGAGCGACCGGGCTGGGTATTTTATAAATGACCGGATACGGTCAGGTAAGATACGTAACCAAATGATCATTTACGTCCAAGGGTCACTTGACCATTGGTGGACATAAAGGCCATTAAATTCGGAGCACCAGGAGATGGAAAGGGGGGGGAGAAGACAGGTATCACAGCCATTATTTTGGTCCGGGCATAATTATAGTTGATAGTTGCCATCGGTTCTCTCGAGGGGGGGTTATTAAAAGGGTGTAAAGTTAAAGGGGTGGTGACAGTCTGTGACATACACACAGTTTGGCGATTCAAAGGAATTTTCTTATTGAAGTACCTGATTTTACATACAGCCCAAAACATAGAAAACGTAACAAATAAATACATCCTTTTAAAATGGATTTCAATTTTAACTATAGCTCAATGAGTGCACTTTTTAAAATCTTAAGGGCCAAATGTGATGTATTTTTTTTTAACTTGTGGGGACCAAAAAATTATCATAAAGGGCCAAATTTGGCCCGAGGGCCAATATTTTAGCATCGCTGACCTAGATCAATGTTGTCTAGTATTTTAGACTCCACTGACATTAAAGCCATTCTGCTAGTTCTTTCTTGCGTCATTGTGCTCCTGAGATAGTTTTTGATTAACTTGAGTTTTGAGAATGATCTCTCACATGATGCAATGGAAGTGGCCTGAGTTAGCAGTATTCGGATGGAGATCGCTAGGTTTGAGCACACATCATTACCAGATGAAGCCAGCTTCCTCAACAAGTCAATTGGTGATTGTGGTACTGGTTTGTTGATGACAAGTGATCGTGCATAAATGAAATCATTGAACAAGTGATTTGCCTGTATGTCATCATACAAACAGGAAAAAGTAAAAGTTTTTCATCAGCGTGTGATAATCCATAGAATCCAATAGGTATCTTGGTGAAGCGTCAGCTTGAAACAAAAGAATGCAACCTTTGTATCTCCTCAAAGCAAAAAAGAAAGTTTGCAAATACAGGTTAAGAGGGGACACCAGGCGGAAAATGATAAAATACATTTTTTTCACCATTTTTTTTAATTTCAAATTTGGTTTATTTATCCAATTCTTTATACATTTCCTTATTCTTTCTATCATGATTTCAATCTCCAAATATGTATATTTTGACTTTGAAAACAATCACTAAACGATGTATTTATGTTAAAATTCAGAAAACTCTTATGTTTACACCTTAGCGACGCACCTAGTTTATATTTTTTATCAATACTGTTGTATATCAATCAAAAGAGCGAAATTTGAATTTTACCATAATTGTAAGTTTAAAAAAGTAACAAAAATTGGTTTTTCCATTATCGTACGTTTCCGACACCATCGTAAAGCATCGTGAACGCTTCGTAAGTATAATCGGCGAGGTCATACAAAATCAACCAATCGGAAGCGTTATTTGTCGAGCGTGCGGTCCTGAATTCAAGATGGCGGATTATAAACAATCGTCTAACACATCGTCATTGTTCTCTGTTTTGATTCTCTTTGCTAATCAAAGCATTTTAGATAGACAAATTCGTATGTAACATACGTATAATCTTCTTATGACCTAAACAAAAATATAGTTTGTACAAAAAATGCATCAATGCCTGACGCTTCTAGTCAAAAATTATCTACGGATGTACATGCTGGATCATCTTTCTGAACATTGACACCATGCTGCCATGCCTGATAAACTTCACTGAATTTACGGTTCGACTGTATTTATAGGTCGATTTTATTTGTTCTGGTTTCAAATGATCAAAAATGCTCTTATAATGAATCATATTTGCATCAAACTTGCATTTTGATTGTGTTTGTAATGACAAGCAAACGTGATGTAAGCCTTTCAAGATCAAGTTAGGATCATATAATGACAAAAAATAATTAGCGGTAAGTATTTAGTCACATATTAATTCTTTGACTACTTTATTTCAATTTATTTATCTCTAAAGAATTTCAAAATATACGTTTGCAATTTCGGTAATCAGTCATAAAATTTAGTAAGAACTATTCAACATACAATTTTGTTTGTATCTTTATATTTATGATTTGCTTTTGTATTAATCTTTTACATTGTTCTTTCCAGCACAATTATAACTTCAAAACTTTAAACCTATAAATAATTTATGTAATTTGCATTTTTTTTCAGATGTTTGTGCTCTATATGGAGAAAGCTAGCATTTGACGACATACAGAATTTGCTGTCCTTATGATGGGCTTGACGATATCAGATTGTTCCCAGAAAGCAGGGAGATATCACTGATAACATTTCGGTAAATATTTTTATACAAATTTATATTTGCAGTAATGGTTATATGGCCTAATGTTTATTCAATATTTATTTTTCATGTTAAGATTGTACACTAATTGTATGGTTTAATGTTTATACTTAATCTCATAATTATTCTTACTTGATGTTGATACTCTCAAGTATTAAATTTTACTTCATATCTTTATTTAATATATCTTTCCTAAAAAGAATTCTTAAATTTTTTAACAGATGTGTAAGCTGAATATAAAGAAAACTTGCAGTAGGAGACAAGACAGAATTTGCTCTCTTTATGCTTCGGTTGACAACATGAGGTTGTTCGTTGAAAGTGAGAAGACTTCACAGATCAACATGTCAGTAAGCTGCCTAACATTGGCATTTGTTAAGCTGTATCGTACACCATAAATCAACAAGCAAAATCATAGTTCACAAGAGGATATTAGCTTGTATCGTATCAGCAAGACTATTCAGACAAGATAGAATTTGCCCTCCTTATGCTTGGGTTGACGACATGAGGGTGTTCCTTGAAACAGACTTCACAGATCAACATGTCAGTAAGCTGCCTAACATTGGCATCTGTTAATCTTTATTGTACAGCATTAATCAACAAGCAAAATCATAGTCCACAAGAGGATATTAGCTTGTGTCATATCAGCAAAGACTCTTCGGAATTTTTCAACATAAAGTGCCAACAGTGACAAGAATCGCCAAGTAGCAACATACCCTATATGTATCTTTTTTAAAAAAAAAACCCAATGCCACTTTATACATTTTTAAAAGAAATGGATAAATCATTTTGTGACAGTAGATACCTTTTCTTCAAAGTAATGGAAGTAATTGCTCTCAAATTGATATAGCAAGAAAATATGAGAAAGCTGGAGATGTTTTTGTTGTGTTGTGAACTTGGAACTGATTTTTTTTTAAATTATTATTCTGTGAAAGTTTTTAGCTATCTCATAACCATATCTTTAAAACTTTTTTGAACTAATTTTATGTGTGCATTTTCATTTCATATCCCTCATGTTTTATTTAGCATTCCAGTTTTCATATCCATATTCTGAAGAATGTATTTTTATTTACATTAGACTGTATGCTATAAAATACTTTGAAATTTTTATTGGCTATGCTACTAAATCACCTAATTTTTTTAAACATAATTATCTTAAATATATCATTTATTATCTGTTCTGATTTTAGAAAAAATGTCAAAAAAAAACAGTATGCTCTTTTATAGATTTTCTTTTTTTTATAGTAAGACTGGTCATATTCTAATCTCATAATACATGTATTTATTTATTATACGATCACAAACAAATCACTTGATTTTTCTATATCAATTTAAACTCTCTTCCAAATCAGTATGTATTTTAAATTACAAACTTTTGTTTTACTAGGGCTTTTATATAACGTATGATAGTTTTAATTTTTTTCTTTTTTACTCTATTTCATTTTTTTTCTGCGATCGACTTGAATAAAAAATCATGTAACTTCATTACCCTTTGAGGTATGTTACTCATGTTTGGTATGTTTATTAAAAGTAAGTTTCTATATTAGTATTGTTTACATTTTTAGCTCATTTGAAGTTTATTATCTTATGCAGATTTTTTTTTTTTTTTTCATTTTTACATCATCATATACTTTAAAGTCTATCTATCAAATATTTATCTAGCTATATGTTTTCTTATTTTTCTAATAGGAAATTGAATGATCTTTCAAATGATAGCTTTAGAATTGTATATTTCCTTATAGTTTTTATGTAATGTATCTAAGTTGTCGTTTTTTAGGTTTTTCTCCATTTCTTTTTTTCACTCTACTTCATGACTTTAAAACTCTATAACTCCAAAACCATTAGAGGTATGAGGCTCATTTTTGTTATGCTTGTTTAAAATAGATAAATACAGAATTGGTTGCCAGATAATTCAATTACAATGATTATTTTTTTAATTTTGTTCGTTTGAAGTTTTTTTTGGTATGTTAGTTACCTCATATTTATACATGTGATACAATTAAAATTTTATGGCAACCATTTGTTGTACTTGATTTGTTTGTTATTTGTCTGCAAAAGTAAGTGTTTATCTATTATAGTTTCTAAGTTATAAGAGTTTGAATGTATATGAAATATGGTTGTTTGGTGGCCATTTTGAATGGTTGTCATGGCAACCAATAAATTGACATGGTTAAAAAGTACTTTTTACCTTCCTCTAGCCGTGTAGTATTAATTATATCCTAAAAGATTTCTTCTAAGTCCCTTATTTTTTTTTTCTCTTATTCCCGCCTGGTGTCCCCCCTTAGTAACTCTAATTTTGGGGAATTCCCCTTTGACTAGTCTTTTCGGCGCAGGCGGTGTTATCTGTCAAATAACTTAATAAAGAAACCTTAAACACAGAACCGATCCGTTTTGAAACTTGTGATAAAGAACCCTATCAAATACTAGATTACACCGTTTAATCAAAACATCTATTATCAGTGTATCCGTAAGAGTACTCTAAAGCCAAATCGGTAAATCCACAAAATTGCTCTAAAACTATTGATGTTAGCCTATTTTTTTTACGACGTTTAAAAGCATTCTATCTGACGGGTTAGTACTAGCTGGGTGCTTTCTTCGTCAGTTTTATCTTATTCAGTTTTCTAGGCTGTCTTTTCTAAAGTACGCATACGCGTATGACAATTAGAATAAAGGCGTCTACCAAACATTTATATGATATCTTAACAAAGAATTGAAATTTAGAAAATAAAATGCATTTTAGGTAATATTTTTTGGGTTTATAGTAATTATATTAATAAATAATATTTTTTGGCTCAGACCAATACAAATATTAAAGTTTAGTCGGCTGTTACCTTAAACGTATTTTTTTTAAAGCAACTAATTATTTAAGGAGACAAGTTTACATCAGTGTATAACAACATCCTGGCGCGCTATAAGGATTGGACATCATAGAAAGTTTGAAGGCTCCCTAGGGTGGATTGATTTAACAGTTTGTTTACAGCGTGAAGCACCGGCTTGAAACAAAAACATGTGAATGAATGCAACCTTTGTATCTCCTCAAAGCAAAAAAAAAGTTTGCAAATACAGGTTAATAACTCTAATTTATATAAAAGGAAAATTCCCAAACAAAGCTTCATACACCCCAAGAATTCTATACGGATTTGTATCGGCAGTGTTCTAGCTTAGGGCCATCCACAATTTTAAGAACGTCTGTCAGCATGATTTGATTTAATGAGAGAATCAAGTACGGTTTTTGTCTTACTAATCATGCTTATTTGAATTGGTAACCCTATCAGATAGGACTCGAAAAATTAATGTTTAGACTCTTGAAATTGCTCCTCGCCACGGAATTCTTTTTTTTTTTTTTTTTATTCTTGTAAAACAGTTACAATTACAGATAACATGGTGTTAAATACATGGTAACTTTGCTAAAAGAATCCTATTATATTAAGTAATATACATATTTACATACAAGTATTTTTAATAGTAATATACATCTCAATTAGAAATTTTTAGAAATTGTAGGTAAAATTCCATTTATATACATTTATATTATAGTACAGTAAGTAGATTGATACCACTTTATACATATTTCTATTACAGGAGCTTTTTGTAAACACTTGAAATTAGAATGTTTACAAAGAAATATATAATTAATAGCATTATTTAGAAATGTTTTTAAAGGGCATCTTATGTATACATTTATATTTTAGACGAGTAAGTACATTAATGCCACTTATCATACATAAGTTTAATGGAAAACTCCCTAACCATTTAAGACTGTCTTTGGAATGGTTTGAGGTTCCCTTTTTATTATATATATATATATATATATACATACATTCAAATAATTGACATGCAGCAATTTGTTTTATTTAACTTTAAATAAAAACAGTGGCATTCCTTTCCAGAAACACAACTTTCCTCCCTTTCCATAGCACGAAACAGAGGCTGCTAATACCCCGGGTCGTCCAACTCTCATCAAGCGACACCTGGGCCCTCGCCGTCCCCATACCTCGCAGCGGACAGAAAAGGGGGTGTTGGTATATCGTGTTCCATTGGAAATCTCTCACAGTTAAAATATTTGTCATGATAGATACAACATTGTATTGTCAATAATTTTGTATTTTAAAGTCCACTATCTATCTAAATTTTTCTTAGACTTGATCTTCTTTTAGGATTGTCTTATTGTGCCAGGCTTGAAGTCTGCATGACCAGACGAAGAGTCTGTACTCTGACAGTAGGATGACATTTAAATTATTAACTGTTTCGTTCTTTATCTTCGGTATCTTGTTTAGAGTTATTGCCATGTCTAGGTTAAACTCCATTTTTAGGTTTGACCTTAGTAGACTTCTTAAGGTCTGCCTTGTGCTCTTGAATGTTGAGCATTTCAAGAATAGATGATCTTCATCCTCCGTCACGTCAGTGCGACACATCTTGCATTTTGTGTTGCTTGACATGGACATGCTTTCAATACGTTGTGCTACAGGCGTCATGTTAAAAATTAGTCTGTAGCCCACTTCTCTTGCTCTGGCAGTGATCTTGGTGTGCCGACTGTGTAGACTTTGGAAGGTGTCTGTAAAGTCTTTTCGGTGATTTAACAGTTTGTTATGCATGAAACAAAATTTCTAGAAAAATTGCGGTCACATGTCTGTTTTATCATTCAATTCACTTTGCAAGAAATTTTTAGTAATAACGTGAATAGATTCAGCGAAAGTTATTTTTTTTTCAAATTGTAACCACTGAATATTCATCTGCGAGACTGTAAGATAAGGAACAGTGTTGTATAAACTCACCCAAAAATGATTTGATTCAAACTCTCAACTTATTTATTCAAATAGAGTTTAACTCAAACTCAGTTCATTTTTTCAAGGAGTTTAATTCAAACTCAGATAACAAAATGAGTTAAAATCATACACTCATTTCTTTTTTAAATGTAATTATTAAAAAATAAAGTTTTAAAATTACTGTTCATTTTATTGAAATTTTCAAATCTAAAAATGGTGAGCTAAGAAAGTGCAAAAAAAAAACTTTATCAGAGAGAAAAGAATTATATTTTCATAAAACATTTTAATTGAAAATAAATACATTATTTACCCTGAGATGTACTAAATTACTGGTGGCAACTTCAATCCCAGAAATAACTTTATTAAGACAATTTTTACATTTTGCCACGATTTTTCCATCTTCCATTTTTACTACAGCAAAAAAATTACCGTCTAAAATACTGGGAACCTGTGCCATTATACTTATTCTAATAACAACAACAACATTAACTTGAACCATTATACTTATTCTAATAACAACAAAAACAATGATAATTTAGTTTAATTCAACTGATCTGGGTCGCGATTGAGTAATTTACTATTTGGCTCGGGAAAATAACACTGGTCTGCGTTTGAACATTTTTTTTTCTAAGGTCTGACTTTTTAAAAATGTTTCTAGATCAAATATTTTTTTACTGATCTCAAATAGGTAGCTGTTTTTTTTTCAATCAGGTCAAGTTTTTATTCTATATCAAAGTAAACAAATACTGTTGTAATGTAAATTGAAGAATACATGTACAAATTTTTGTTCAAAAGTTGTTGTGGAAGTAATATTTTTTCAAAGAATTTCATCGGTGATCTGCATCTGGATCATCTCTTTTGAGGCACCAGCAGTAGTCAGCAAGCATACATCCCAGCGTCCCTGGTATAGCTCTTCCATCATACGAATGTCTTGATGGCAACGCTCCTCCTGTTATTCACTCATATCGCCGCAGTTGTCAGGAAAATAGTCTTAAAAAATATGAGCTGAGGAAATGCAGTTTTATAGACATGCGTGCTCCAAGAGCTTTGAAACCATATAGCAGCTCCTCAACCATCAGTTCGTAGTCTGGACTTCAGTGTTTACCAAGAAAATTCTGGACAATAAACTTGAATGCACGCCATGCATTCAGTTAATTCCTCAAACTTGGCATCTTTTACCAACTCCTAATTTGTGGGCCATCAAAAAACCCTGCTTCCAACTAGGCCTCACTTATACGTGGACATTTCACCTTGAGGAATGCAAAAGCCTGGCCTTTTTTGTCTAATGCTTTGAAAAAGTTTTTAATTTGGCCAAGTTTGAAATGTAATGGTGGAAGCAAAATTTTCTGAGGTTGACAAAAGAACATTATAGGAACCTGGTTTCAGATGAGTTCTTGCTGGCCAATTGCGTTTTATGTAGTGCTGTCTTCCCTGATGTCCCATAAACAGAGGAAACATGGGTACTTTGTGTTGCCACTTGTAGACCCAGCACTAGCGCTTTAACTTTAACATCCCCACATCCAGTTGTGATCTTTATAAGGGATACTTTACATGATGTTTATTTTTTCTGTTTATACCACCTAGATTTGTCGTGCGAAAATAGCAATCTGTAGTGTGATCCCTTCCTTCCCTCCAAACCAAAAGAAAGAGACGGTTGGTTCCTCTTTCTCCAACGTCGTAGACCCTCGACACATGTTTTACTGCATATGTAGGGTGCTGATCGCAAAGTTTCATACCAAAATAAGCATGATGTTTTACATGTAGTTTTTCTTAACAAAATGTGTGATCGGCAACTGCCTGTATGGCAAAGTGACTGAACACACATATGTAGCAGAATCTGTTTGGATTGCTTTTACGCTTTCTCCTCATCATGATGATCACCAAACAATTGGAGCAAACAGTTTTTATGAATCACTTGTTGCTTTCCTTGCTTGTAAATAAAATTTACAAGATGCTTCTAAAAAAGTAGACGGCAAAATTTTACATTCAAATCAATATAAATTAGCAGCAAACAAGATTAAAAACATATTTTTATATAAGACTTAGTTAATAAATAACCTGAAGCAAATAAATTGAAAATTCTCGCTATCTCTTATGAAAACAAATAAGACCAAAATAAACTAAAGTATTTGCTTTATTTTTAGCTGTTTTATAAATTGCTAAAATTATAAAAACGGGAATTCAATCGGCTGTTTTCTCACGTATACAGTTATTGCAGCATTTTAGAAATTCAACTAGAATAAAAACTTGACCTGATTGAAAAAAAAAACCAATTACATATTTGAAATCAGCGGAAAAAATTGAACAAGAAAAAAATGTAAAAAACTCAGATCTCAAAAATCACGCAGACCAGTGTAATTATGCAAGCACTGACATAAACAGAGAGAACAAACAAAAGATTAAAATAACGCATGATAAATTATCTTGCATCAAATTTTTAGAGCATTTTCGAAAAAAAATGCTCTATTGTCCCCGTTTTGTCTGTCTGTCTGTCCGTCTGTCCGTCATCACCCTAGATCTCAACAACCATAAGTCCTAGACCCATGATGTATATATCATTTTGTAGGTCTTGGCCTGCCAAGTGTACATCAAAAGTCCATTTCGCGATAGGACCTCTGAGGGCATGGCTTCAGGGCTCCTAAGGGGCTTATATATTATATATACACCTTGTACGTTCAATAACCCATTCATTTGGTGCGAAATACTGCAGCACGTAGTTTCACCAAGATTTATTAAGAAACTCATCAAATGAAATAGTAAGCTTGTGTTCTGAGTTTAATTGAAAGTATCAGAGCTATGCAACAATTGACGGAGTTTTCGGACGATTAAATGACTACAATTTCGAATGTTTTCAATTATGAGTCCTATTTCAGTAACCACAAACCACTTGTAGTTAGATTTAAGAGAAAATAATTTTTTTTCAAATATAAAGAAACGTCTTTATAATATTTTTTTTACAGATATATGCATTACACAATTGAATTTATAAACATTTCCAAAATTTACAAATATTTACTGAAAGTAACATACGTACTGATACATAAAAAGAAAATGCGCTAACACGTCCTGTGTCCAGAATGGAACAGGCTTAATTGCTTGTTTTTCTTGAAATAATTTTAAAGAGGTTGATAATGAGTTGATTTATCGAACCAATTTAAACTCAAACTCACAGAAATAAAAGTTTAATTAAATCTCATAAATCATTAAAGTTGAGATGAGTTAAATTTCGTGAGATAAACTCATTTGAGTTAACTCATGCACAACACTTTTTCTTTTTATTTTGTTATAAGATTCTCACATTTCACGCATATAGAGAATTACTTATTTTTTTTTCTATCAAAATGTGCAATTTAGTGGAAAAATTAGATCAAGGTGTAGAAATAGAAAAACCTCTCCTTACTAACACAGGTAATAGGTTAATGAATATTTCTGCAAAGTTTTATTTTATTAATTCTGATAATTTCTTACCAGTATCTTCTTATGTATAGTTAAGTTCATCTAAAATTTCTGTGTTTAGGATATAGTTTTTTTTTAAAGAAAAGAATTAACTACGTTTGTTTTTAAAAGCTTTTTTGTTTTCGGATGTCCTTTTGATTATTATGGGATGGATTCAAAGGTTTTTTTTTAAACAGTCAAACATAACTTTTTGTCAAAATATTTAAATTTCTATACCTTTTTAAAATTATCTAACGAATTATTTTTTTTAAGTTTTTATAACATAGTAATAAAGATGATGTTTCTGTATTTTATGAACATTTTTATCAGTTTTAAGATTGCGATTAACTTATTATTAATGTTTACGGAAAAAATAAGCACGTATGTCACGTTTTGCAACCAAGATAATCAACAATCTTGAACAGACTAAAGAAATATTTTAAAATATCAATCATTATGTAACCAAGATAATCAACAATCTTGAACAGACTAAAGAAATATTTTAAAATATCAATCATTATGTAACCAAGATAATCAACAATCTTGAACAGACTAAAGAAATATTTTAAAATATCAATCATTATGTAACCAAGATAATCAACACTCTTGAACAGATTAAAGAAATATTTTAAAATATCAATCATTAAAAAAAAAAAACATTTTGTGTAGGCTTTTGAAACACTGCTGCATTTTTCCTTCACGGTATAAACACTTGATCAAAACGCCTAAACAAAACCTAATTAATCAACATAAACAGTTAGAATAAATTGAAATAAAGGCATTTCTAAGAAACGCCTACATATTGAATAGTTTAATATTTTGTTTAATTTAATGTATACAACCTTTTCTAAACTGAACATCTAATTTGAATTTATTCGTACAGTTCTTATCATTGCACTTGCCCATATAAACTGGATTTGAAATATTAGAATTGAGAACTGCGCATGCGCTTGAAGCCTCTTGTGATGCTGTGCGAATAACATTGTGAGTAAAAGTAAAGAGTTGTGCAGTAGTACCTGCCACACAATTACTGAGTGAGAACAGTTGACTAGGTAACAGTGTCAGACACAGTTTGTGTTGATAAATAAATGCACCGTTGGTGTATGAGAATGGGCCAACCCAAAGGGAAGAGTTTCTAGTCAGTACCAGTTTTCCTTCCAGTTTAGTCCATGAAGATTGGTTAGCAGCTTGACTTGTTGCTCCTAGACTGCTCTGTAGCACACCCACTGCCCATAGTCCGTCCATAGTCCTAATGTAGCCATAGAATGTGGCCAGTTTGGTAGGTGATACGGTTCCCGGTTGACGGCTGAAGAGAACACTTTTTAAGTTTTTGGTCTGACACGCCAGTGATTTCATGTGCCCCAGTACTGCCTGCTCCAATTTGTTCTTCTGCCGAATGGGGCTAAGTGTCACACTCTGATACCTCATGAATGAAAACCTGACGTCATGCTGGAGTTGCACGAGCTCTGGCCTGTACTTGTTCAGGTCCAGGACATGGTCAACACATGTGTAATACCTGGAGGTAAAAGTGTCCAAGAATACAACAGATACCACCTGGCTGTACATTCTGCTGGGAAGCACCTCTTGATACACATCAAATGTAGGACTGTAGTAGTCCGTGTAGGTGTGTCTGGTTCCAGGTGAGACAGACAGGTAGACGGTTGAGCACAGAGACACCAAGATCTCCCCACCGCAGCTCAACGCTTTTAGTGAAAACATCACGTGTTCTGAACCAGTGACATTTGGTCGAGTGTCGAACTGACCCAGTTCATTGAAGAACTGCCTGCTGACCAGGAAAACCTCTTTGGTCAAAACTGTCTGGGGGATAACATTTGAATTATTACGCAAAGCTTTTTGCATCATTTCTTGACCCGCATTTCCGCGAGCGACAGTCAGATCCCATTGTATCTCGTTAACTGCCAACCCAGTGGTGTACATACTACCATCAGGGGAGGTAAGTTGTAGCATAGGGGAGATCATTTGTTTAGTATTGTTTATGTTGACCATCAAATGACGTAGCCAGCCTTTGGTCACCTGAACTCGCCCATCTAGAAACACGAGAAATTTCCCCCTGGCAAAGCTGCTGACCACATTTCTTTGCTCATAAATAGTTCCATGTAAAAAAAACAGCCTGCAGATGTCGCAGTTCTGAACTGTTTCCTCTATAAGAAGTCTGTCTGTCTCAGCCAGACTGATGTCCGCGGTAATAATGACGTCATTGGTCAAGTCTTTTGGAAACCAATGAAAACTTTGCTGCAGATAATAAAGTGCTTGGTCATAGGACGATATCTTATGGAGAGAATAAATAATTGTCACTTCATTGGTGGAGATGAACGTGGAAAGTCTGGAACGCCCACAGGGTGTGGCTACGTTGTCCAGTAGTTCACCATGACTCCACAATATGCCAGGTTTAAAACTTGTTAAGTTACTTGATTTTAAAATACTCTGAATGTAAAACAACATGGATTTCATAACATCTGATTGACTGAATGTAGAATTGGTCACATTGTCCAACAATGGGACATTTCTGTTGGTCTGGTTTGACTTGAACATATAGGAGCTGATGGCTAGATGGATTAACACAAAAGAGATCAAAAACAGAACAGTCAGTAACAGTTTTCTTTGGCGTCGTCTGCTGTGAAATTTTGGAATTTCTTGGGCCACCCGGCTAGTAATGGTTCTTATTATCGACTTGGGAGACTTTTGTATCATTTTAGTTCTTACTGTAGAAAAAAAAAACAAATTGCTATAAACACTTTTGTTTTTATTTGTATCATCTTGTAAAAAGGTGAGATATATGGCATATATGGTGAGATGACTTCATATAGGAATATATGGTGAGATGACTTCATATAGGAATATATGGTGAGATGACTTCATATAGGAATATATGGTGAGATGACTTCATATAGGAATATATGGTGAGATGACTTCATGTAGGAATATATGGTGAGATGACTTCATATAGGAATATATGGTGAGATGACTTCATGTAGGAATATATGGTGAGATGACTTCATCTAGGAATATATGGTGAGATGACTTCATATAGGAATATATGGTGAGATGACTTCATATAGGAATATATGGTGAGATGACTTCATGTAGGAATATATGGTGAGATGACTTCATGCACAAATATATGGTAAGATGACTTCATATAGGAATACATGGTGAGATGACATTGAATAAGAAAATTTGTGGATATGAATTCAGAAAAGAATACACTGTGAAGTGAATATATAGTAATAAAATGATAGTCATCACCGATGGAGCACTATATATATATATATATATATATATATATATATATATATATATATATATATATATATGTTTTCCTCTATCGTTATTTTAACATCAAGAAATTAAAGGATTTATTGGACTATAGTGGATCATATTGCTCCTAGCTACAACTGACCTCTACAGCAGTAGTAGGGATGTTCTAACTGTATAGAACTGTAATACAACAAAATTAGCTTCCATAAGTTACATTCGATCAACCATCCATCAGTTGATACGTGCCAGTGATGCAATGATTTGTTTGACACACGTTCAGTTGATACGTGCTAGTGATGCAATGATTTGTTTGACACACATTCAGTTGATACGTGCCAGTGATGGAATGATTTGTTTGACACACATCCAGTTGATACGTGCCAGTGATGGAATGATTTGTTTGACACACGTTCACTTGATACGTGCCAGTGATGGAATGATTTGTTTGACACACATTCAGTTGATACGTGCCAGTGATGGAATGATTTATTTGACACACGTTCACTTGATACGTACCAGTGATGCAATGATTTGTTTGACACACGTTCAGCGCAGGTGAGCTACTGACTGCCTGGGTATTCCATCACCTCGAATCTGGGATAACTAAAATAAGTAAAACGAGAGTGTGATAAAACACAACTGCTTGATAACATGCGGAAAATGTCATTCAGCAGATACTGTCAGTATGTCATTGTGTTAGTGTCAGAGTGTGTGACACTGTGTTAGTGTCAGAGTGTGTGTCACTGTGTTAGTGTCAGAGTGTGTGACACTGTGTTAGTGTCAGAGTGTGTGTCACTGTGTTAGTGTCAGAGTGTGTCACTGTGTTAGTGTCAGAGTGTGTGTCACTGTGTTTGTGTCAGAGTATGTCACTGTGTTAGTGTCAGAGTGTGTGACACTGTATTAGAGTCAGAGTGTGTCACTGTGTTAGTGTCACATCCTAAGGGAAAAGGGATAGAGAGTAAGTTACTCTCAGATAGTCAGGTACGATAAATCTTATTGCAATATGAACATTATTGAACATTTGCTTAAAAAAAATTCCTAATCTTGATATGCTGAATCTATTTGATCCGTTTCTACGAGAATTTTTTTTTTTTTAAAACATGGTAGTCAAAGAAAGGGGAATATTTGTTTATCTTCACTTTCTGTGTGTGCGTTTGTCCTTACACCTTGTTGCTCACTTTTGGACCTGTTCTAACTTAAAGAGATGGCACACATTTCGTACATTTGTAGATTCGACATGACAATTCCCAATAATAATAATTTTGACTCCTTGAATTAAATAAAATGAGATACATATACATATATTAGGATGGAAGGTTTTGAAAAATAACATTTTATAATAAATGCTGAATATTATTGATCTAGCACACTTGTAATTCACTTCTAAACTCACACTTGTAATTCACTTCTAAACTCATACTTGTAATTCACTTCTAAATTCCGACTTATAATTCACTTTTAAACTCATACTTGTAATTCACTTTAAACTCACACTTGTAATTCACTTCCAAACTCATACTTGTAATTCACTTCTAAACTCATACTTGTAATTCACTTCTAAACTCCTACTTGTAATTCACTTCTAAACTAACACTTGTAATCTACTTTTAAACTCACACTTGTAATTCGATGTAATAAGAGAGTCATTTATTCTTGTCTTTAAGCTAGATTCAAAGAGAATAATCATTTAGCTGCTTAGCAGACTAGGTTCAATGCGCTGTTCTCAGCCTAAACTAGTAGGCTAATAAAACGAAGGTACTAACAACAGTATCACTCAGACCTTGTTGAGAATGTACTGATTTATTTTTTTTATGTTTTGACAAATGTTTGGTGACAGTGCACCAGTGTCTGAAAATTAAACAGTAAAAAGATAAGAAGCTGGTTGCAAAATTAGCAGATTGTAATGTTGCTCTAATGATATCTATCTATTTATTGTTGCTATAATAATATCTATCTATTTATTAAGCAAAGATTGAATCTTCACTTTTAATGACGAAACAGGTTCAAGTTAAATCCATTGCACTACAATCAATTAAAATACCTCGCACTACAATCAATTAAAATCCGTCGCACTATAATCAATTTAAATCCCTCGCAATATTAAATTAATGTGGATGCTGATATTTGAAGATATTATACTTCATTTACAACGCAAAACGTGGAAAGTTTGTATCTTCTTATTATATTTTTTCTTTAAAAAAGTCATAACCATTGCCAAAAAATTATTTACTAAAATAAAATTCAACAAATAAAATTGTGTACATGAATTATTTTTTCTTCATGGAAATTTTAACTTTGGGTTTATCTTTACGAACATTTACAACTACGACTTGGGCTAATGACGGGAAACTGCTGGTCTGATGCTGCACCAGTTAACACATTTACAACTACAACTTGGGCTGATGGCGGGAAACTGCTGGTCTGATGCTGCACCAGTTAACACATTTACAACTACGACTTGGGCTGATAGCGGGAAACTGCTGGTCTGATGCTGCACCAGTTAACACATTTACAACTACAACTTGGGCTGATGGCGGGAAACTGCTGGTCTGATGCTGCACCATTACCAACTTATGTTAAGAAGGAAACGTTAATGTTATCAGCTGTTTTAGCGTAACTATTTTATCAAATTGCACATACCTGGTTTATCTAATAGAGCATGGCTGGTTTAACTATTAGCGCATGGCTGGTTTATGTAATATCGCATGGTTGGTTTATCTAATAGAGCATGGCTGGTTTACATATAGAGCATGACTAGTTTACGTATATCGTATGGTTGGTTTATATATAGATCATGGCTGGTTTATCTTATATTGTCAAACATTACTACAGTACGATAAGGCCAACTATATTGTGCGACCCGAAGAGAACCCATCCTCCCCTGTAGTTACGCCACTACATTCAAATCAATAATGTTATGTTTATGTATTAATCTTGTCCATTTATCAGATTAATAGCTTCATGAATATTTCGGGTCGGCATACATGATACAATCAATTATTAGTTTTTTGTTTAATTCATAAGACATTTTATTTCAAACAATGATGTGTGAACACAATATAATCGATGATGTTGGTTGTATTGATGGGTAGAGGATGTACATTCATAGGATGTTTGGCCAATACTCAATAGTAATCGCTTCATTTATTCTTTGATCTGCATGTAAGTTTATTGATGGACCTGGTGTGCAAGTAAGTGTATTGATAGGACTTGTGTGGTGTAATGACGCCTCCATGGTGATATGAAAACAATATAAACAGTCTAGACCAGGGTTACCGAATAAATGGCACGTGGGATAAAATTGGCACGCTGGAGTTTTTCCTCTCAGGTTAAAAATGTTTACAAAAATAATAATTTTATTTATATTAGTGAAAAAATCTTAAACTACAGGCACGCGCAAAATAAATTTTATTTTTAGTATCTTTATTTTAAGCATTTTGATAAAATCATTCCTGGTCTAGAGATGATATAAATGTAAATTGGGATAGTTGATGGTTGATACTAACAGTCTTAAACTGGGATAGTTGATGGTTGATACTAACAGTCTTAAACTGGGATAGTTGATGGTTGATACTAACAGTCATAAACTGGGATAGTTGATGGTTGATACTAACAGTCATAAACTGGGATAGTTGATGGTTTATACTAACAGTCTTAAACTGGGATAGTTGATGGTTGATACTAACAGTCTTAAACTGGGACAGTTGATAGTTGATACAAACAGTCTTAAACTTATATTAGATTCAGAGTTAGTTCAATGCAGATATTTAAATAGTTTGTTCATTCAAGTAAAATACAAAGAAAAACTAACAAAGTGTAATCAACCAAGAAACAAAATATAAAGAACAACAAAGAAACAAATGTTACTTTCGCTACCTAATGGAACATTTTGTGTTGTTCAATTTAACTTCAAGTTATGTTCAGTTTAATATCATATTATGTTCAATAATTAATACAAAAAGGAAACTTAATTAATTATAACAATCAAACACACCATATCGCTTACATTGTTGAAGTACGGGTGTACTAACATTTAAGTATGACTTTATTATGTAAGGCAACATCCGAACATTCAACCAGAAAGACCAGCAACACCAGAAAGAACATTTAGAAACATGAAAAATACATGTAACAACACCAGATCATGCGTACAATACACCAGAACATAGATTCAGAACAAAAGAACATGCATGTAAAAAACCAGAACATAAATGTAACAGACTAAAACATAACGTACCAACACAAGTATATACACATAACTACACCAGAACATACACGTAAGAACAACGCAACATAGTGTAACACACCAGTCATACATATGTAATTCACAAGTACATGCATGTAACAACACCAGAACATAGGCCTAAATGTAATACACCAGAACATAATGTAATAACTCCAGAGGCCCAGAGCAAAACTCATTACAAAGCCAGAACATACATGTTAAACTTACCATGATAGTTGTGCAACCTAACAATGCATATTCTATCAAACTATCAACTATTTTGTTCAGACAATAAAGAAGCACCAGCTTTTTTATCCGCCACATAAAGTTGTTTCTTTAGTCTAATGATAGTTTGTGGCTACACATGTAAACAGAACGTCTTTAACATCTCCATGTCAAGCTACATGTTAATCAGCTTGTCATCTGACTGTTCTCTATGTCAAGCTACATGTTAATCAGCTTGTCATCTGACTTTTCTCATTCTGTCAGCTGTCACGTAGATGTCATCTCTGCCCTAATAAGTCGAGAATGAAAAGTGTTGCTGGGATTTTTAGAACGAAATATTTGTGTCACAATAAATGAGACACCTTTAGTGCATAACAAAATAATTATAAGCACGTAAAAAAATTAAGTTTTTATAATAAAAAATGCAATAAAAATATAACAAGAAACTCATTATATCATACAAATAATAATGTAAGTTATCCTTACTATAAAAATATATTTGTGGATGCCTATCAAGCTATATATATATATGTATGATTTATTTATGTCTACTTATCATCTAATGTAAAGACATATTGACATATTTAGTTCACAATATTGTAATCATCCACTCTTTTTATTTTAGTAATAACATTTTATATTATAAATATTCGGATGAATTGTTTGTTTGACTAATTACACTTTTTTTTTATAAAAGATTTATTTTTTTTTATTCATTTCTTTTTATTTTATTCTTGAAAGAATTCAACTTTCTAACGTTTTCACAGGCATTAAAACAATGTAATTAAATGGGCAAGTCTATATAAGACTAAAAAAAAGTTTCTCAATTTCTCGATTTTGTACAACACTGATATTCATCGTATTCATTTTCACTTGATAATCAAGGCGAATTTCTTCCCCTTTATAAACATAACTAAAAATGATTAGCGGCATAATTGTAGAATATTTAAATTTATGAACTAGTAATTATTACAGTCGTGTATTGTCATGAGGAATCTACAAGTTTGTTGAATTGGACACTATTATGGGTATCTGATGAAATATTATGATTTATTATATCTACTAAATTAAGTGAACTACATAAGTTTCACTCATTACCAGAATATTTGGGTAGATTTACTAAAAAAAAAAACAGCAAATATTGAAAGTAAAAGTCATGTTAAAGGAAGTGGTCTTAGAAACACTAACACGCCTGATAAAATTCGAATGTCAAGGTAAGACTGCATATACAGCTTATTTATAGAAGAATTTACAATCATGTAACTATAAACAATCATAAAATGGCACAGTGTATATGTATTCATGTCGGTACTTTTAATTGGTCATTTCGGCTGAAATACGTTGGACATATTCAACTGTCATTTAAAAACTAAAAGTTTAATAGAGAAATAATTAAAAAGTATTAAATTTAGTGAAGCTTTATTACTAAGTAAAAAACCATGCGGCTGGAGAGAGAAGTCAATAGTGAACTCGACTCACATACCTTGTTTGTAAAATCAGTTTCCGTTGAATTGAACTTTAAACACCGGGCAAATAGCTCACATAAAAAGAAATCAGTTTAATGAAACATTTTGTAGACGTTTTTAGGTATATCCCAGTATTAGGTATATGCCAGTATTAGGTATATGCCAGTATTAGGTATATTCCAGTATTAGGTATATCCCAGTATTAGGTATATGATAGTATTTTGTTACAATTTAGTTTAACATAACTACATTCTGACTTTACCCACTGGGTCGAATAAACGAATTTTGTCTATCTCATTCTGTCTCTTCTTCTTCTCTCTCTCTCTCTCTCTGTCTGTCTGTCTCTCCTCCCCTACTCCAAACACATATACAATACACCCTTTATTAATTTCTTTTTACTCTCTCTCTCTCTCTCTCTCTCTCTCTCTCTCTCACACACACACACACACACACATTTTCTTTTCATACTATCGTCTTGCTAAATCTCTCTCTCTCCCTCTCTCTAGCCCTCTCTCTTATGTGACACTCATACACACAAACCACACACACACACACAAATGTACAAGTATCAAGTATTCTAAACTTAAAGTATCTTCTAAAAAAATTGTTTCATTTTTATTTGATGGGTGTGTATGTGTGTGTGTGTGTAAGTAAGTATTGACTTTTGTTGCTGGTGAACTGTATGTGTGTGTGTGTGTAAGTAAGTATTGACTTTTGCTGCTATTGGTGTACTGTATGTGAGGTTTGAAAAGGTTCACCCATCAACAAGTGTGACTAATGTGTTATTTATGAGGATAACGTAGGTATAGAATGTTAACATACAAATTACTGTAGTTTAATAGAACACTTGCAGCTTTCGTTTGATGAATTTTAATATTGCATACAACCCCAGCTCAACTAGACACAAAGTCAATGTGAATGGAAGTTAATGACAGCAAAAAGACTGCCAGAAATCAGACAATGTCAACACAATGTAAACACATTTACAGAAATTGTCAACACACAGTCTGTCAGTGTTAACACTAATCATGTCAGTGTCAAAAATCTCATTGTCAAGACACACTCAATGTCAATACATGATCAAAGTTAACACACATTACAAAGTCAATACTCGTCATTAAATGATCGATAAAAACAGAAGTATGTATGTTAATACATATAGTTTCACTTTCTGTCATAACATATCAAGTAACTGTCTCACCTTCTGTAGCATACCATTGATTTGTAGCAAATGTTGTCGTTAGAAATAAGGAAATAATCCATTAAGGCGCTCACACTTGGTGTTAAATACTCTAATCAACAATTAATGAGTTGATGTAAGCTCTAAGTACTGTAATCAACAATTGATGAGTTGATGTAAGCTCTAAGTACTGTAATCAACAATTGATGAGTCGATGTAAGCTCAAAGTACTGTAATCAACAATTGATGAGTCGATGTAAGCTCAAAGTACTGTAATCAACAATTGATGAGTCGATGTAAGCTCAAAGTACTGTAATCAACAATTGATGAGTTGATGTAAGCTCAAAGTACTGTAATCAACAATTGATGAGTCGATGTAAGCTCAAAGTACTGTAATCAACAATTGATGAGTCGATGTAAGCTCAAAGTACTGGAATCAACAATTGATGAGTCGATGTAAGATCAAAGTACTGTAATCAACAATTGATGAGTTGATGTAAGCTCAAAGTACTGTAATCAACAATTGATGAGTTGATGTAAGCTCAAAGTACTGTAATCAACAATTGATGAGTCGATGTAAGCTCAAAGTCTTTTGTATGAACTGTGCCAACAGAAATCAAAAAGTGTGCCGTCAAAAAGAACAATATATCCATAGCTATCTACCAATATATCTATCAATATATCTTTCTATCAATCTATCTATCAATCTATCTATCAATCTATCTATCAATATATCTATCAATTTAAATATCTATTAATATAAATATCTATCCATATATCTATCCATATATCTATCAGTCTAACTATCTATCAGTCTAACTATCTATCAGTCTAACTATCTATCAGTCTATTTCTCAGATATCTATTTATACTTATGCCCACATTAAAAGATTATTTTAAACCATAAATTACTTACCTATATTTTACATCGATTAAAAATTGATACCGATGCCTACACTATAAAGATTGATACCGATGCCTACACTATAAAGATTGATACCGATGCCTACACTATAAAGATTGATACCGATGCCTACACTATAAAGATTGATACCAATGCCTACACTACAACTCAAAGTTCATTCCAAGTTTTACACAGAGTAATGAATACATCTGGCAATATTCCAAAGTGAAAATTTTCTTTCAAAAGTTTAAAGTGTTAGCCAAATCTATTTGTACTTCTTTCCCCATCTCTCTCTCTCTCTCTCTCTCTGCCCCTTTCTCTCTGTCCCTACTCACTCTCTCTCTTTCGCCCACCCCCCCCTCCCACCCTTACCATCAGTTCATACACTAGGTGTATGAGATGGCAAGATTTCCACGCATAAATAGACAGACTTTAATTGGTCCAAAGCAGTAAATATTAAACAATCCAAAACACTAATTACACAACTTACATAGTAGACGTACACAACAGACTTACAAAGCAGACTTACTCATTTGACGTACACAGCAGACTTAAAAGAAGACTTACACAGCAGACTTACTCAACTGACGTACACAGCAGACTAAACAGAAGACTTACACAGCAGACTTACTCAACTGACGTACACAGCAGTCTTACACAGCAGACTTACACAACAGACTTACTCAACTGACGTACATAGCAGATATACAGAGCAGACTTACTCAACTGACGTACACAGTAGACTTACACTGAAGACTTACACTGAAGACTTTTACAGCAGATTTACTCAAATGACGTACACAGCAGATTTACTCAACTGACGTACACAGCAGACTTACACAACAGACTTACACAGAACACGTACACAGCAGACTTACTCAACTAACGTACACAGCAGACTTAACAGCTGACTTACACAGCAGACTTACTCAACTGACGTACACAGCGTACTTACTCAACTGACTTACAGAGCAGACTTACTCAACTGACGTACACAGCAGACTTACAGAGCAGACTTACTCAACTGACGTACACAACAGACTTACAAAGTACTCAACTGACGTACACAGCAGACTTACACGGCAGACTTACACAGCAGTTATTGTTTACTGATACGTATGGCCTTCTGTCATTCTGGGTGATTTTATAAATACAAGGTCTTATTGATTAGATGTCAGGAATAAATGGACATATTGTTTGATCCAATTTATTCTCTTCTTCTGTAATTCATACAAAGAAAACTTTCCCATTCAGTTGTCAATACTAGCGGCGTATTAAAACGTGCTTGCTGGCTATTGAAGACACAAAATGCCGGAAGTAGTTCAATATGGCGCCTGGTAGTTTTCGTTTTAACCCCGCTAATCCTCAACAGCTTATTAAGTAAAGTACGGTATCTCACACCACCGTCTTTTAAATACAATATTGGTTTAAACTAGACGTGCTAGGAAAGATGTTGACATTTCACTTTCATTTTAGAATCGGAACTTAGCTTGAAATAATTTACTGCCAATTTATGCGTCTAGTGTATGTGACAATAACAAAATATAGTTTAGGTTTTTGTAAATATGCATAATACTTGTATTACATAAGTTGGTAAACCAGCATGCGAACATTTAACTTGTGATTTACATTTATTTGAGTACTAACTGATTCACCAGAATCATTTTGTATTTACATGTCTGTTTTACTTTTGTTTTCTCTGTTAACAAAAGGCAGCTAAACTTTGAGTTGATTATCAACAGAAGATAGATAGTTTGATGGTCCACGCTGTATTCACTCAAAATGTCTAATCTGCCAAATGCGAAACTAATGTCCGTAGTCTGTTTGCACATCTGTTGTACGTACTGATCTCAGCAGACACCAGAGTCACACTTCAGTGAATGAACAACAGTAGTTTCTTGCCAGCCACTACCAACGATTTTATAATTAGTCTCAAAATGTGAAATTCTTTCTTTTCCATTTCAGTTCAACTTTCGTCCAATCACGGAAATGTTTAGTTTCAAAGATATTCCTAACTTCAATATATTTTGAAGCCAAAGTGAAATACACTGAAATATTTGTAATTATTTTATAAATTCTGTTCGAATCCCTAGATTCTACGAGTTTCTTTTTTATGGGGGGGGGGGGTATAGTTAGTACTGTACTTTTTTTCCAACTCTTTCTCCCTCACTCTCTCTACAACTTCAATAACTTAATATTGGACTGCATGAGGAATACAGACGTTACAAACAGAAAGCAAAATCTTTAAGATAACCAAAGGTCATACTGATCCATCCCTCACGATATCACGTGATTTACACGCAGCTATTTATATGTTTCGACTGTTCACCCTTGCTAATTAGATTCAGTGTGTTATACCATCTATCAAGATGTTGTTTGTGTTAAACCATCTGTAAAAAATATTGTATGGATTAAACCATATTTAAAGATGTTGCATGGATTAAACCATCTGTAAAAGATGTTGTATGGGTTAAGCCATCTGTAAAAGATGTTGTATGGGTTAAGCCATCTGTAAAAGATGTTGTATGGGTTAAGCCATCTGTAAAAGATGTTGTATGGGTTAAACCATATGTAAAAGATGTATGGGTTAAATCATCTGTGTTTGTGAAGTCCCTGTAAGGATGAGATCCTACAAACCACTAATGGGACTGTTTTAGTAATGCCCTTCTTTCATCCCCAACATAGCCGATAGTGCAATGTGCAATACCCATGGAGGCACCAAAGGACCCTCGCGTCAACAGTTTAGTCCTTGACCTTACGACCATCAGTCCTCGCCCAATGGGGGACATTTTTTTTGTAGTGCCCTTCTTTCACCCCCCCACCACAGCCGGAAGTGTAGTGCCCTTCTTTCACCCCCCCCCCACCACAGCCGGAAGTGTAGTGACCATGGAGGCACCACGGAAGACACAGCGGGGACTATTGCCATGAGATAGAACCATGTACTCTCAGGTCTTCAGTCGAGCGCATCACCGCACGACCATCCGTCCCCGTTCTGTAAAAGATGTTGTATGTGCTTGACATTGGCTATACAATAATGTACAAGTAAACCTCCCTGGGGCCAAATTACCTGTTGGGGCCCAAATAACATCATATGTAAATATGATTTTATACTTTACTATAAGAGTGCCATTTGGCAATGTGTGTGTGTGGGGGGGGGGGGGTGATAACGCTAACTTTTTTTCTTTCAAATAATTTTCTAAATATCAGATTTGGAGTCTGTTAAACTCTGTTAGACTGTTAGACTCTGTTAGACTCTGTTAGACTCTGTTAGAGATCAAATTTAGTATATGTTTAGTAAATGTTATAAAGCTACATAAAAGTTGAATTAGTCATGCAAAGTATGCACTCATTCCTTATAAAAAAATTACATTCTCTCTATATATATATAAAAAAGTAGATTCTGTATATATGTGTATGTATTTATGTCTGTCATCTCATACAATTATTGATCAAACTAGCTATAAAACATGATAAATCAAACGAAAGATTTGATTAGCGGCACGAAAAAAATCAAACTGTGTCACCAAGTTAACTTTCACATACGATATTTTTAAAACAAAAAAAGTTAAAAACAAATACATAGATACATATTACACTTCTCCTTTTCCTGACTCTCTTCCCACCCCTTCCTCCCCCATCCTCTTTTCCCTTAATCCTACCACCACACCGCCCTCTGAAGAATCACAAAAGTTGTACAGCCTCTGATACACAAACATTTATCTTCACTCAAACTGTACACACCTAATTCCCTAGGACCCTTATCCCAGTCATCGGTACATTATACACACCTCATTCAGTGGGACCATTATCCCAGTCATCGGTACATTATACACACCTCATTCCATGGGACCATTATCCCAGTCATCGGTACATTATACACACCTCATGGCCTGGGACCGTGATCCCAGTCATCGGTACATTATACACACCTCATTCCATGGGACCATTATCCCAGTCATCGGTACATTATACACACCTCATTCCATGGGACCCTTATCCCAGTCATCGGTACATTATACACACCTCATTCCATGGGACCCTTATCCCAGTCATCGATACATTATACACACCTCATTCCATGGGACCATTATCCCAGTCATCGGTACATTATACACACTTTATTCCATGGGACCATTATCCCAGTCATCGGTACATTATATACACCTCATTCCCTGGGACCATGATCCCAATCATCGGTACAGTATACACACCTCATTCCATGGGACCATTATCCCAGTCATCGGTACATTAAACACACTTTATTCCATGGGACCCTTATCCCAGTCATCGGTACATTATACACACCTCATTCCATGGGACCCTTATCCAGTCATCGGTACATTATACACACCTCATTCCATGGGACAATTATCCCAGTCACCGGTACAGTATACACACCTCATTCCATGGGACCATTATCCCAGTCATCGGTACATTATACACACCTCATTCCCTGGGACCTTTATCCCAGTCATCGGTACATTATACACACCTCATTCCATGGGACCCTTATCCCAGTCATCGGTACATTATAGACACCTCCTTCCCTGAGACCATTATCCCAGTCATCGGTACATTATACACACCTCATTCCATGGGATCCTTATCCCAGTCATCGGTACATTATACACACTTTCTTCCATAGGACCCTTATCCCAGTCATCGGTACATTATACACACTTTATTCCATGGGACCCTTATCCCAGTTATCGGTACATTAAACACACCTCATTCCATGGGACCATTATCCCAGTCATCGGTACATGATACACACCTCATTCCCTGGGACCATTCTCCGAGTCATCGGTACATTAAACACACCTCATTCCCTGGGACCATTATCCCAGTCAGCGGTACAGTATACACACCTCATTCCATGGGACCATTATCCCAGTCATCGGTACATTATACAAACCTCATTCCCTGTGACCATTATCCCAGTCACCGGTGCAGTATACACACCTCATTCCATGGGACCATTATCCCAGTCATCGGTACATTATACACCTCATTCCATGGGACCCTATCCCAGTCATCGGAACATTATACACACCTCATTCCATGGGACAATTATCTCAGTCATCGGTACATTATACACACCTCATTCCCTGGGACCCTTATCCCAGTCATCGGTACATTATACACACTTTATTCCATGGGACCCTTATCCCAGTCATCGGTACATTATTCACACCTCATTCCATGGGACCCTATCCCAGTCATCGGTACATTAAACACACTTTATTCCATGAGACCCTTATCCCAGTCATCGGTACATTATACACACCTCATTCCATGGGACCATTATCCCAGTCACCGGTACAGTATACAAACCTCATTCCATGGGACCATTATCCCAGTCATCGGTACATTATACACACCTCATTCCCTGGGACCCTTATCCCAGTCATCGGTACATTATACACACCTCATTCCATGGGACCCTTATCCCAGTCATCGGTACATTATAGACACCTCCTTCCCTGAGACCATTATCCCAGTCATCGGTACATTATACACACCTCATTCCATGGGATCCTTATCCCAGTCATCGGTACATTATACACACTTTCTTCCATAGGACCCTTATCCCAGTCATCGGTACATTAAACACACTTTATTCCATGGGACCCTTATCCCAGTCATCGGTACATTATACACACTTTATTCCATGGGACACTTATCCCAGTCATCGGTACATTATACACACCTCATTCCATGGGACAATTATCCCAGTCATCGGTATAGTATACACACCTCATTCCATGGGACCCTTATCCCAGTCATCGGTACATTAAACACACTTTATTCCATAAGAACCTTATCCCAGTCATCGGTACATTATACACACCTCATTCCATGGGACAATTATCCCAGTCATCGGTACATTATACACACTTTATTCCATGGGACAATTATCCCAGTCATCGGTACATTATACACACTTTATTCCATGGGACCCTTATCCAGTCATCGGTACATTATACACACTTTATTCCATGGGACCCTTATCCCAGTCATCAGTACAATAAACACACTTTATTCCATGGGACCCTTATCCCAGTCATCAGTATATTATACACCCTCATTCCATGGGACCCTTATCCCAGAAATCGGTACATTATACACACCTCATTCCATGGGACAATTATCCCAGTCATCCGTACATTATACACATCTCATTCCATGGGACTCTTATCCCAGTCATCGGTACATTATACACACCTTATTCCATGGGACCCTTATCCCAGTCATCGGTACATTATACACACCTCATTCCATGGGACAATTATCACAGTCATCGGTACATTATACACACTTTATTCCATGGGACCATTATCCCAGTCATCAGTACATTATACACACTTTATTCCATGGGACCATTATCCCAGTCATCAGTACATTATACACACTTCATTCCATTGGACCCTATCCCAGTCATCGGTACATTATACACACCTCATTCCATGGGACCCTTATCCCAGTCATCGGTACATTATACACACTTTATTCCATGGGACCCTTATCCCAGTCATTGGTACATTAAACACACTTTATTCCATGGGACCCTTATCCCAGTCATTGGTACATTATACACACCTCATTCCATGGGACCCTTATCCCAGTCATCGGTACATTATACACACCTCATTCCATGGGACACTTATCCCAGTCATCGGTACATTATACACACCTCATTCCATGGGACAATTATCCCAGTCATCGATACATTATACACACTTTATTCCATGGGACCCTTATCCCAGTCATCGGTACATTATACACACTTTATTTCATGGGACCCTTATCCCAGTCATCGGTACATTATACACACTTTATTCCATGGGACCCTTATCCCAGTCATCGGTACATTATACACACCTCATTCCATGGGACCCTATCCCAGTCATCGGTACATTATACACACCTCATTCCATGGGACAATTATCCCAGTCATCGGTACATTATACACACTTCATTCCCTGGGACCCTTATCCCAGTCGTCGGTACATTATACACACTTTATTCCATGGGACCCTTATCCCAGTCATCGGTACATTATACACACCTCATTCCATAAGTCCCTTTTCCCAGTCACCGGTACATTATACACACCTCATTCCATGGGACCATTATCCCAGTCATCGGTACATTATACACACTTTATTCCATGGGACCATTATCCCAGTCATCGGTACATTATACACACCTCATTCCATGGGACCATTATCCCAGTCATCGGTACATTATACACACTTTATTCCATGGGACCCTTATCCCAGTCATTGGTACATTATACACAATTTATTCCATGGGAGCCTTATCCCAGTCATCGATACATTAAACACACTTTTTTCCATGGGACCCTTATCCCAGTCATCGGTACATTATACACACCTCATTCCATGGGACCTATCCCAGTCATCGGTACATTATACACACCTCATTCCATGGGACAATTATCCCAGTCATCGGTACATTATACACACCTCATTCCCTGGGACCCTTATCCCAATATTCGGTACATTATACACACTTTATTCCATGGGACCCTTATCCCAGTCATCGGTACATTATACACACCTCATTCCATGGGACCCTATCCCAGTCATCGGAACATTATACACACCTCATTCCATGGGACAATTATCTCAGTCATCGGTACATTATACACACCTCATTCCCTGGGACCCTTATCCCAGTCATCGGTACATTATACACACTTTATTCCATGGGACCCTTATCCCAGTCATCGGTACATTATTCACACCTCATTCCATGGGACCCTATCCCAGTCATCGGTACATTAAACACACTTTATTCCATGAGACCCTTATCCCAGTCATCGGTACATTATACACACCTCATTCCATGGGACCATTATCCCAGTCATCGGTACATGATACACACCTCATTCCCTGGGACCATTCTCCCAGTCATCGGTACATTATAAACACCTCATTCCCTGGGACCATTACCCCAGTCACCGGTACAGTATACACACCTCATTCCATGGGACCATTATCCCAGTCATCGGTACATTATACAAACCTCATTCCCTGTGACCATTATCCCAGTCACCGGTGCAGTATACACACCTCATTCCATGGGACCATTATCCCAGTCATCGGTACATTATACACACCTCATTCCATGGGACCCTTATCCCAGTCATCGGTACATTACACACAATTTATTCCATGGGACCCTTATCCCAGTCATCGGTACATTACACACACCTCATTCCATGGGACCCTTATCCCAGTCATCGATACATTATACACACCTCATTCCATGGGACAATTATCCCAGTCATCGGTACATTATACACACTTAATTCCATGGGACCCTTATCCCAGTCATCGGTACATTATACACACCTCATTCCATGGGACCATTATCCCAGTCATCGGTACATGATACACACCTCATTCCCTGAGACCATTCTCCCAGTCATCGGTACATTATACACACCTCATTCCCTGGGACCATTATCCCAGTCACCGGTACAGTATACAAACCTCATTCCATGGGACCATTATCCCAGTCATCGGTACATTATACACACCTCATTCCCTGGGACCCTTATCCCAGTCATCGGTACATTATACACACCTCATTCCATGGGACCCTTATCCCAGTCATCGGTACATTATAGACACCTCCTTCCCTGAGACCATTATCCCAGTCATCGGTACATTATACACACCTCATTCCATGGGATCCTTATCCCAGCCATCGGTACATTATACACACTTTCTTCCATAGGACCCTTATCCCAGTCATCGGTACATTATACACACTTTATTCCATGGGACACTTATCCCAGTCATCGGTACATTATACACACCTCATTCAGTGGGACCATTATCCCAGTCATCGGTACATTATACACACCTCATTCCATGGGACCATTATCCCAGTCATCGGTACATTATACACACCTCATGGCCTGGGACCGTGATCCCAGTCATCGGTACATTATACACACCTCATTCCATGGGACCATTATCCCAGTCATCGGTACATTATACACACCTCATTCCATGGGACCCTTATCCCAGTCATCGGTACATTATACACACCTCATTCCATGGGACCCTTATCCCAGTCATCGATACATTATACACACCTCATTCCATGGGACCATTATCCCAGTCATCGGTACATTATACACACTTTATTCCATGGGACCATTATCCCAGTCATCGGTACATTATATACACCTCATTCCCTGGGACCATGATCCCAATCATCGGTACAGTATACACACCTCATTCCATGGGACCATTATCCCAGTCATCGGTACATTATACACACTTTATTCCATGGGACCCTTATCCCAGTCATCGGTACATTATACACACCTCATTCCATGGGACCCTTATCCAGTCATCGGTACATTATACACACCTCATTCCATGGGACAATTATCCCAGTCACCGGTACAGTATACACACCTCATTCCATGGGACCATTATCCCAGTCATCGGTACATTATACACACCTCATTCCCTGGGACCTTTATCCCAGTCATCGGTACATTATACACACCTCATTCCATGGGACCCTTATCCCAGTCATCGGTACATTATAGACACCTCCTTCCCTGAGACCATTATCCCAGTCATCGGTACATTATACACACCTCATTCCATGGGATCCTTATCCCAGTCATCGGTACATTATACACACTTTCTTCCATAGGACCCTTATCCCAGTCATCGGTACATTATACACACTTTATTCCATGGGACCCTTATCCCAGTTATCGGTACATTATACACACCTCATTCCATGGGACCATTATCCCAGTCATCGGTACATGATACACACCTCATTCCCTGGGACCATTCTCCGAGTCATCGGTACATTAAACACACCTCATTCCCTGGGACCATTATCCCAGTCAGCGGTACAGTATACACACCTCATTCCATGGGACCATTATCCCAGTCATCGGTACATTATACAAACCTCATTCCCTGTGACCATTATCCCAGTCACCGGTGCAGTATACACACCTCATTCCATGGGACCATTATCCCAGTCATCGGTACATTATACACCTCATTCCATGGGACCCTATCCCAGTCATCGGAACATTATACACACCTCATTCCATGGGACAATTATCTCAGTCATCGGTACATTATACACACCTCATTCCCTGGGACCCTTATCCCAGTCATCGGTACATTATACACACTTTATTCCATGGGACCCTTATCCCAGTCATCGGTACATTATTCACACCTCATTCCATGGGACCCTATCCCAGTCATCGGTACATTAAACACACTTTATTCCATGAGACCCTTATCCCAGTCATCGGTACATTATACACACCTCATTCCATGGGACCATTATCCCAGTCACCGGTACAGTATACAAACCTCATTCCATGGGACCATTATCCCAGTCATCGGTACATTATACACACCTCATTCCCTGGGACCCTTATCCCAGTCATCGCTACATTATACACACCTCATTCCATGGGACCCTTATCCCAGTCATCGGTACATTATAGACACCTCCTTCCCTGAGACCATTATCCCAGTCATCGGTACATTATACACACCTCATTCCATGGGATCCTTATCCCAGTCATCGGTACATTATACACACTTTCTTCCATAGGACCCTTATCCCAGTCATCGGTACATTAAACACACTTTATTCCATGGGACCCTTATCCCAGTCATCGGTACATTATACACACTTTATTCCATGGGACACTTATCCCAGTCATCGGTACATTATACACACCTCATTCCATGGGACAATTATCCCAGTCATCGGTATAGTATACACACCTCATTCCATGGGACCCTTATCCCAGTCATCGGTACATTAAACACACTTTATTCCATAAGAACCTTATCCCAGTCATCGGTACATTATACACACCTCATTCCATGGGACAATTATCCCAGTCATCGGTACATTATACACACTTTATTCCATGGGACAATTATCCCAGTCATCGGTACATTATACACACTTTATTCCATGGGACCCTTATCCAGTCATCGGTACATTATACACACTTTATTCCATGGGACCCTTATCCCAGTCATCGGTACAATAAACACACTTTATTCCATGGGACCCTTATCCCAGTCATCAGTATATTATACACCCCTCATTCCATGGGACCCTTATCCCAGAAATCGGTACATTATACACACCTCATTCCATGGGACAATTATCCCAGTCATCCGTACATTATACACATCTCATTCCATGGGACTCTTATCCCAGTCATCGGTACATTATACACACCTTATTCCATGGGACCCTTATCCCAGTCATCGGTACATTATACACACCTCATTCCATGGGACAATTATCACAGTCTTCGGTACATTATACACACTTTATTCCATGGGACCATTATCCCAGTCATCAGTACATTAAACACACTTTATTCCATGGGACTCTTATCACAGTCATCGGTACATTATACACACTTTATTCCATGGGACCCTATCCCAGTCATCGGTACATTATACACACCTCATTCCATGGGACACTTATCCCAGTCATCGGTACATTATACACACTTTATTCCATAGGACCCTTATCCCAGTCATTGGTACATTAAACACACTTTATTCCATGGGACCCTTATCCCAGTCATTGGTACATTATACACACCTCATTCCATGGGACCCTTATCCCAGTCATCGGTACATTATACACACCTCATTCCATGGGACACTTATCCCAGTCATCGGTACATTATACACACCTCATTCCATGGGACAATTATCCCAGTCATCGATACATTATACACACTTTATTCCATGGGACCCTTATCCCAGTCATCGGTACATTATACACACTTTATTTCATGGGACCCTTATCCCTGTCATCGGTACATTATACACACTTTATTCCATGGGACCCTTATCCCAGTCATCGGTACATTATACACACCTCATTCCATGGGACCCTATCCCAGTCATCGGTACATTATACACACCTCATTCCATGGGACAATTATCCCAGTCATCGGTACATTATACACACTTCATTCCCTGGGACCCTTATCCCAGTCGTCGGTACATTATACACACTTTATTCCATGGGACCCTTATCCCAGTCATCGGTACATTATACACACCTCATTCCATAAGTCCCTTTTCCCAGTAACCGGTACATTATACACACCTCATTCCATGGGACCATTATCCCAGTCATCGGTACATTATACACACTTTATTCCATGGGACCATTATCCCAGTCATCGGTACATTATACACACCTCATTCCATGGGACCATTATCCCAGTCATCGGTACATTATACACACTTTATTCCATGGGACCCTTATCCCAGTCATTGGTACATTATACACACTTTATTCCATGGGACCCTTATCCCAGTCATCGGTACATTAAACACACTTTTTTCCATGGGACCCTTATCCCAGTCATCGGTACATTATACACACCTCATTCCATGGGACCTATCCCAGTCATCGGTACATTATACACACCTCATTCCATGGGACAATTATCCCAGTCATCGGTACATTATACACACCTCATTCCCTGGGACCCTTATCCCAATATTCGGTACATTATACACACTTTATTCCATGGGACCCTTATCCCAGTCATCGGTACATTATACACACCTCATTCCATGGGACCCTATCCCAGTCATCGGAACATTATACACACCTCATTCCATGGGACAATTATCTCAGTCATCGGTACATTATACACACCTCATTCCCTGGGACCCTTATCCCAGTCATCGGTACATTATACACACTTTATTCCATGGGACCCTTATCCCAGTCATCGGTACATTATTCACACCTCATTCCATGGGACCCTATCCCAGTCATCGGTACATTAAACACACTTTATTCCATGAGACCCTTATCCCAGTCATCGGTACATTATACACACCTCATTCCATGGGACCATTATCCCAGTCATCGGTACATGATACACACCTCATTCCCTGGGACCATTCTCCCAGTCATCGGTACATTATAAACACCTCATTCCCTGGGACCATTACCCCAGTCACCGGTACAGTATACACACCTCATTCCATGGGACCATTATCCCAGTCATCGGTACATTATACAAACCTCATTCCCTGTGACCATTATCCCAGTCACCGGTGCAGTATACACACCTCATTCCATGGGACCATTATCCCAGTCATCGGTACATTATACACACCTCATTCCATGGGACCCTTATCCCAGTCATCGGTACATTACACACAATTTATTCCATGGGACCCTTATCCCAGTCATCGGTACATTACACACACCTCATTCCATGGGACCCTTATCCCAGTCATCGGTACATTATACACACCTCATTCCATGGGACAATTATCCCAGTCATCGGTACATTATACACACTTAATTCCATGGGACCCTTATCCCAGTCATCGGTACATTATACACACCTCATTCCATGGGACCATTATCCCAGTCATCGGTACATGATACACACCTCATTCCCTGAGACCATTCTCCCAGTCATCGGTACATTATACACACCTCATTCCCTGGGACCATTATCCCAGTCACCGGTATAGTATACAAACCTCATTCCATGGGACCATTATCCCAGTCATCGGTACATTATACACACCTCATTCCCTGGGACCCTTATCCCAGTCATCGGTACATTATACACACCTCATTCCATGGGACCCTTATCCCAGTCATCGGTACATTATAGACACCTCCTTCCCTGAGACCATTATCCCAGTCATCGGTACATTATACACACCTCATTCCATGGGATCCTTATCCCAGCCATCGGTACATTATACACACTTTCTTCCATAGGACCCTTATCCCAGTCATCGGTACATTATACACACTTTATTCCATGGGACACTTATCCCAGTCATCGGTACATTATACACACCTCATTCCATGGGACAATTATCCCAGTCATCGGTATAGTATACACACCTCATTCCATGGGACCCTTATCCCAGTCATCGGTACATTAAACACACTTTATTCCATAAGAACCTTATCCCAGTCATCGGTACATTATACACACCTCATTCCATGGGACAATTATCCCAGTCATCGGTACATTATACACACTTTATTCCATGGGACCATTATCCCAGTCATCGGTACATTATACACACCTCATTCCATGGGACCATTATCCCAGTCATCGGTACATTATACACACTTTATTCCATGGGACCCTTATCCCAGTCATTGGTACATTTTAAACACTTTATTCCATGGGACCCTTATCCCAGTCATCGGTACATTATACACACTTTATTCTATGGAACCCTTATCCCAGTCATCGGTATATTAAACACACTTTATTCTATGGGACCCTTATCCCAGTCATCGGTACATTATACACACCTCATTCCATGGGATAATTATCCCAGTCATCGTTACATTAAACACATTTTATTCCATGGGACCCTTATCCCAGTCATCGGTACATTATACACACCTCATTCCAAGGGACCCTTATCCCAGTCATCGGTACATTATACACATCTCATTCCATGGGACAATTATCCCAGTCATCGGTACATTATACACACTTTATTCCATGGGACCCTTATCCAGTCATCGGTACATTATACACACTTTATTCCATGGGACCCTTATCCCAGTCATCGGTACAATAAACACACTTTATTCCATGGGACCCTTATCCCAGTCATCAGTATATTATACACCCCTTATTCCATGGGACCCTTATCCCAGAAATCGGTACATTATACACACCTCATTCCATGGGACAATTATCCCAGTCATCCGTACATTATACACACCTCATTCCATGGGACTCTTATCCCAGTCATCGGTACATTATACACACCTTATTCCATGGGACCCTTATCCCAGTCATCGGTACATTATACACACCTCATTCCATGGGACAATTATCACAGTCTTCGGTACATTATACACACTTTATTCCATGGGACCATTATCCCAGTCATCGGTACATTATACACACTTTATTCCATGGGACCCTATCCCAGTCATCGGTACATTATACACACCTCATTCCATGGGACACTTATCCCAGTCATCGGTACATTATACAAACCTCATTCCATGGGATAATTATCCCAGTCATCGTTACATTAAACACATTTTATTCCATGGGACCCTTATCCCAGTCATTGGTACATTATACACACCTCATTCCATGGGACCCTTATCCCAGTCATCGGTACATTATACACACCTCATTCCATGGGACACTTATACCAGTCATCGGTACATTATACACACCTCATTCCATGGGACAATTATCCCAGTCATCGATACATTATACACACTTTATTCCATGGGACCCTTATCCCAGTCATCGGTACATTATACACACTTTATTTCATGGGACCCTTATCCCTGTCATCGGTACATTATACACACTTTATTCCATGGGACCCTTATCCCAGTCATCGGTACATTATACACACCTCATTCCATGGGACCCTATCCCAGTCATCGGTACATTATACACACCTCATTCCATGGGACAATTATCCCAGTCATCGGTACATTATACACACTTCATTCCCTGGGACCCTTATCCCAGTCGTCGGTACATTATACACACTTTATTCCATGCGACCCTTATCCCAGTCATCGGTACATTATACACACCTCATTCCATAAGTCCCTTTTCCCAGTCACCGGTACATTATACACACCTCATTCCATGGGACCATTATCCCAGTCATCGGTACATTATACACACTTTATTCCATGGGACCATTATCCCAGTCATCGGTACATTATACACACCTCATTCCATGGGACCATTATCCCAGTCATCGGTACATTATACACACTTTATTCCATGGGACCCTTATCCCAGTCATTGGTACATTATACACACTTTATTCCATGGGACACTTATCCCAGTCATCGGTACATTAAACACACTTTATTCCATGGGACCCTTATCCCAGTCATCGGTACATTATACACACCTCATTCCATGGGACCTATCCCAGTCATCGGTACATTATACACACCTCATTCCATGGGACAATTATCTCAGTCATCGGTACATTATACACACCTCATTCCCTGGGACCCTTATCCCAATATTCGGTACATTATACACACTTTATTCCATGGGACCCTTATCCCAATCATCGGTACATTATACACACCTCATTCCATGGGACTCTATCCCAGTCATCGGTACATTATACACACCTCATTCCATGGGACAATTATCTCAGTCATCGGTACATTATACACACCTCATTCCCTGGGACCCTTATCCCAGTCATCGGTACATTATACACACTTTATTCCATGGGACCCTTATCCCAGTCATCGGTACATTATTCACACCTCATTCCATGGGACCCTATCCCAGTCATCGGTACATTATACACACTTTATTCCATGGGACCCTTATCCCAGTCATTGGTACATTATACACACTTTATTCCATGGGACACTTATCCCAGTCATCGGTACATTAAACACACTTTATTCCATGGGACCCTTATCCCAGTCATCGGTACATTATACACACCTCATTCCATGGGACCTATCCCAGTCATCGGTACATTATACACACCTCATTCCATGGGACAATTATCTCAGTCATCGGTACATTATACACACCTCATTCCCTGGGACCCTTATCCCAGTCATCGGTACATTATACACACTTTATTCCATGGGACCCTTATCCCAGTCATCGGTACATTATTCACACCTCATTCCATGGGACCCTATCCCAGTCATCGGTACATTAAACACACTTTATTCCATGAGACCCTTATCCCAGTCATCGGTACATTATACACACCTCATTCCATGGGACCATTATCCCAGTCATCGGTACATGATACACACCTCATTCCCTGGGACCATTCTCCCAGTCATCGGTACATTATAAACACCTCATTCCCTAGGACCATTATCCCAGTCACCGGTACAGTATACACACCTCATTCCATGGGACCATTATCCCAGTCATCGGTACATTATACAAACCTCATTCCCTGTGACCATTATCCCAGTCACCGGTGCAGTATACACACCTCATTCCATGGGACCCTTATCCCAGTCATCGGTACATTATACACACCTCATTCCATGGGACCCTTATCCCAGTCATCGGTACATTACACACACTTTCTTCCATAGGACCCTTATTTCAGTCATCGGTACATTAAACACACTTTATTCCATGGGACCCTTATCCCAGTCATCGGTACATTATACACACCTCATTCCATGGGACCATTTTCCCAGTCATCGGTACATGATACACACCTCATTCCCTGGGACCATTCTCCCAGTCATCGGTACATTATAAACACCTCATTCCCTGGGACACTTATCCCAGTCATCGGTACATTATACACACCTCATTCCATGGGACAATTATCCCAGTCATCGATACATTATACACACTTTATTCCATGGGACCCTTATCCCAGTCATCGGTACATTATACACACTTTATTTCATGGGACCCTTATCCCTGTCATCGGTACATTATACACACTTTATTCCATGGGACCCTTATCCCAGTCATCGGTACATTATACACACCTCATTCCATGGGACCCTATCCCAGTCATCGGTACATTATACACACCTCATTCCATGGGACAATTATCCCAGTCATCGGTACATTATACACACTTCATTCCCTGGGACCCTTATCCCAGTCGTCGGTACATTATACACACTTTATTCCATGGGACCCTTATCCCAGTCATCGGTACATTATACACACCTCATTCCATAAGTCCCTTTTCCCAGTCACCGGTACATTATACACACCTCATTCCATGGGACCATTATCCCAGTCATCGGTACATTATACACACTTTATTCCATGGGACCATTATCCCAGTCATCGGTACATTATACACACCTCATTCCATGGGACCATTATCCCAGTCATCGGTACATTATACACACTTTATTCCATGGGACCCTTATCCCAGTCATTGGTACATTATACACACTTTATTCCATGGGACCCTTATCCCAGTCATCGGTACATTAAACACACTTTATTCCATGGGACCCTTATCCCAGTCATCGGTACATTATACACACCTCATTCCATGGGACCTATCCCAGTCATCGGTACATTATACACACCTCATTCCATGGGACAATTATCTCAGTCATCGGTACATTATACACACCTCATTCCCTGGGACCCTTATCCCAATATTCGGTACATTATACACACTTTATTCCATGGGACCCTTATCCCAATCATCGGTACATTATACACACCTCATTCCATGGGACTCTATCCCAGTCATCGGTACATTATACACACCTCATTCCATGGGACAATTATCTCAGTCATCGGTACATTATACACACCTCATTCCCTGGGACCCTTATCCCAGTCATCGGTACATTATACACACTTTATTCCATGGGACCCTTATCCCAGTCATCGGTACATTATTCACACCTCATTCCATGGGACCCTACCCCAGTCATCGGTACATTAAACACACTTTATTCCATGAGACCCTTATCCCAGTCATCGGTACATTATACACACCTCATTCCATGGGACCCTTATCCCAGTCATCGGTACATGATACACACCTCATTCCCTGGGACCATTCTCCCAGTCATCGGTACATTATAAACACCTCATTCCCTAGGACCATTATCCCAGTCACCGGTACAGTATACACACCTCATTCCATGGGACCATTATCCCAGTCATCGGTACATTATACAAACCTCATTCCCTGTGACCATTATCCCAGTCACCGGTGCAGTATACACACCTCATTCCATGGGACCCTTATCCCAGTCATCGGTACATTATACACACCTCATTCCATGGGACCCTTATCCCAGTCATCGGTACATTACACACACTTTCTTCCATAGGACCCTTATTCCAGTCATCGGTACATTAAACACACTTTATTCCATGGGACCCTTATCCCAGTCATCGGTACATTATACACACCTCATTTCATGGGACCATTTTCCCAGTCATCGGTACATGATACACACCTCATTCCCTGGGACCATTCTCCCAGTCATCGGTACATTATAAACACCTCATTCCCTGGGACCATTATCCCAGTCACCGGTACAGTATACACACCTCATTCCATGGGACCATTATCCCAGTCATCGGTACATTATACAAACCTCATTCCCTGTGACCATTATCCCAGTCACCGGTGCAGTATACACTAGGGTGATAACAAAAAAAATATTTTTATGAAACCACTTGCAATCGAGGAACTTTTATGTGTAATTTAAGAATATCAATTGCATTTTTGATTTTTTTAAAAAAAGTTCCCCCTCCTCCCCCTTTTTCGGAAGAAAAAAGTGGAAAAATATTTCTTTTTTCAAAAAAAAGGACATTATTTTTTTTAGCTTAACTCAAAAGAGTAATAATAATAACTAATCAACTTTTATTAACAAATAAGATACAGATCAGTTAGTAATATGTACAGAATGTACAAGAAATGTTTAAAACATATTTTTTCCTATGAACTTCAGATTCAAAAATTGAAATTTTCTCGATTTTGCATGAAGTTCCTCCATCAGTTTCACAGCACGTTCAGCAATTTGGTTAGATCTGGGAATGTCAATTAATGACTTTTCGACTGACCAATGGGTCTTTAAACACTTAATTGCCTTCTTGCATTTTATCCTGATGAGTGAGGTAAACAGTTCATTGAAGGACGCTTCATTATAGTGTTGAGAATGGAACCAAGCATTTGCCCATTCGTAGCAGATGAAGTTGCAGGCAGGAGTGAGGATGTTGCGCCACTCTGGTATCAGAAAAAATGATATAACAGTATATATCGCACGTGAGTTCCATCTTGCCTGGTGTAAATTTGGTAGTTTCTTCCAGTTGATGCGAGGCCAACGTGAAGTTGTTTTGTAATGACGATATGCCTGACATAATTCATATAAGAACTTGAAATCATCTCGCCATCCAGGGTTCTCGTCTGTGCTAACATCATCTGTCACAACGAGGCGGTAATCAGCCTGAAGAGTGACATAGTTTTGTGTTAATTGGTCAATGAAGGAATAGTTGAGTTTTGGTTTGCTCGTTGGCTCTTGGATAAAAAAAATTCATGACATGTTTCAAAAGGAGGTCGAGTACATGGTGCTGACACCCAATATATTGTGGCTTCTGAAAGCCCTTGCTCAAGACATCATCCTGTATGAGCTTTACAATCCCATGCAAACGACCAGTATTTACTGCGGTCGTGTCGCATATTATCATGCCAATATTTTTCCAAGCATCATATTCATCAAGTAGCTGATGTAGTTCCTTGTGAATGGCCGCGGCAGAACCACTCTCACATTTAATAATACCAAGTTTGATTTCGGTTGTCATATTTTTCAGCAGAACTACTTGATACTCTTCCCCTTGAACTCTTTTACCATCAAACTGGAGACAATAGAGTTCTTTGCTTTGAAGTTTTTGAACAATATTGGTTTTCATTTTACGTCCTACAGAGATTACTCGTTTCCAGACACCCGCCTGACTTGGAACTGGCACATCGTGACCCTGTTCAGCAATGGTTGCAAGAACATCATATGCTTTATGTGTAGAAATGTTGTTTTGCAGTACTAGCAAACCCGCTGTTGTAGTGCTTGCTCTTTGGTATTTCGGTTTGCATTCAGGAGAAGACGTGGAAGAATAGGTTGGCAAGTCGGGTGAAGAAGCAGAGGTTTCAGAATCCGAAGATTCTGAGACAGTTGTATGTGTTTGTATAGGTTGCGATTGAGAAGAGCTGGCTTGTGATTGGGTTTTTGATAGTCGGATTCGTTTTCTTGGGTGGATTGATTCCAAAGGGGCTTGTTTGACCATTGAATAACCAATCTTTCCTCCACTCTTAACTTGCCTCTGGTAGAGTTCTTTATCCTCCGTGCTTTTCCATTCTCCATTAACGTTGGTGACATCAAATAACTGAGAAAGTGTTGTAGTAAATTTATCAGACGGATTCTTTTTGTTTTTGTCATAAAAATCAATCAGGCAATTGAGTTTCTTTCTGATGAGTGCGCTGGATAATAGTGGAAAGTCTAGAATTTCCCTCCAAAGCAATCCTATATCCGTAATCATAATTTTGATTCGATCCAGTCGCCGTTTCTGGCTATTGAACAGAAAAGTGAAGTTTCCAAGAATTTGACTGTTTGTAGGCATCCGTGTGAGATTGTTTAGCCTATCTGTCTATCTGTCTAACAATATGTCTTTCTATCTATCCATGTCTATCTACTTTCACTATCCTGACAGTAAGACTTGCAATTTTGCACTGAAAACGAGATAGTTTATCCAAAATATTCAAAAATATTCCACAATGTTCTAAAATATTCCAGAATATATATTATATATTTGCACCTGAAACAGAAAATAAAAGAAGTTATAACAATAATGAAATAGTTATATATTGTGAACTCACCCCAAGCTAGGGCGAGTTCAAACTGCGCAATATGTGAACGAAAAATTAAAAATAGGGGGAACTTTTTTCAATTTAAAAAAAAAAATTAATGTTGCTACTGTCATCTACATATAATTGTTCCTCGAATGTGAGGGGTTTCAGTTTCGTTACGAAAAATAATGAAAATAGTTATCACCCTAGTATACACACCTCATTCCATGGGACCATTATCCCAGTCATCGGTACATTATACACACCTCATTCCATGGGACCCTTATCCCAGTCATCGGTACATTACACACACTTTATTCCATGGGACCCTTATTCCAGTCATCGGTACATTACACACACCTCATTCCATGGGACCCTTATCCCAGTCATCGGTACATTATACACACCTCATTCCATGGGACAATTATCCCAGTCATCGGTACATTATACACACCTCATTCCCTGGGACCCTTATCCCAGTCATCGGTACATTATACACACCTCATTACATGGGACCCTTATCCCAGTCATCGGTACATTATAGACACCTCCTTCCCTGAGACCCTTATCCCAGTCATCGGTACATTATACACACCTCATTCCATGGGACCCTTATCCCAGTCTTCGGTACATTATACACACTTTATTCCATGGGACCCTTATCCCAGTCATCGGTACATTATACACACCTGATTCCATGGGACACTTATCCCAGTCATCGGTACATTATACAAACCTGATTCCATGGGATAATTATCCCAGTCATCGTTACATTAAACACATTTTATTCCATGGGACCCTTATCCCAGTCATCGGTACATTATACACACCTCATTCCATGGGACCCTTATCCCAGTCATCGGTACATTATACACACCTCATTCCATGGGACAATTATCCCAGTCATCGGTACATTATACACACTTTATTCCATGGGACCCTTATCCAGTCATCGATACATTATACACACTTTATTCCATGGGACCCTTATCCCAGTCATCGGTACATTATACACACTTTATTCCATGGGACCCTTATCCCAGTCATCGGTACATTATACACACCTCATTCCATGGGACCCTATCCCAGTCATCGGTACATTATACACACCTCATTCCATGGGACAATTATCCCAGTCATCGGTACATTATAGACACCTCCTTCCCTGAGACCATTATCCCAGTCATCGGTACATTATACACACCTCATTCCATGGGACCCTTATCCCAGTCTTCGGTACATTATACACACTTTATTCCATGGGACCCTTATCCCAGTCATCGGTACATTTTACACACTTTATTCCATGGGACACTTATCCCAGTCATCGGTACATTATACACACCTCATTCCATGGGACAATTATCCCAGTCATCGGTATAGTATACACACCTCATTCCATGGGACCCTTATCCCAGTCATCGGTACATTAAACATACTTTATTCCATAAGACCCTTATCCCAGTCATCGGTACATTATACACACCTCATTCCATGGGACAATTATCCCTGTCATCGGTACATTATACACACTTTATTCCATGGGACCATTATCCCAGTCATCGGTACATTATACACACTTTATTCCATGGGACCCTTATCCCAGTCATTGGTACATTATAAACACTTTATTCCATGGGACCCTTATCCCAGTCATCGGTACATTATACACACTTTATTCTATGGAACCCTTATCCCAGTCATCGGTATATTAAACACACTTTATTCTATGGGACCCTTATCCCAGTCATCGGTACATTATACACACTTTATTCCATGGGACCCTTATCCAGTCATCGGTACATTATACACACTTTATTCCATGGGACCCTTATCCCAGTCATCGGTACAATAAACACACTTTATTCCATGGGACCCTTATCCCAGTCATCAGTATATTATACACACCTCATTCCATGGGACCCTTATCCCAGAAATCGGTACATTATACACACCTCATTCCATGGGACCCTTATCCCAGTCATCGGTACATTACACACACTTTATTCCATGGGACCCTTATTCCAGTCATCGGTACATTACACACACCTCATTCCATGGGACCCTTATCCCAGTCATCGGTACATTATACACACCTCATTCCATGGGACAATTATCCCAGTCATCGGTACATTATACACACCTCATTCCCTGGGACCCTTATCCCAGTCATCGGTACATTATACACACTTTATTCCATGGGACCCTTATCCCAGTCATCGGTACATTATTCACACCTCATTCCATGGGACCCTATCCCAGTCATCGGTACATTATACACACTTTATTCCATGGGACCCTTATCCCAGTCATTGGTACATTATACACACTTTATTCCATGGGACACTTATCCCAGTCATCGGTACATTAAACACACTTTATTCCATGGGACCCTTATCCCAGTCATCGGTACATTATACACACCTCATTCCATGGGACCTATCCCAGTCATCGGTACATTATACACACCTCATTCCATGGGACAATTATCTCAGTCATCGGTACATTATACACACCTCATTCCCTGGGACCCTTATCCCAGTCATCGGTACATTATACACACTTTATTCCATGGGACCCTTATCCCAGTCATCGGTACATTATTCACACCTCATTCCATGGGACCCTATCCCAGTCATCGGTACATTAAACACACTTTATTCCATGAGACCCTTATCCCAGTCATCGGTACATTATACACACCTCATTCCATGGGACCATTATCCCAGTCATCGGTACATGATACACACCTCATTCCCTGGGACCATTCTCCCAGTCATCGGTACATTATAAACACCTCATTCCCTAGGACCATTATCCCAGTCACCGGTACAGTATACACACCTCATTCCATGGGACCATTATCCCAGTCATCGGTACATTATACAAACCTCATTCCCTGTGACCATTATCCCAGTCACCGGTGCAGTATACACACCTCATTCCATGGGACCCTTATCCCAGTCATCGGTACATTATACACACCTCATTCCATGGGACCCTTATCCCAGTCATCGGTACATTACACACACTTTCTTCCATAGGACCCTTATTTCAGTCATCGGTACATTAAACACACTTTATTCCATGGGACCCTTATCCCAGTCATCGGTACATTATACACACCTCATTCCATGGGACCATTTTCCCAGTCATCGGTACATGATACACACCTCATTCCCTGGGACCATTCTCCCAGTCATCGGTACATTATAAACACCTCATTCCCTGGGACACTTATCCCAGTCATCGGTACATTATACACACCTCATTCCATGGGACAATTATCCCAGTCATCGATACATTATACACACTTTATTCCATGGGACCCTTATCCCAGTCATCGGTACATTATACACACTTTATTTCATGGGACCCTTATCCCTGTCATCGGTACATTATACACACTTTATTCCATGGGACCCTTATCCCAGTCATCGGTACATTATACACACCTCATTCCATGGGACCCTATCCCAGTCATCGGTACATTATACACACCTCATTCCATGGGACAATTATCCCAGTCATCGGTACATTATACACACTTCATTCCCTGGGACCCTTATCCCAGTCGTCGGTACATTATACACACTTTATTCCATGGGACCCTTATCCCAGTCATCGGTACATTATACACACCTCATTCCATAAGTCCCTTTTCCCAGTCACCGGTACATTATACACACCTCATTCCATGGGACCATTATCCCAGTCATCGGTACATTATACACACTTTATTCCATGGGACCATTATCCCAGTCATCGGTACATTATACACACCTCATTCCATGGGACCATTATCCCAGTCATCGGTACATTATACACACTTTATTCCATGGGACCCTTATCCCAGTCATTGGTACATTATACACACTTTATTCCATGGGACCCTTATCCCAGTCATCGGTACATTAAACACACTTTATTCCATGGGACCCTTATCCCAGTCATCGGTACATTATACACACCTCATTCCATGGGACCTATCCCAGTCATCGGTACATTATACACACCTCATTCCATGGGACAATTATCTCAGTCATCGGTACATTATACACACCTCATTCCCTGGGACCCTTATCCCAATATTCGGTACATTAAACACACTTTATTCCATGGGACCCTTATCCCAATCATCGGTACATTATACACACCTCATTCCATGGGACTCTATCCCAGTCATCGGTACATTATACACACCTCATTCCATGGGACAATTATCTCAGTCATCGGTACATTATACACACCTCATTCCCTGGGACCCTTATCCCAGTCATCGGTACATTATACACACTTTATTCCATGGGACCCTTATCCCAGTCATCGGTACATTATTCACACCTCATTCCATGGGACCCTACCCCAGTCATCGGTACATTAAACACACTTTATTCCATGTGACCCTTATCCCAGTCATCGGTACATTATACACACCTCATTCCATGGGACCCTTATCCCAGTCATCGGTACATGATACACACCTCATTCCCTGGGACCATTCTCCCAGTCATCGGTACATTATAAACACCTCATTCCCTCGGACCATTATCCCAGTCACCGGTACAGTATACACACCTCATTCCATGGGACCATTATCCCAGTCATCGGTACATTATACAAACCTCATTCCCTGTGACCATTATCCCAGTCACCGGTGCAGTATACACACCTCATTCCATGGGACCCTTATCCCAGTCATCGGTACATTATACACACCTCATTCCATGGGACCCTTATCCCAGTCATCGGTACATTACACACACTTTCTTCCATAGGACCCTTATTCCAGTCATCGGTACATTAAACACACTTTATTCCATGGGACCCTTATCCCAGTCATCGGTACATTATACACACCTCATTTCATGGGACCATTTTCCCAGTCATCGGTACATGATACACACCTCATTCCCTGGGACCATTCTCCCAGTCATCGGTACATTATAAACACCTCATTCCCTGGGACCATTATCCCAGTCACCGGTACAGTATACACACCTCATTCCATGGGACCATTATCCCAGTCATCGGTACATTATACAAACCTCATTCCCTGTGACCATTATCCCAGTCACCGGTGCAGTATACACTAGGGTGATAACAAAAAAAATATTTTTATGAAACCACTTGCAATCGAGGAACTTTTATGTGTAATTTAAGAATATCAATTGCATTTTTGATTTTTTTAAAAAAGTTCCCCCTCCTCCCCTTTTTCGGAAGAAAAAAGTGGAAAAATATTTCTTTTTTCAAAAAAAAGGACATTATTTTTTTTAGCTTAACTCAAAAGAGTAATAATAATAACTAATCAACTTTTATTAACAAATAAGATACAGATCAGTTAGTAATATGTACAGAATGTACAAGAAATGTTTAAAACATATTTTTTCCTATGAACTTCAGATTCAAAAATTGAAATTTTCTCGATTTTGCATGAAGTTCCTCCATCAGTTTCACAGCACGTTCAGCAATTTGGTTAGATCTGGGAATGTCAATTAATGACTTTTCGACTGACCAATGGGTCTTTAAACACTTAATTGCCTTCTTGCATTTTATCCTGATGAGTGAGGTAAACAGTTCATTGAAGGACGCTTCATTATAGTGTTGAGAATGGAACCAAGCATTTGCCCATTCGTAGCAGATGAAGTTGCAGGCAGGAGTGAGGATGTTGCGCCACTCTGGTATCAGAAAAAATGATATAACAGTATATATCGCACGTGAGTTCCATCTTGCCTGGTGTAAATTTGGTAGTTTCTTCCAGTTGATGCGAGGCCAACGTGAAGTTGTTTTGTAATGACGATATGCCTGACATAATTCATATAAGAACTTGAAATCATCTCGCCATCCAGGGTTCTCGTCTGTGCTAACATCATCTGTCACAACGAGGCGGTAATCAGCCTGAAGAGTGACATAGTTTTGTGTTAATTGGTCAATGAAGGAATAGTTGAGTTTTGGTTTGCTCGTTGGCTCTTGGATAAAAAAATTCATGACATGTTTCAAAAGGAGGTCGAGTACATGGTGCTGACACCCAATATATTGTGGCTTCTGAAAGCCCTTGCTCAAGACATCATCCTGTATGAGCTTTACAATCCCATGCAAACGACCAGTATTTACTGCGGTCGTGTCGCATATTATCATGCCAATATTTTTCCAAGCATCATATTCATCAAGTAGCTGATGTAGTTCCTTGTGAATGGCCGCGGCAGAACCACTCTCACATTTAATAATACCAAGTTTGATTTCGGTTGTCATATTTTTCAGCAGAACTACTTGATACTCTTCCCCTTGAACTCTTTTACCATCAAACTGGAGACAATAGAGTTCTTTGCTTTGAAGTTTTTGAACAATATTGGTTTTCATTTTACGTCCTACAGAGATTACTCGTTTCCAGACACCCGCCTGACTTGGAACTGGCACATCGTGACCCTGTTCAGCAATGGTTGCAAGAACATCATATGCTTTATGTGTAGAAATGTTGTTTTGCAGTACTAGCAAACCCGCTGTTGTAGTGCTTGCTCTTTGGTATTTCGGTTTGCATTCAGGAGAAGACGTGGAAGAATAGGTTGGCAAGTCGGGTGAAGAAGCAGAGGTTTCAGAATCCGAAGATTCTGAGACAGTTGTATGTGTTTGTATAGGTTGCGATTGAGAAGAGCTGGCTTGTGATTGGGTTTTTGATAGTCGGATTCGTTTTCTTGGGTGGATTGATTCCAAAGGGGCTTGTTTGACCATTGAATAACCAATCTTTCCTCCACTCTTAACTTGCCTCTGGTAGAGTTCTTTATCCTCCGTGCTTTTCCATTCTCCATTAACGTTGGTGACATCAAATAACTGAGAAAGTGTTGTAGTAAATTTATCAGACGGATTCTTTTTGTTTTTGTCATAAAAATCAATCAGGCAATTGAGTTTCTTTCTGATGAGTGCGCTGGATAATAGTGGAAAGTCTAGAATTTCCCTCCAAAGCAATCCTATATCCGTAATCATAATTTTGATTCGATCCAGTCGCCGTTTCTGGCTATTGAACAGAAAAGTGAAGTTTCCAAGAATTTGACTGTTTGTAGGCATCCGTGTGAGATTGTTTAGCCTATCTGTCTATCTGTCTAACAATATGTCTTTCTATCTATCCATGTCTATCTACTTTCACTATCCTGACAGTAAGACTTGCAATTTTGCACTGAAAACGAGATAGTTTATCCAAAATATTCAAAAATATTCCACAATGTTCTAAAATATTCCAGAATATATATTATATATTTGCACCTGAAACAGAAAATAAAAGAAGTTATAACAATAATGAAATAGTTATATATTGTGAACTCACCCCAAGCTAGGGCGAGTTCAAACTGCGCAATATGTGAACGAAAAATTAAAAATAGGGGGAACTTTTTTCAATTTAAAAAAAAAAAATTAATGTTGCTACTGTCATCTACATATAATTGTTCCTCGAATGTGAGGGGTTTCAGTTTCGTTACGAAAAATAATGAAAATAGTTATCACCCTAGTATACACACCTCATTCCATGGGACCATTATCCCAGTCATCGGTACATTATACACACCTCATTCCATGGGACCCTTATCCCAGTCATCGGTACATTACACACACTTTATTCCATGGGACCCTTATTCCAGTCATCGGTACATTACACACACCTCATTCCATGGGACCCTTATCCCAGTCATCGGTACATTATACACACCTCATTCCATGGGACAATTATCCCAGTCATCGGTACATTATACACACCTCATTCCCTGGGACCCTTATCCCAGTCATCGGTACATTATACACACCTCATTACATGGGACCCTTATCCCAGTCATCGGTACATTATAGACACCTCCTTCCCTGAGACCCTTATCCCAGTCATCGGTACATTATACACACCTCATTCCATGGGACCCTTATCCCAGTCTTCGGTACATTATACACACTTTATTCCATGGGACCCTTATCCCAGTCATCGGTACATTATACACACCTGATTCCATGGGACACTTATCCCAGTCATCGGTACATTATACAAACCTGATTCCATGGGATAATTATCCCAGTCATCGTTACATTAAACACATTTTATTCCATGGGACCCTTATCCCAGTCATCGGTACATTATACACACCTCATTCCATGGGACCCTTATCCCAGTCATCGGTACATTATACACACCTCATTCCATGGGACAATTATCCCAGTCATCGGTACATTATACACACTTTATTCCATGGGACCCTTATCCAGTCATCGATACATTATACACACTTTATTCCATGGGACCCTTATCCCAGTCATCGGTACATTATACACACTTTATTCCATGGGACCCTTATCCCAGTCATCGGTACATTATACACACCTCATTCCATGGGACCCTATCCCAGTCATCGGTACATTATACACACCTCATTCCATGGGACAATTATCCCAGTCATCGGTACATTATAGACACCTCCTTCCCTGAGACCATTATCCCAGTCATCGGTACATTATACACACCTCATTCCATGGGACCCTTATCCCAGTCATCGGTACATTATACACACTTTATTCCATGGGACCCTTATCCCAGTCATCGGTACATTTTACACACTTTATTCCATGGGACACTTATCCCAGTCATCGGTACATTATACACACCTCATTCCATGGGACAATTATCCCAGTCATCGGTATAGTATACACACCTCATTCCATGGGACCCTTATCCCAGTCATCGGTACATTAAACATACTTTATTCCATAAGACCCTTATCCCAGTCATCGGTACATTATACACACCTCATTCCATGGGACAATTATCCCAATCATCGGTACATTATACACACTTTATTCCATGGGACCATTATCCCAGTCATCGGTACATTATACACACTTTATTCCATGGGACCCTTATCCCAGTCATTGGTACATTATAAACACTTTATTCCATGGGACCCTTATCCCAGTCATCGGTACATTATACACACTTTATTCTATGGAACCCTTATCCCAGTCATCGGTATATTAAACACACTTTATTCTATGGGACCCTTATCCCAGTCATCGGTACATTATACACACCTGATACCATGGGACACTTATCCCAGTCATCGGTACATTATACAAACCTCATTCCATGGGATAATTATCCCAGTCATCGTTACATTAAACACATTTTATTCCATGGGACCCTTATCCCAGTCATCGGTACATTATACACACCTCATTCCATGGGACCCTTATCCCAGTCATCGGTACATTATACACACCTCATTCCATGGGACAATTATCCCAGTCATCGGTACATTATACACACTTTATTCCATGGGACCCTTATCCAGTCATCGGTACATTATACACACTTTATTCCATGGGACCCTTATCCCAGTCATCGGTACAATAAACACACTTTATTCCATGGGACCCTTATCCCAGTCATCAGTAGATTATACACACCTCATTCCATGGGACCCTTATCCCAGAAATCGGTACATTATACACACCTCATTCCATGGGACCCTTATCCCAGTCATCGGTACATTACACACACTTTATTCCATGGGACCCTTATTCCAGTCATCGGTACATTACACACACCTCATTCCATGGGACCCTTATCCCAGTCATCGGTACATTATACACACCTCATTCCATGGGACAATTATCCCAGTCATCGGTACATTATACACACCTCATTCCCTGGGACCCTTATCCCAGTCATCGGTACATTATACACACCTCATTACATGGGACCATTATCCCAGTCATCGGTACATTATACACACCTCATTCCATGGGACCCTTATCCCAGTCTTCGGTACATTATACACACTTTATTCCATGGGACCCTTATCCCAGTCATCGGTACATTATACACACCTGATTCCATGGGACACTTATCCCAGTCATCGGTACATTATACAAACCTGATTCCATGGGATAATTATCCCAGTCATCGTTACATTAAACACATTTTATTCCATGGGACCCTTATCCCAGTCATCGGTACATTATACACACCTCATTCCATGGGACCCTTATCCCAGTCATCGGTACATTATACACACCTCATTCCATGGGACAATTATCCCAGTCATCGGTACATTATACACACTTTATTCCATGGGACCATTATCCCAGTCATCGGTACATTATACACACTTTATTCCATGGGAACCTTATCCCAGTCATCGGTACATTATACACACTTTATTCCATGGGACCCTTATCCCAGTCATCGGTACATTATACACACCTCATTCCATGGGACCCTATCCCAGTCATCGGTACATTATACACACCTCATTCCATGGGACAATTATCCCAGTCATCGGTACATTATAGACACCTCCTTCCCTGAGACCATTATCCCAGTCATCGGTACATTATACACACCTCATTCCATGGGACCCTTATCCCAGTCTTCGGTACATTATACACACTTTATTCCATGGGACCCTTATCCCAGTCATCGGTACATTTTACACACTTTATTCCATGGGACACTTATCCCAGTCATCGGTACATTATACACACCTCATTCCATGGGACAATTATCCCAGTCATCGGTATAGTATACACACCTCATTCCATGGGACCCTTATCCCAGTCATCGGTACATTAAACATACTTTATTCCATAAGACCCTTATCCCAGTCATCGGTACATTATACACACCTCATTCCATGGGACAATTATCCCTGTCATCGGTACATTATACACACTTTATTCCATGGGACCCTTATCCCAGTCATCGGTACATTATACACACTTTATTCCATGGGACCCTTATCCCAGTCATTGGTACATTATAAACACTTTATTCCATGGGACCCTTATCCCAGTCATCGGTACATTATACACACTTTATTCTATGGAACCCTTATCCCAGTCATCGGTATATTAAACACACTTTATTCTATGGGACCCTTATCCCAGTCATCGGTACATTATACACACCTGATACCATGGGACACTTATCCCAGTCATCGGTACATTATACAAACCTCATTCCATGGGATAATTATCCCAGTCATCGTTACATTAAACACATTTTATTCCATGGGACCCTTATCCCAGTCATCGGTACATTATACACACCTCATTCCATGGGACCCTTATCCCAGTCATCGGTACATTATACACACCTCATTCCATGGGACAATTATCCCAGTCATCGGTACATTATACACACTTTATTCCATGGGACCCTTTTCCAGTCATCGGTACATTATACACACTTTATTCCATGGGACCCTTATCCCAGTCATCGGTACAATAAACACACTTTATTCCATGGGACCCTTATCCCAGTCATCAGTATATTATACACACCTCATTCCATGGGACCCTTATCCCAGAAATCGGTACATTATACACACCTCATTCCATGGGACCCTTATCCCAGTCATCGGTACATTACACACACTTTATTCCATGGGACCCTTATTCCAGTCATCGGTACATTACACACACCTCATTCCATGGGACCCTTATCCCAGTCATCGGTACATTATACACACCTCATTCCATGGGACAATTATCCCAGTCATCGGTACATTATACACACCTCATTCCCTGGGACCCTTATCCCAGTCATCGGTACATTATACACACCTCATTACATGGGACCCTTATCCCAGTCATCGGTACATTATAGACACCTCCTTCCCTGAGACCATTATCCCAGTCATCGGTACATTATACACACCTCATTCCATGGGACCCTTATCCCAGTCTTCGGTACATTATACACACTTTATTCCATGGGACCCTTATCCCAGTCATCGGTACATTATACACACCTGATTCCATGAGACACTTATCCCAGTCATCGGTACATTATACAAACCTCATTCCATGGGATAATTATCCCAGTCATCGTTACATTAAACACATTTTATTCCATGGGACCCTTATCCCAGTCATCGGTACATTATACACACCTCATTCCATGGGACCCTTATCCCAGTCATCGGTACATTATACACACCTCATTCCATGGGACAATTATCCCAGTCATCGGTACATTATACACACTTTATTCCATGGGACCCTTATCCCAGTCATCGGTACATTATACACACTTTATTCCATGGGACCCTTATCCCAGTCATCGGTACAATAAACACACTTTATTCCATGGGACCCTTATCCCAGTCATCAGTATATTATACACACCTCATTCCATGGGACCCTTATACCAGAAATCGGTACATTATACACACCTCATTCCATGGGACCCTTATCCCAGTCATCGGTACTTTATACATACTTTATTCCATAGGACCCTTATCCCAGTCATCGGTACATTAAACACACTTTATTCCATGGGACCCTTATCCCAGTCATTGGTACATTATACACACCTCATTCCATGGGACCCTTATCCCAGTCATCGGTACATTATACACACCTCATTCCATGGGACACTTATCCCAGTCATCGGTACATTATACACACCTCATTCCATGGGACAATTATCCCAGTCATCGGTACATTATACACACCTCATTCCATGGGACCCTTATCCCAGTCTTCGGTACATTATACACACTTTATTCCATGGGACCCTTATCCCAGTCATCGGTACATTATACACACCTGATTCCATGGGACACTTATCCCAGTCAACGGTACATTATACAAACCTGATTCCATGGGATAATTATCCCAGTCATCGTTACATTAAACACATTTTATTCCATGGGACCCTTATCCCAGTCATCGGTACATTATACACACCTCATTCCATGGGACCCTTATCCCAGTCATCGGTACATTATACACACCTCATTCCATGGGACAATTATCCCAGTCATCGGTACATTATACACACTTTATTCCATGGGACCCTTATCCAGTCATCGATACATTATACACACTTTATTCCATGGGACCCTTATCCCAGTCATCGGTACATTATACACACTTTATTCCATGGGACCCTTATCCCAGTCATCGGTACATTATACACACCTCATTCCATGGGACCCTATCCCAGTCATCGGTACATTATACACACCTCATTCCATGGGACAATTATCCCAGTCATCGGTACATTATAGACACCTCCTTCCCTGAGACCATTATCCCAGTCATCGGTACATTATACACACCTCATTCCATGGGACCCTTATCCCAGTCTTCGGTACATTATACACACTTTATTCCATGGGACCCTTATCCCAGTCATCGGTACATTTTACACACTTTATTCCATGGGACACTTATCCCAGTCATCGGTACATTATACACACCTCATTCCATGGGACAATTATCCCAGTCATCGGTATAGTATACACACCTCATTCCATGGGACCCTTATCCCAGTCATCGGTACATTAAACATACTTTATTCCATAAGACCCTTATCCCAGTCATCGGTACATTATACACACCTCATTCCATGGGACAATTATCCCTGTCATCGGTACATTATACACACTTTATTCCATGGGACCATTATCCCAGTCATCGGTACATTATACACACTTTATTCCATGGGACCCTTATCCCAGTCATTGGTACATTATAAACACTTTATTCCATGGGACCCTTATCCCAGTCATCGGTACATTATACACACTTTATTCTATGGAACCCTTATCCCAGTCATCGGTATATTAAACACACTTTATTCTATGGGACCCTTATCCCAGTCATCGGTACATTATACACACCTGATACCATGGGACACTTATCCCAGTCATCGGTACATTATACAAACCTCATTCCATGGGATAATTATCCCAGTCATCGTTACATTAAACACATTTTATTCCATGGGACCCTTATCCCAGTCATCGGTACATTATACACACCCCATTCCATGGGACCCTTATCCCAGTCATCGGTACATTATACACACCTCATTCCATGGGACAATTATCCCAGTCATCGGTACATTATACACACTTTATTCCATGGGACCCTTATCCAGTCATCGGTACATTATACACACTTTATTCCATGGGACCCTTATCCCAGTCATCGGTACAATAAACACACTTTATTCCATGGGACCCTTATCCCAGTCATCAGTATATTATACACACCTCATTCCATGGGACCCTTATCCCAGAAATCGGTACATTATACACACCTCATTCCATGGGACCCTTATCCCAGTCATCGGTACATTACACACACTTTATTCCATGGGACCCTTATTCCAGTCATCGGTACATTACACACACCTCATTCCATGGGACCCTTATCCCAGTCATCGGTACATTATACACACCTCATTCCATGGGACAATTATCCCAGTCATCGGTACATTATACACACCTCATTCCCTGGGACCCTTATCCCAGTCATCGGTACATTATACACACCTCATTACATGGGACCCTTATCCCAGTCATCGGTACATTATAGACACCTCCTTCCCTGAGACCATTATCCCAGTCATCGGTACATTATACACACCTCATTCCATGGGACCCTTATCCCAGTCTTCGGTACATTATACACACTTTATTCCATGGGACCCTTATCCCAGTCATCGGTACATTATACACACCTGATTCCATGGGACACTTATCCCAGTCATCGGTACATTATACAAACCTGATTCCATGGGATAATTATCCCAGTCATCGTTACATTAAACACATTTTATTCCATGGGACCCTTATCCCAGTCATCGGTACATTATACACACCTCATTCCATGGGACCCTTATCCCAGTCATCGGTACATTATACACACCTCATTCCATGGGACAATTATCCCAGTCATCGGTACATTATACACACTTTATTCCATGGGACCATTATCCCAGTCATCGGTACATTATACACACTTTATTCCATGGGAACCTTATCCCAGTCATCGGTACATTATACACACTTTATTCCATGGGACCCTTATCCCAGTCATCGGTACATTATACACACCTCATTCCATGGGACCCTATCCCAGTCATCGGTACATTATACACACCTCATTCCATGGGACAATTATCCCAGTCATCGGTACATTATAGACACCTCCTTCCATGAGACCATTATCCCAGTCATCGGTACATTATACACACCTCATTCCATGGGACCCTTATCCCAGTCTTCGGTACATTATACACACTTTATTCCATGGGACCCTTATCCCAGTCATCGGTACATTTTACACACTTTATTCCATGGGACACTTATCCCAGTCATCGGTACATTATACACACCTCATTCCATGGGACAATTATCCCAGTCATCGGTATAGTATACACACCTCATTCCATGGGACCCTTATCCCAGTCATCGGTACATTAAACATACTTTATTCCATAAGACCCTTATCCCAGTCATCGGTACATTATACACACCTCATTCCATGGGACAATTATCCCTGTCATCGGTACATTATACACACTTTATTCCATGGGACCATTATCCCAGTCATCGGTACATTATACACACTTTATTCCATGGGACCCTTATCCCAGTCATTGGTACATTATAAACACTTTATTCCATGGGACCCTTATCCCAGTCATCGGTACATTATACACACTTTATTCTATGGAACCCTTATCCCAGTCATCGGTATATTAAACACACTTTATTCTATGGGACCCTTATCCCAGTCATCGGTACATTATACACACCTGATACCATGGGACACTTATCCCAGTCATCGGTACATTATACAAACCTCATTCCATGGGATAATTATCCCAGTCATCGTTACATTAAACACATTTTATTCCATGGGACCCTTATCCCAGTCATCGGTACATTATACACACCTCATTCCATGGGACCGTTATCCCAGTCATCGGTACATTACACACACCTCATTCCATGGGACAATTATCCCAGTCATCGGTACATTATACACACTTTATTCCATGGGACCCTTATCCAGTCATCGGTACATTATACACACTTTATTCCATGGGACCCTTATCCCAGTCATCGGTACAATAAACACACTTTATTCCATGGGACCCTTATCCCAGTCATCAGTATATTATACACACCTCATTCCATGGGACCCTTATCCCAGAAATCGGTACATTATACACACCTCATTCCATGGGACCCTTATCCCAGTCATCGGTACATTACACACACTTTATTCCATGGGACCCTTATTCCAGTCATCGGTACATTACACACACCTCATTCCATGGGACCCTTATCCCAGTCATCGGTACATTATACACACCTCATTCCATGGGACAATTATCCCAGTCATCGGTACATTATACACACCTCATTCCCTGGGACCCTTATCCCAGTCATCGGTACATTATACACACCTCATTACATGGGACCCTTATCCCAGTCATCGGTACATTATAGACACCTCCTTCCCTGAGACCATTATCCCAGTCATCGGTACATTATACACACCTCATTCCATGGGACCCTTATCCCAGTCTTCGGTACATTATACACACTTTATTCCATGGGACCCTTATCCCAGTCATCGGTACATTATACACACCTGATTCCATGAGACACTTATCCCAGTCATCGGTACATTATACAAACCTCATTCCATGGGATAATTATCCCAGTCATCGTTACATTAAACACATTTTATTCCATGGGACCCTTATCCCAGTCATCGGTACATTATACACACCTCATTCCATGGGACCCTTATCCCAGTCATCGGTACATTATACACACCTCATTCCATGGGACAATTATCCCAGTCATCGGTACATTATACACACTTTATTCCATGGGACCCTTATCCAGTCATCGGTACATTATACACACTTTATTCCATGGGACCCTTATCCCAGTCATCGGTACAATAAACACACTTTATTCCATGGGACCCTTATCCCAGTCATCAGTATATTATACACACCTCATTCCATGGGACCCTTATACCAGAAATCGGTACATTATACACACCTCATTCCATGGGACCCTTATCCCAGTCATCGGTACTTTATACATACTTTATTCCATAGGACCCTTATCCCAGTCATCGGTACATTAAACACACTTTATTCCATGGGACCCTTATCCCAGTCATTGGTACATTATACACACCTCATTCCATGGGACCCTTATCCCAGTCATCGGTACATTATACACACCTCATTCCATGGGACACTTATCCCAGTCATCGGTACATTATACACACCTCATTCCATGGGACAATTATCCCAGTCATCGATACATTATACACACTTTATTCCATGGGACCCTTATCCCAGTCATCGCTACATTATACACACTTTATTTCATGGGACCCTTATCCCAGTCATCGGTACATTATACACACTTTATTCCATGGGACCCTTATCCCAGTCATCGGTACATTATACACACCTCATTCCATGGGACCCTATCCCAGTCATCGGTACATTATACACACCTCATTCCATGGGACAATTATCCCAGTCATCGGTAAATTATACACAACTCATTCCCTGGGACCCTTATCCCAATATTCGGTACATTATACACACTTTATTCCATGGGACCCTTATCCCAGTCATCGGTACATTATAGACACCTCCTTCCCTGAGACCATTATCCCAGTCATCGGTACATTATACACACCTCATTCCATGGGACCCTTATCCCAGTCTTCGGTACATTATACACACTTTATTCCATGGGACCCTTATCCAAGTCATCGGTACATTATACACACTTTATTCCATGGGACACTTATCCCAGTCATCGGTACATTATACACACCTCATTCCATGGGACAATTATCCCAGTCATCGGTATAGTATACACACCTCATTCCATGGGACCCTTATCCCAGTCATCGGTACATTAAACATACTTTATTCCATAAGACCCTTATCCCAGTCATCGGTACATTATACACACCTCATTCCATGGGACAATTATCCCTGTCATCGGTACATTATACACACTTTATTCCATGGGACCATTATCCCAGTCATCGGTACATTATACACACTTTATTCCATGGGACCCTTATCCCAGTCATTGGTACATTATAAACACTTTATTCCATGGGACCCTTATCCCAGTCATCGGTACATTATACACACTTTATTCTATGGAACCCTTATCCCAGTCATCGGTATATTAAACACACTTTATTCTATGGGACCCTTATCCCAGTCATCGGTACATTATACACACCTGATACCATGGGACACTTATCCCAGTCATCGGTACATTATACAAACCTCATTCCATGGGATAATTATCCCAGTCATCGTTACATTAAACACATTTTATTCCATGGGACCCTTATCCCAGTCATCGGTACATTATACACACCTCATTCCATGGGACCCTTATCCCAGTCATCGGTACATTATACACACCTCATTCCATGGGACAATTATCCCAGTCATCGGTACATTATACACACTTTATTCCATGGGACCCTTATCCAGTCATCGGTACATTATACACACTTTATTCCATGGGACCCTTATCCCAGTCATCGGTACAATAAACACACTTTATTCCATGGGACCCTTATCCCAGTCATCAGTATATTATACACACCTCATTCCATGGGACCCTTATCCCAGAAATCGGTACATTATACACACCTCATTCCATGGGACCCTTATCCCAGTCATCGGTACTTTATACACACTTTATTCCATAGGACCCTTATCCCAGTCATCGGTACATTAAACACACTTTATTCCATGGGACCCTTATCCCAGTCATTGGTACATTATACACACCTCATTCCATGGGACAATTATCCCAGTCATCGATACATTATACACACTTTATTCCATGGGACCCTTATCCCAGTCATCGCTACATTATACACACTTTATTTCATGGGACCCTTATCCCAGTCATCGGTACATTATACACACCTCATTCCATGGGACCCTATCCCAGTCATCGGTACATTATACACACCTCATTCCATGGGACAATTATCCCAGTCATCGGTACATTATACACAATTGATTCCCTGGGACCCTTATCCCAATATTCGGTACATTATACACACTTTATTCCATGGGACCCTTATCCCAGTCATCGGTACATTATAGACACCTCCTTCCCTGAGACCATTATCCCAGTCATCGGTACATTAAACACACCTCATTCCATGGGACCCTTATCCCAGTCTTCGGTACATTATACACACTTTATTCCATGGGACCCTTATCCCAGTCATCGGTACATTATACACACTTTATTCCATGGGACACTTATCCCAGTCATCGGTACATTATACACACCTCATTCCATGGGACAATTATCCCAGTCATCGGTATAGTATACACACCTCATTCCATGGGACCCTTATCCCAGTCATCGGTACATTAAACATACTTTATTCCATAAGACCCTTATCCCAGTCATCGGTACATTTTACACACCTCATTCCATGGGACAATTATCCCTGTCATCGGTACATTATACACACTTTATTCCATGGGACCATTATCCCAGTCATCGGTACATTATACACACTTTATTCCATGGGACCCTTATCCCAGTCATTGGTACATTATAAACACTTTATTCCATGGGACCCTTATCCCAGTCATCGGTACATTATACACACTTTATTCTATGGAACCCTTATCCCAGTCATCGGTATATTAAACACACTTTATTCTATGGGACCCTTATCCCAGTCATCGGTACATTATACACACCTGATACCATGGGACACTTATCCCTGTCATCGGTACATTATACAAACCTCATTCCATGGGATAATTATCCCAGTCATCGTTACATTAAACACATTTTATTCCATGGGACCCTTATCCCAGTCATCGGTACATTATACACACCTCATTACATGGGACCCTTATCCCAGTCATCGGTACATTATACACACCTCATTCCATGGGACAATTATCCCAGTCATCGGTACATTATACACACTTTATTCAATGGGACCCTTATCCCAGTCATCGGTACAATAAACACACTTTATTCCATGGGACCCTTATCCCAGTCATCAGTATATTATACACACCTCATTCCATGGGACCCTTATCCCAGAAATCGGTACATTATACACACCTCATTCCATGGGACCCTTATCCCAGTCATCGGTACATTATACACTATTTATTCCATGGGACCCTTATCCCAGTCATTGGTACATTATACACACCTCATTCCATGGGACCCTTATCCCAGTCATCGGTACATTATACACACCTCATTCCATGGGACACTTATCCCAGTCATCGGTACATTATACACACCTCATTCCACGGGACAATTATCCCAGTCATCGATACATTATACACACTTTATTCCATGGGACCCTTATCCCAGTGATCGGTACATTATACACACTTTATTTCATGGGACCCTTATCCCAGTCATCGGTACATTATACACACTTTATTCCATGGGACCCTTATCCCAGTCATCGGTACATTATACACACCTCATTCCATGGGACCCTATCCCAGTCATCGGTACATTATACACACCTCATTCCATGGGACAATTATCCCAGTCATCGGTTCATTATGCACACCTCATTCCATGGGACCCTTATCCCAGTCACCGGTACATTATACACACCTCATTCCATGGGACAATTATCCCAGTCATCGGTACATTAAACACACTTTATTCCATGGGACCATAATCCCAGTCATCGGTACATTATACACACCTCATTCCATGGGACAATTATCCCAGTCATCGATACATTATACACACTTTATTCCATGGGACCCTTATCCCAGTCATCGGTACATTATACACACTTTATTTCATGGGACCCTTATCCCAGTCATCGGTACATTATACACACTTTATTCCATGGGACCCTTATCCCAGTCATCGGTACATTATACACACCTCATTCCATGGGACCCTATCCCAGTGATCGGTACATTATACACACCTCATTCCATGGGACAATTATCCCAGTCATCGGTACATTATACACACCTCATTCCCTGGGACCCTTATCCCAATATTCGGTACATTATACACACTTTATTCCATGGGACCCTTATCCCAGTCATCGGTACATTATAGACACCTCCTTCCCTGAGACCATTATCCCAGTCATCGGTACATTATACACACCTCATACCATGGGACCCTTATCCCAGTCTTCGGTACATTATACACACTTTATTCCATGGGACCCTTATCCCAGTCATCGGTACATTATACACACTTTATTCCATGGGACACTTATCCCAGTCATCGGTACATTATACACACCTCATTCCCTGGGACCCTTATCCCAATATTCGGTACATTATACACACTTTATTCCATGGGACCCTTATCCCAATCATCGGTACATTATACACACCTCATTCCATGGGACTCTATCCCAGTCATCGGTACATTATACACACCTCATTCCATGGGACAATTATCCCTGTCATCGGTACATAATACACACTTTATTCCATGGGACCATTATCCCAGTCATCGGTACATTATACACACTTTATTCCATGGGACCCTTATCCCAGTCATTGGTACATTATAAACACTTTATTCCATGGGACCCTTATCCCAGTCATCGGTACATTATACACACTTTATTCTATGGAACCCTTATCCCAGTCATCGGTTTATTAAACACACTTTATTCTATGGGACCCTTATCCCAGTCATCGGTACATTATACACACCTGATTCCATGGGACTCTTATCCCAGTCATCGGGACATTATACAAACCTCATTCCATGGGATAATTATCCCAGTCATCGTTACATTAAACACATTTTATTCCATGGGACCATTATCCCAGTCATCGGTACATTATACACACCTGATTCCATGGGACCCTTATCCCAGTCATCGGTACATTATACACACCTCATTCCATGGGACAATTATCCCAGTCATCGGTACATTATACACACTTTATTCAATGGGACCCTTATCCCAGTCATCGGTACAATAAACACACTTTAATCCATGGGACCCTTATCCCAGTCATCAGTATATTATACACACCTCATTCCATGGGACCCTTATCCCAGAAATCGGTACATTATACACACCTCATTCCATGGGACCCTTATCCCAGTCATCGGTACATTATACACACTTTATTCCATAGGACCCTTATCCCAGTCATCGGTACATTAAACACACTTTATTCCATGGGACCCTTATCCCAGTCATCGGTACATTAAACACACTTTATTCCACGGGACCCTTATCCCAGTCATCGGTACATTATACACACCTCATTCCATGGGACCCTATCCCAGTCATCGGTACATTATACACACCTCATTCCATGGGACAATTATCCCAGTCATCGATACATTATACACACTTTATTCCATGGGACCTTTATCCCAGTCATCGGTACATTATACACACTTTATTTCATGGGACCCTTATCCCAGTCATAGGTACATTATACACACTTTATTCCATGGGACCCTTATCCCAGTCATCGGTACATTATACACACCTCATTCCATGGGACCCTATCCCAGTCATCGGTACATTATACACACCTCATTCCATGGGACAATTATCCCAGTCATCGGTTCATTATACACACCTCATTCCATAGGACCCTTATCCCAGTCACCGCTACATTATACACACCTCATTCCATGGGACAATTATCCCAGTCATCGGTACATTAAACACACTTTATTCCATGAGACCATTATCCCAGTCATCGGTACATTATACACACCTCATTCCATGGGACCATTATCCCAGTCATAGGTACATTATACACATTTTATTCCATGGGACCCTTATCCCAGTCATTGGTACATTACACACACTTTATTCCATGGGACCCTTATCCCAGTCATCGGTATATTAAACACACTTTATTCCATGGGACCCTTATCCCAGTCATCGGTACATTATACACACCTCATTCCATGGGACCCTATCCCAGTCATCGGTACATTATACACACCTCATTCCATGGGACAATTATCCCAGTCATCGGTACATTATACACACCTCATTCCCTGGGACCCTTATCCCAATATTCGGTACATTATACACACTTTATTCCATGGGACCCTTATCCCAGTCATCGGTACATTATACACACCTCATTCCATGGGACCCTATCCCAGTCATCGGTACATTATACACACCTCATTCCATGGGACAATTATCTCAGTCATCGGTACATTATACACACCTCATTCCATGGGACCCTATCCCAGTCATCGGTACATTATACACACTTTATTCCATGGGACCCTTATCCCAGTCATCGGTACATTATACACACCTCATTCCATGGGACAATTATCCCAGTCATCGGTACATTATACACACTTTATTCCATGGGACCCTTATCCAGTCATCGGTACATTATACACACTTTATTCCATGGGACCCTTATCCCAGTCATCGGTACAATAAACACACTTTATTCCATGGGACCCTTATCCCAGTCATCAGTATATTATACACACCTCATTCCATGCGACCCTTATCCCAGAAATCGGTACATTATACACACCTCATTCCATGGGACAATTATCCCAGTCATCGGTACATTATACACACCTCATTCCATGGGACTCTTATCCCAGTCATCTGTAAATTATACACACCTTATTCCATGGGACCCTTATCCCAGTCATCGGTACATTATACACACCTCATTCCATGGGACAATTATCACAGTCATCGGTACATTATACACACTTTATTCCATGGGACCATTATCCCAGTCATCAGTACATTAAACACACTTTATTCCATCGGACTCTTATCCCAGTCATCGGTACATTATACACACCTGATTCCATGGGACACTTATCCCAGTCATCGGTACAATAAACACACTTTATTCTATGGGACAATTATCCCAGTTATCGGTACATTAAACACACTTTATTCCATGGGACCCTTATCCCAGTCATTGGTACATTATACACACCTCATTCCATGGGACCCTTATCCCAGTCATCGGTACAATAAACACACTTTATTCCATGGGACCCTTATCCCAGTCATCAGTATATTATACACACCTCATTCCATGGGATAATTATCCCAGTCATCGTTACATTAAACACATTTTATTTCATGGGACCCTTATCCCAGTCATCGGTACATTATACACACCTCATTCCATGGGACCCTTATCCCAGTCATCGGTACATTATACACACCTCATTTCATGGGACAATTATCCCAGTTATCGGTACATTAAACACACTTTATTCCATGGGACCCTTATCCCAGTCATTGGTACATTATACACACCTCATTCCATGGGACCCTTATCCCAGTCATCGGTACAATAAACACACTTTATTCCATGGGACCCTTATCCCAGTCATCAGTATATTATACACACCTCATTCCATGGGACCCTTATCCCAGAAATCGGTACATTATACACACCTCATTCCATGGGACCCTTAACCCAGTCATCGGTACATTATACACACTTTATTCCATAGGACCCTTATCCCAGTCATCGGTACATTAAACACACTTTATTCCATGGGACCCTTATCCCAGTCATCGGTACATTATACACACTTTATTTCATGGGACCCTTATCCCAGTCATCGGTACATTATACACAATTTTATTCCATGGGACCCTTATCCCAGTCATCGGTACATTATACACACCTCATTCCATGGGACCCTATCCCAGTCATCGGTACATTATACACACCTCATTCCATGGGACAATTATCCCAGTCATCGGTACATTATACACACCTCATTCCCTGGGACCCTTATCCCAGTCATCGGTACATTATACACACTTTATTCCATGGGACCCTTATCCCAGTCATCGGTACATTATACACACCTCATTCCATGGGACCCTATCCCAGTCATCGGTACATTATACACACCTCATTCCATGGGACAATTATCCCAGTCATCGGTACATTATACACACCTCATTCCCTGGGAGCCTTATCCCAGTCATCGATACATTATACACAATTTATTCCATGGGACCCTTATCCCAGTCATTGGTACATTATACACACTTTATTCCATGGGACCCTTATCCCAGTCATCGGTACATTAAACACACTTTATTCCACGGGACCCTTATCCCAGTCATCGGTACATTATACACACCTCATTCCATGGGACCCTATCCCAGTCATCGGTACATTATACACACCTCATTCCATGGGACAATTATCCCAGTCATCGGTACATTAAACACACTTTATTCCATGGGACCCTTATCCCAATATTCGGTACATTATACACACTTTATTCCATGGGACCCTTATCCCAGTCATCGGTACATTATACACACCTCATTCCATGGGACCCTATCCCAGTCATCGGTACATTATACACACCTCATTCCATGGGACAATTATCTCAGTCATCGGTACATTTTACACACCTCATTCCCTGGGACCCTTATGCCAGTCATCGGTACATTATACACACTTTATTCCATGGGACCCTTATCCCAGTCATCGGTACATTACACACACCTCATTCCATGGGACAATTATCCCAGTCATCGGTACATTATACACACTTTATTCCATGGGACCCTTATCCAGTCATCGGTACATTATACACACTTTATTTCATGGGACCCTTATCCCAGTCATCGGTACAATAAACACACTTTATTCCATGGGACCCTTATCCCAGTCATCAGTATATTATACACACCTCATTCCATGGGACCCTTATCCCAGAAATCGGTACATTATACACACCTCATTCCATGGGACAATTATCCCTGTCATCGGTACATTATACACACCTCATTCCATGGGACTCTTATCCCAGTCATCGGTACATTATACACACCTTATTCCATGGGACCCTTATCCCAGTCATCGGTACATTATGCACACCTCATTCCATGGGACAATTATCACAGTCATCGGTACATTATACACACTTTATTCCATGGGACCCTATCCCAGTCATCGGTACATTATACACAACTCATTCCATGGGACCCTTATCCCAGTCATCGGTACATTATACACACTTTATTCCATAGGACCCTTATCCCAGTCATCGGTACATTAAACACACTTTATTCCATGGGACCCTTATCCCAGTCATTGGTACATTATAACACCTCATTCCATGGGACCCTTATCCCAGTCATTGGTACATTATACACACCTCATTCCATGGGACCCTTATACCAGTCATCGGTACATTATACACACCTCATTCCATGGGACACTTATCCCAGTCATCGGTACATTATACACACCTCATTCCATGGGACAATTATCCCAGTCATCGGTACATTATACACACTTTATTCCATGGGACCCTTATCCCAGTCATTGGTACATTATACACACTTTATTCCATGGGACCCTTATCCCAGTCATCAGTACATTATACACACTTTATTCCATGGGACCCTTATCCAGTCATCGGTACATTATACACACTTTATTCCATGGGACCCTTATCCCAGTCATCGGTACAATAAACACACTTTATTCCATAGGACCCTTATCCCAGTCATCGGTACATTAAACACACTTTATTCCATGGGACCCTTATCCCAGTCATTGGTACATTATACACACCTCATTCCATGGGACCCTTATCCCAGTCATTGGTACATTATACACACCTCATTCCATGGGACCCTAATACCAGTCATCGATACATTATACACACCTCATTCCATGGGACACTTATCCCAGTCATCGGTACATTATACACACCTCATTCCATGGGACAATTATCCCAGTCATCGGTACATTATACACACCTCATTCCCTGGGACCCTTATTCCAGTCATCGGTACATTATACACACTTTATTCCATGGGACCCTTATCCCAGTCATCGGTACATTATACACACCTCATTCCATGGGACCCTTATCCCAGTCATTGGTACATTATACACACCTCATTCCATGGGACCCTAATACCAGTCATCGGTACGTTATACACACCTAATTCCATGGGACACTTATCCCAGTCATCGGTACATTATACACACCTCATTCCATGGGACAATTATCCCAGTCATCGATACATTATACACACTTTATTCCATGGGACCCTTATCCCAGTCATCGGTACATTATACACACTTTAATTCATGGGACCCTTATCCCAGTCATCGGTACATTATACACACTTTATTCCATGGGACCCTTATCCCAGTCATCGGTACATTATACACACCTCATTCCATGGGACCCTATCCCAGTCATCGGTACATTATACACACCTCATTCCATGGGACAATTATCCCAGTCATCGGTACATTATACACACCTCATTCCCTGGGACCCTTATTCCAGTCATCGGTACATTATACACACTTTATTCCATGGGACCCTTATCCCAGTCATCGGTACATTATACACACCTCATTCCATGGGACCCTTATCCCAGTCACCGGTACATTATACACACCTCATTCCATGGGACAATTATCCCAGTCATCGGTACATTATACACACTTTATTCCATGGGACCATTATCCGAGTCATCGGTACATTATACATACCTCATTCCATGGGACCATTATCCCAGTCATCGGTAAATTATACACACTTTATTCCATGGGACCCTTATCCCAGTCATTGGTACATTATACACACTTTAATCCATGGGACCCTTATCCCAGTCATCGGTACATTAAACACACTTTATTCCATGGGACCCTTATCCCAGTCATCGGTACATTATATACACCTCATTCCATGGGACAATTATCCC
>JAGDYQ010000042.1:5978574-5990961 GCA_021962125.1 Bulinus truncatus
TACTTTGGCTAAAACAATCCATATTCGTTAACTGGCTAAACAATCATAATCCGTTACTTTGCTAAACAATCATATCCTTTACTTTGCTAAACAATCATATTCGTTAATTGGCTAAACAATCATATTCGTTAACTGGCTAAAACAATCATTTCCGTTACTTTGCTAAACAATCATATCCGTTACTTTGCTAAACAATCATATTCTTAACTGGATAAACAATCACATCAAGTTTAACTAAACTTATTCTCAACCAAAAATTAACTAAATGAACAAACATGATGATGAAGTCAAGTGGGAAACACATTTCTAAACGCCTCAATATAAACTCATGTACTTTAACTGGTACTAATCCATTGGGAGATTAAGCTCACACATCTCTTAATCGCTTTGATAAAACATCACATTCAAACAGTCACACTTGTTATCCATATGAGAATGTATTCCATTTTCTCTTTAGAGTTTCTGTGCGGCACCTCTTTCACTTTCTTTACTGGTAAATTGCGAAAGTCAAACTGGTGTCTTAGAAGGTAGCGAATTGCTAAACTTTGAGAACAATCCGAAAAGAAATCTAAAAAAAAGTATTAGTTAATATTTCTGTATATATATATATATGTATATATATATATATATATATATATATATATATATATATATATATATATACAGTAAAAAAATCGCACATTTTACGTGAGTATACACAGAAATACACACAATCGCGTATACAGCTACAAAATTAGACAAAATTGTCAAAGTACGCTGGTCTAGTCTATACCTTAATGTCTATTTTGTTTATTTCTCATATCTACCAGCACTAGGTAAACAAAACACACATGAAAATTGAAAGCACCTCTTGTGTACAGTTGTCACATAAACTACACAAGTAAATAACACAGTATCACACATGGAGGTGTGTTCTCCAAGGCCGTGTCACCTTCCTACCGCAATAACAATGAGGCGTGTAGATACACACACCCACACCAGATGTGCTTGACTATTGATTATACGCCGCTACAGGGTAAACTGCTCACGATCTAGTGTTCGTATCACGTGGGGTGGGTGGGGGGCAGATGATGCGTAACGCTGGGGGGAGATGTACGCTATGCTCTATGTAGGGCCCTGGGCGAGCGTCTTTTGGGGCCCTGGGGGAGTGTCAAATGTGGGGCCCTTCGTGAGAGATATATGAGATTTGGGCAATCTTCATAAAGTACCCTGGGTGAGTGTCAAATGTGGCTGAAGAAGGCCCTCTTGTGGTGTCCTCCAGACAATGGCACCATTGGCTATGGTGGGGATGAAAGAAGGACACCAGAAAAACCGCTCCTTATTTCGTATACCGGATCAAAGAGATTTTATCTCATTCTTACAGGGGCTTCACACACAAAATAAATTTAGCTTGTATGCCCATTTAAGAAAAGTATATTGACATTATTGCATAGATCTCTTTGATATTTTCAATAGTAGATAACATTAATACAGTTATTTAAGTATGAATAAGATCCATACGAATCTGGACAATGATTCTGATAAAATAGTAAATTGGGCTTACTGTTCGCTACTTAAACTCCTTTGCACCCTACATCTAAGTCTGTTTTAGTGCTGATTTTTGTATTTTTTTAATAAAAGTCCCTAAACTATTGATAGGTTAACTTCTTAGATACTGTAAAAAATACCCTTTAGCACTATTCTTTCATCTCCAGCACAGTGGATTGTGCAATGACCATGGGGACAACACCTGAGAACTTCTGATGGTCGCTTTACATCACACGATTGGATGGGGTTAAGCATGTCTCACCTGTCTGTCTATCTGACTGCCTGTGCCGTATATCTATATGTCTGCCTGCCGGTCTATCTCTCCTATCTTTATGTCGGTCTGCCTACAGCTCTATCTATCTTCCTTACTGGTTTGACTGTCTATCTGTCTGTCTGCTGCCTTTCTGTCTGCCTGTCTGTCTATCTGTCTGCCTGCCTGTATATCTATATGTCTGCCTACCTGTCTAACATCCACCGCCCGTCTGCCGTCTGCTGTTCGTCTATCTTTCTGCGTGTTCAGTCTGCCTGTGGTCTATAAAATATGACTTTTTTTCTACCTAGCCTCTTACACCGGTATGCAAACATTTAATTTTTTTTTAAAAATGAACTATCAGATTTAAAAGTCTTAAATGGTAATAATAAATGAACTAGTCTGCAAACATAGGGATGTATTTGTGTAATATAATAAGTTTGTATTGCTCATGTCAAGTCTATGCCAAGTCACAAATACTTCACTTTTATCGGGTTGTCCACGTTTACGATATTAGGACGACGTACACTCACTCGCACACACACACACACACACATACATATACTCAAAACAACATCATTCAGTGAAAACTGGAGAGGTGGTGCGTCTAGGTAAGCTCCAGGTGAGGAATGGCAAAATGTACTTTAGAACATCAAGAAACACAATAACACTTGGACAATTAGAGTTATCTTCTAAACAGAAACGTTCACTCGGCCTATGAGCACCTGTGAATGAATCGATTGTAATAGTAGATACAAAATCGCTTCCATATCGGCAAATACATTAATACCTGCACTATTAACGATCAGACGAACAATAAATACCAGCATTATGATGCCGTTATGAATCATCATCAAATGGAATAAAACAATCTTTTGGCGTTTTCTGAAATAACTTACGGTCCTGTCTAGTTCCGGTCACATGATTGTTTCTATGATTTCACAATTGAAGGATGGATTGCCTATCTCTCGATTTTATAACCAACCACTGCTGTTGCACCACTTTCAACCTCACCATTACTTGCAACCTGTGGGAGGGGGCAGCCCCGTAGCGTGAAAAATTCTACAGCAGGGGCCGGGCATTCTACAGCAGGGGCCAGGGCCAATAGCAGGGAGGAAGGGGGCAGGAAATAAATAATACTAAGTAGAGGAAACAAGCAGAAGGGGCCAGACAAAATGCAGTGAGGGGGCGCGGCCCCAGCCCCCCCCCCTCATCGCTACGGACCTGGGGGAGGGGGACAACGGTGGAACTTATTTAATGATGCCAGGTACCCAAGACCCCCCCTTTCCCTCCCTTTCCTCCTTCACCAATTTAAAGGAAAGTGGATTATATATATATATATATATATATATTTGATAAGATTTTCAAATCTAGCCTATTACTGCTTTTAGTGCAACATTCTAGTTTAGTCCGCCTTTGAAAAAATTATGTAGACTATGAAATCGTTCTGAAGAACAGAAATGTTAGTTCAAACAGAATCTTTGCCAATTAATAAGTTGCACCAGTCTGTAAAAATGTTAGAAAATTTTAACTGTGGATTACATGACCCTTCCTCTCTTGATAACATGGTTTCGACGCAAAGTTAAACTTGAACATTTTGAAAGAAATATAAATAAAATAATCCACTTAAATAGCTGCATCCGCCATATTACTCAAATTATTGTTTTACAACACTGGATGACGAAAATACATTATATCCATCAAACTACAGAAACACTCTATTATCTTTAACACGCTCAAACATATATGTCCTACAGAAACACTCTATTAGATTAACACACTCTTCTCAAACATTTATGTCCTACAGAAACACTCTATTAGATTAACACACACAAACATATATGTCCTACCGAAACACTCTAATAGATTAACACACTCAAACATACAATATGTCTCACAGAATAAAAGTATAAATACATTCTTTAATCGAATCCCCCCCCCTAAGCCAAGTAAAATGGCTGATCGTTGTGTGAGCATTAAACCAATCGATTGAATCAATTGTACAGCAATTGTTGCGCTGACATATTCGATTGTCTCCAGGTGATTAAACGTAATCGAGTATCTATATACTCTCACTCTATCACAGTTGTACTTGCACGATACTTGATTGTTATAAACACATTCAGTGAAATGTGTGCTTTTTTTCTCTTTCTCATACGGTCTGCCTTTGCGTATGTGTCTGCCGTTGATTATTTGTCTGCCAGTGTATGTGTCTGCCAGTGTATGTGCATGCCAGTGTTTATGTGTCTGCCAGTGTATGTGTCTGCCAGTGTATGTGTCTGCCAGTGTTTATTTGTCTGCCAGTGTTTATGTGTCTGCCAGTGTATGTGTCTGCCAGTTTATGTGTCTGCCAGTGTATGTGTCTGCCAGTGTATGTGTCTGCCAGTGTTTATGTGTATGCCAGTGTATGTGTCTGCCAGTGTTTATGTGTATGCCAGTGTATGTGTCTGCCAGTGTATGTGTCTGCCAGTGTATATGTGTATGCCAGTGTTTATGTGTATGCCAGTGTATGTGTCTGCCAGTGTATGTGTCTGCCAGTGTTCATGTGTATGCCAGTGTTTATGTGTCTGCCAGTGTATGTGTCTGCCAGTGTATGTGTCTGCCAGTGTTTATGTGTCTGCCAGTGTTTATTTGTCTGCCAGCTCTTATAGTTTAGTGTCAAGTCTCAAGCTCTTTAAGTGCTACAAGATTTTTAACCCTGTATTGAAAGTTCAGTAAGTTAATATAGCATTGTGGATGCATGCTTTAAGTATTGAAAAAAATCAAAACTCAAACTCCACAAACTGTATCTTCATGGAACAATCCTATATGGGTCAGCCTACAGCCTTCGTAAGATCTCAAACCTGGAATGGATTTCCCAAAGACAGTTTGGATGTAGATAAAGGATCAAACACTAACTGCCCCTCCCCCCCCCCTTTTTTTTTGAATGACATCTAACGATGTGGGCATCGTACAATAATTTTGAAGGGCCAACACATTTACAATTTATCTTCACACCTAACCCATTAACCTTTATTTAACCAGCATCTTTGCCTGAGGCATTTGTTTTTTTTTTACATTTTTTTGTATCAGACATATTTTTATTTTTTAACAAACACACAGACACATTCAAGCATTCCGATATGAATATTTAATCTCCTATTTACGATTAGATTTAATCTCTTAATCCTAATTTACAAATAGGAACAAACGACCCGACTGTTTAGGAGATCGCCTGTGTATACATTTACCAAACAGTATGTGTAAGGGTAAGAGTGATCATGGAGGTGCAATAGAGAGACCAAAGACAATGTCTCACAACCCCTGGTTGAAGGCCGTTACATAGACCCGAGTCGGTGTGATCAGATTGTACGACTCATGGGCGTCGCTAGGAATTTCCGGGGGCACAAATTTTCCAGGGGGGGGCAAATAACAACTTTATGACATTTTTTTTTCTAAGTTGGTTTCACTGCTGATAAAAACTACAAGAAAGACAAACACTACTTTTTAAGCTAACATAATCCCATATCATTTTGAAAAAATAAGCTAAAAAGGGTAAAGGATTATTTTTTTAAAAACTAAAAAATGTTTTCAGAATACGACAGACATTTGTATAAAAAAAAAAAAGGTGTTCAAATTCCAAACAAAACAGGTTCCAGATCTATTTCTGGTAAAGCGAGATGCTTTAACTAAGGCCAGCATTTATATATATATATATATATATATATATATATATATATATATATATATATATATATATATAACACAACTTCAAGACGCAGGACTATTTATAGATTGTGGTATTCCCGAATACGTCACAGACGACACCTCGGGTTAGGTCAAAGTTCAACTTTGTACATTCCATGGGTACCCTTCCTCCAGTGATGTATGTCAGCCTGCTTTTTTTTTTTTGATTGCTTATTTTAAATAAAATTACAGTAATTATATTGATTGGATAAGGCGGCGTATGTTACGCCGCGGGATGACTAGTAATGATAACTCGCCACCTTAAAGACAGATGATTGGTATTGTTATGTTTAGTTAATATGACAGATAAAACAAGTATTATTTCCCGCGATGCACGAATACAGAGTAGCTAGAACTTAAATATATTGTTATTAATAATATTTAGCTCAATCTTGAATTAAAATCAAGTATCTGTTTTTTTTTTCGGGGGGGGGTGGGGAGGTGTTTTTGGTGAGATAAGTAAAATAAAATCCTTTTGTAAAGTGGGCCGCATGTAAAACTAACCCTCATTCAATCATCTCTGTTAGACTGCCAGACTGTTAACACCCAATATCTGGGCTGAGTACATGTGTACTCTTAAAGACACACATTAGGAGCCTATGTGCTGCCCCCAACATATAACCTCACCTCCCACCCTCCTTACAAAAAAGGGACAAAATTGTGACTATAATTTCTTCCTGGACTATCAGGGGTTACTTCATGCACCTGCACGTGAACACTGTCGTCTGCCAATTACAAACAAGCGACAGGTAATTTCAGGTGATTTAATAAAGAACAAATCACCTTGCACCCTTGGTAGGGTTAAACTGAGACATCACGTGGTGTCGGTTTATTCCTTCCGACTTCCCCCCCCAGCCCCCCCCCCAACAGATCTTTCATTTTATAGTTGAAACATTAGGACAAGTCAGGTCAGCATAATGAAAATAAAGACAGTCCATTGTACAGAAACATTGATACTTGACATTTAGAAACATGGAGAGTATTTTGACATTTAGAAACATGGAGAGTATTTTGACATTTAGAAACATGGAGAGTATTTTGACATTTAGAAACATGGAGAGTATTTTGACATTTAGAAACCTGCAGAGTATTTTGACATTTAGAAACGTGCAGAGTATTTTGACATTTAGAAACATGGAGAGTATTTTGACATTTAGAAACATGGAGAGTATTTTGACATTTAGAAACAGGGAGAGTATTTTGACATTTAGAACATTTGAGAGAACTAGAAAAATTAAGATATAAATAATTCAACATTAAAAACATTGAGACATTTAGAGCATTTAGATAATTTAGTACATGAAGACATTTAGTACATGAAGACATTTAGTACATGAAGACATTTAGTACATGAAGACATTTAGGATATTAAGACATTTGGAACATTAATACCTTAAGAACGTCAAAACATATAGTTACTGGTGATGCATGAGACACCAATACTTAATACGACTGTTTGAAATTAAAAATAAAAAAAAACAGAATAAGTAAAACCATATATTAGTTCCAAAAGATGCTTAGCTCGACAAATTTAGTTTACCATTGAAGCTCGGAGAATGGGTTTGCCCGCAATATCAGAATGTGTATATCAGTTTGTTAAAAGTTGACATCAACAGACTCCTTAATGTCCCTTGTGGTCAGTTTTAAAGAGGGCCCCTCTACAGGTTCACCCTAAACCAAGACTTCAGTTGCATCGCGGACTCTCCAAAATGGGCATATGCGTGTCGCTAAACCCTTCACCGCTATGATGGGATTCATAAACCTAACAGCCAATGATTCACACAGTCGTATAGGCGTTCTCCCATCACAATATCATAACAAACCATTCAAGGTGCGTTCTTAGGTCCCTTGAACCGATCCCCGACACTGACCAGAAACTGAGTCTCATTTTACGTCATGGGTCGTTATAATGATCAGTAGTGACCATACGTATACAGAAGTGGTAAAAGTACACCCCCCCCCCCCCCACAATCCCTTTTACTTTTTGGAAAGAAGGTGTCACCAAAGTAACAATCGCCAAGATTGGACAGCAGCACCCCCCCACCCCACATAGTTAGCCACAGATAATATAATGTCTCATAGACTCTACGAAGTAATTCTAATGCTTCGTCAATGCCTTGTAGCCGTATTGATTTCACAATCTACAAATATTCCTCTTTTTCTACTTCATTTAACTTCACTATTCCATGCTATGCTATGCTCTATTCATGAAACCGCTAGAATCACGTTGCTATAAAACGGATGAATTCCAGAGATAAGTAAATGTCGACACATATCCTGATTTAAATTCTTCCGCTTCAGTTTCTGAAGCCCCCCCCCCCCCCCCACTGGCTGGCTAAACCCGGTCTTCAAGGTTCAGAGGCATCAACTGATCAATATTACCAAGGGCAGAAAACTTGTCAGTGTATCGAATGTCAGTTATCGTCCTTGAATTTAATTTTCTTTGGACAACTAAAGGACTTGTTCGTGTTCTATTCAGAGCTGGAGTTATATGTCGAGTAGAGAGAATGGATTAAGTGCACGCTGTGAAGAACGGCACAGAGAATAAAGCAAAATGAATGGCATTCCACCTACCCCACTTCTTATTGGTATGAAAAGCAATCGGGGACTACATGACGTAAAATGACAGACTGATAAGCGAACTATGAAACTATTTTAAAACACTATTTTGTCATATTCTATTACGAAAATAAATAAATAACATAAAAAAAAGTAACGTAACTATTATATTTAAATAATAATATCTACTTCACTACTGGTTCAAAAGTGCATATCTAGAAGCGTAGTGAGGGGTGGGCAAGGGGGGCATCATGCCCCTGGCGCTACTCACAAAGGGGCGCCAAATGGTATATATTACATATAATATTATATGGTTTTCGAATGGGGGGGGGCGCTAAATTGGGGCGCGAGTTAAGCTCGCTACGGCACTGATATAGAGGCATGCTAGGGAACAAGTTTGTGAAGCGATTGGTATACATTATTGTTACACTAGATTCGTATTACGTCATTGGTCCTTATAAAGAGTAGCAGCATCACTAACGTCCCCCGGGCTAGCTTTCAAAATGGCGATCTCTATCTTCTGAAAATGCTTACAAAGAACAAATCGAAAATAAACGAGTTCAGCTGTTCTCAAAGTCAAGGGTTGCAACTCACTGATGGGGGGGGGGGCGAATTTCAGGTGCAGCTCAATTTCTCCAAAATGTTACAAAAATTGTGAAATTTTTAAATATTCAAAGTGAAGAGGAAAATCTGGTTATTAAATTAATGACGATTTTAACGTAATTTTTATTTGAAGGTGGGCCGCAGAGACTAATCAGTTTTTTATAGTGGGTCGCGGGACCAAAACTGTAACATGGTAGGCAGATTAGCGTAAAAAGTATTAATACCACTGTATAAGTTTACATGAGACGTAATTACTGTAGGATAAATCCGCAGATATGTCATTTGTCAGTATAGATGTCATTTATCAGTATAGATGCCATTTGTCAGTATAGGTGCCATTAGCCATTGTCAGTATAGATGCCATTTGTCAGTATAGATGCCATTGGTCAGTATAGATGTCATTTGTCAGTATAGATGCCATTAGTCATTTGTTAGTATATATGTCATTAGCCATTTGTCAGTATAGATGTCATTTGTCAGTATATATGCCATTTGTCGGTATATATGGCATTTGTCAGTATAGATGTCATTTGTCAGTATATATGCTATTTGTCAGTATAGATGTCATTTGTCAGTATATATGCTATTTGTCAGTATAGATGTTATTTGTCAGTATAGATGCCATTCGCCATTTGTCAGAATTTCTTTTGTCTATCTCCCCCCTCGCCTTATTTCTCCATTAAGTATAAACACCTATGCCTATTGGTTCACATTTGGGGTCGTTGACATGGTTCCATAGTCATCTATACCAATATTGGCACAAATGGTTTAACTGGTTATTAAAAGTCACTCATGTGTAAAAAAAATATATGTACTTTTAGCCCCTCTTCATTACAGTTAGTGCAGTTAATGAATAGGTGTGTGTGTGTAGGGGGGGTGTGACTATATACAGGAAGAGATTACACCATTGAGCACAGAGGGTACTTAACGATGTTCGCAAGGGAAAGCATCCATGTCACCATCAGAGAGTGAAGTTATCACCCCCTTGTCTCATTGATCTCAATGTCCTAAGTAAAGACAACATCTGTGGGCGTGTGCCCCACGTTGATCCAATGAGCAACACACTCAGGCGACACGTGACCCATAAAGACAGACTATAAATAGACATGACTGAAACCAGTGAGTTTAACCAGAACGTTTCTTGGGCGCGTAAACAACAAAACAATACGCGCACAGCTTAACAGATCTGTTCACCGCTAACGCAGACAAACACACAGACAAAAGTAGGACTAAACAGATGCTTACTTTATTTAACATAACGATGTAATGTTCACCTCTCTCTCACACACATAGTACACACCAGAAGAAAAAAAAAACATTCAGCATTACGATTTCAATAACTCACAATATCAACTGGGTCAGGGTAATACTGATTGGAACAATGTCTCGAGTAAATAAACAGACACACAGTTTGGCTTCATGTGCTTTAGTATGAGTTTGTTAAATAAACGACAGCGAGCTGAGATCGTAATTGATACAATCTTTTGTTTTTTTTTATGCTTAGTCTGATTTTTTAAAAAAAACTTTTCATATCCGGAGGCTCCCATCCAATCTATTTAGCCCCATACCAAAACATGCATCACACCCCATAACATAAGCCCCATCCAAAAACATGAATCTGACCCCATAACATAAGCCCCATCCAAAAACATGAATCTCACCCCATAACATAAGCCCCATCCAAAAACATGAATCTCACCCCATAACATAAGCCCCATCCAAAAACATGAATCTCACCCCATAACATAAGCCCCATCCAAAAACATGAATCTCACCCCATAACATAAGCCCCATCCCAAAACACGAGCCCTATTTCTCGACGCTAACTCAGTTCCCATCTTTTATTTTTATTCAAATCGCCCGGGGATTTCCCTCCTTCTCCTCCCCCCCCCTCACCCACCAATGCCGGATTAAAGATATCCAATGTAAATCAGCCAAAAATTTCAGTCCTATTTTACAGAAATTGAAACTAAGTTTGTTTAAACGTAAATGGAAAGAGTCAATCGATGCTCTCATAAACCATTTTCTAGCGGCATTCGTCGTGCCTCCATTAGTAGTGCGCCTTCTTATCTGTTAGAAAGAAGCTTTACACAACAGTTAAAAATGAGTTAATGGTCAGAAAAAAGATCACAGGATGGCATCTCATAAGCACAAGGAGTTAAGGGAAGAGTAGAAACAAGCAGAACTTATAAGACCTAAAGACCAGAGGATACCGGGTTTGATATCCGGGAGAAACAAAGGATTTATTATTTTTGGTAGGTCATGGTGAAAGTTTTTCTTCATGTCTCCCGTGGTGCCTCCATAGCCATTGCACTCTTGGCACATCTCTTCCTTACAGACATTAAGATATGAAGTCTAAACCTTTAATTTTTTTTTTCAATTTATAAACAAAGTGTCTGAAAAACTGCAGATACGTATTACATTTACATTTTTTTAGATGTTTTAGTGAAATAATGTATTATAGCAAATAAACTTGTTTTCACCAGGTTAAGGTATGAAAAGTGGGTTTTTTTTCCTTATGTAAAGTACGGTACTATCTTTGCAATGGTAATGACTGACTGGCCTAGTTTCACAATCAATAAAAGTTACTGTATATACGTTTTATAAGTAATGTAAATAAACAGCTAAACGGCATAGATTTTTCCTCGGTGATTTAATACCGTCAAGAGTATCCTCAAAATGTCAAAGTATTGAGACCGAGTTCCTGGCATATTTAAAACAACATTTTTTGTGCTCATAAATAACATCAATAGAAATGTCTAGAGACAAATGGTTGTGTAATGTTTAATTATCACACTTGTTGTGTTGTTGTGTTGTATGGTGAACATGTATTCTTAAAAAAAAAAATTAAAAGCACCTGATGGATGACAGATTACAGCGGCGTCTTAACGCATTTTGTTTGTGTCGGAATCAGCTTTGGTACCTACCTTATCCAATACATAATCGGCTAGCCTGGCGTACGTGTGTATAACTTCCGCGGCTAAAAATAGACTGGGAATTCCAACATTTTCGTCTCACTCAAAGTAGACTTAATTTCTTGCTTGTTGGCTAAAAAATAGTCTTGGGAATTCCAAGTAGTGCGCAAATTATGTAAACTTGTAAAGATGGTCAAAGGGATACAACTCAATTATAAAGAGTCACTCGCCAGTTTGGGTACCGGCCCTTGGTCTTGTAGTTTAATATTGTTCAGCACCCTGGGTTGTATAGCTACTACCTACATTGGTTTGTACATAATCCTACATTATTTGAAAACAAGGACCAACACTGGTTTGTACAGGTGGGGGGGGGGGGGGGCAAACAATGGTCGTAAGATGGTTCGATATATATTTTAAATATATTTAACAACACAAAATAATGCATAAAGATGAAAAGAGAATTCCAATAAAGGAAAAAACTCAAGATTCAAACTGCTTCTGTTGTTATTCAACTCACCATTGTACTAACTTATCTCCTCAGCCACACTAATACTTCTAGCTGCATATACCCCAAATCTTTTACATGCTCTTATACATTTCTGTAAATCAGAAACACAGATAACAATAAACTGCGCAAAGATTTCAATCCAACAAACTCTCTCTCTCCCCCTCCCCCCCCCCCACACACAGACACTCCCCAACCACCCCAACGTATAGAACTTTTTAGCCGAGGCGATAGATTAGAATGTAATTATAAAGTCGAGTTTCTGAGGGTTTTTTTTAAAGCGGTGTGTGTGTGTGGGGGGG
>JAGDYQ010000042.1:5991461-6023672 GCA_021962125.1 Bulinus truncatus
ATTGATCAATCCGTTAACAGACAGTTAATCTCCAACCCACCCACCCACCCACCTAATGAAGCTTTTCTCTCCCCACTCCCTTCCCGCGTCTCCGTGGGTCACATTTTTGTGAAAGAAATCTTGTTGTATGACAACGTAACTGCGCTTTATCATGCTTTTTTTTTAAATACATACGGGTGTATTAAAGTAGGGTCACATTTCTCACCTTATTTAGTAGTACCAGGTTGTTGTAGCGTTAATATCCCTGTGAAGTAAACAGCAGTTAGCTCTTGCAGAGGGTAATCCGGTTCTTGCATCGAATTTTCAAAAAAAGAAGAAAAAAAAGCCATCTATTCGTATTCACAACGGGAGTAATTGGGTGCTGCTGTGTGAATTGTTTAATGGGGAGACAAGCGTAATTTGTGGCGTGCTGCCCAGTGATCATTCTTGAATAAATATATAATATATATATATATTTAATATATATCTTAACGTGTTCATGTGTTAATCAATAAGGGAATTTGCAAGCACACTAGTGCGGTAGTCTAACGATTTAAACCGTGTCGTCGACGCCACTTAACTAATGTCAATATCGTCGTTCAGGTGAAGTTTTAAGATTTGATTTGCCTCTGTTGGGATATAATTTCACAGGATTAATGATGGATTAATGATGGATGATAAACGTGGTGAGGTGCACAATTAATGTGTTTGATTTCTTCTCGGAGATTACAAGGATAAGGACGGTGAATATTCATAATGAGTGGGATTTGCATTTTACTGTATTTATGTCTTTTTTTAACAATTAGGTAAACGTTTGTATCTAAAAATTCTAAAAAAGTGCAACATATTTGGTGGTGAGTACCACTTCAAAGATACTACCAATTAGTTCAATCAATATCGTAGTACTATGTATGGGTTTCAAATAATGGTGTGTGTGTGTGTGTATGTGTGTGTGTGTGTGTGTGTGTGTGAAGTCCCTGAAAGGATGAAATGGTTACATCTTAGATCTGGCAACAACTAATGGGACGGTTTAATGATAGCCCCAACCATAGCCGATAGTGCAACAGCCATGAGCACAAAGGAGATACATGTAAGTGACTGGACACACCGGGAGTCGAACCCGGGTCCAGCATGACGATACGACTCTCTACCAACTTGCACCACTCCACCAGTAACACATTTATCATCTTATAGTGTTATGATACGTCACATTTTGAAGGGCCCGGCGGGACAGGTATTTTCCCTAACTTTAAACCTAGTTATGCAGGTCGCCATCTTAAAATGCCCAAGTTTCTCCTAAATTGTCAATGTGACCTGCGCCCCTGCCAGCCTCCTTGGACACAATGCCAATAATAGCCTTTGATCCTCGCCATCAAAATATTATTATCATTGAACCAGTTAAATAAGGTTTTCTCTTTACTGTGGAAAAAGTGTCGAAATGTTCTTTCCTGCAAGATTAGGCCAAGTTACTTCAGCAATTAGCGAGTATGAATGGTCTCCAGCATTAGAGACACGTTTGGTCGGGGCGTAGGGGGATGGGCTTCTAAGACAGTGGGCCCCCTAGTCAGCCGTTTCTTTGACTCATCTCATGAAAGTCTTTGGATCTCCTCATATCTATTTACATTGGTAAGTTCTAAATTATGACTATCTCTCGCATACCTTTATATCGTAATGCAATTCAATTTTGGGGACAAGAAGATGACATTTAAGAAAAAGCTATTGACAGGAACCTGAAATGAACATAAAAAATGTTTCAAAAAATATCCTGAAGTTTTAATTCCTATATGTTGAGCTCTGAGTATTGTCCGGATTAAATATAAACTTTTTTCTTATTCTCATGTTTAATTTCTTGACATGCGCTGTAGTCTGTTTGTTAGTAATTTTTTATAGCCAGGCGTCAATGATTAGTAAAGTCCAAAAGTTAATCCCCATCTCATCTCAGCCCCATGGCGAAAAAAATTACTATGGATAAATAAATAAAAAATATAGATTACACCATCTAGCTTTGACCTACATTCAATATTTAGCTTAGAGCTGTTTTCTTTTTTTTAATGTAGTCGAATTCCTTGTGACTGATGTACTCTCATGTTAATGTAATCGAATTCTTCGTGACTGGTGTCCCTCTCATGTTGAATTGGTCCTTCTTAGTTTTTAAGACCCTTACTTTAGCCTCATATTTCGACCCCCCCCCCCCCCTTTACCTTTAATTACTGGCAAACAAATCTAAAAATTTATTTACACATCTGCTAACCTACGCTGAATCTCCCACAACATTATCAAATAAATGTTGGACTGAATGTAATACATACAAGCAAACCTGTGTTATTTTTACATTATACCGCCCACTACTTTGTGCATGTACGTTCAATTAATACACTCCCTTTGATTCTTAAACGCCTTTCTCCCCTTGTCTGTACGGGTTGACCCGAACCCGAGCTGTACGTAGTTTATTTTGTAAAATAGCATGAATAGTCCACCAATGACAGCTCAAAACATGATAAACCTCATCATCTTCTAGATGATTCAAATCATTCAAATCGGGCTGTAGATCATTACATTAATATTTAGCGCCAAAATACTTCCATGTAGATAGCTATTCACTTCATTAATTACCAAATATATAACTGATTACTTCATTAATTCCCAAATATATGGCTAGCCACTTCATTAATTTCATAATACATAGCTAGCCACTTTTGTAATTTGATGTTAAGTATTATGCAATATATGGCTGCAAGATAAAGTTAGGAACGAAGATCTCTGGCAAGTGTCAAACCAGGACCCCCCCCCCCCATAGACCTACAAATATCCTGAAGGCAATGGATATGGTTTGGTTATTCACTCGGGAAGCCACCAGAAGAAGACATTACAAAAAAGATAAGCTAAGATATGCAGCTAGATACAGTCAGATTCTTCATTTTAAAAATATACAACAAAATACACAATAGAGTATATTTCAACAGAGTATAAATATTTACAGCTAAAACTACCCAGATACCCAACTAAATATCCCATTTCGAATTTATTTATATCAAATATATTTAGCTGTTATAGTAAATATGTAGATAGGTATCAAGTCCAATTACTTAATTACCTTTATTTCTAATCATTTCCTTATAGAGTAAGATAAAGTGGTATTTTGGTAAGAAGATTATATCGTGAAAGTATTTTGTCATTATTAAAACACTTTTTATTATGATTCTGGTTTCATCTTGATAAGTTACTCAATACAGATATACGACAACACAGTCAAGTTCTCAGATACACGGCCATGTCTGTCCCTTCTTGGGTGAACTGCCAAAGGTGTCCGGGTAATTTAATTAACTCTTGATCTATCTTATTAAGGGGCAAAAAACCCATGTCCAATCAGAGTTGTGCCAGTTTTGATTTTTAAGACAGGCAAGGAATGTCGTAATGAGGTTGGGGAGGGGAGTGGGAAGGCATGTCATCCCCCCCCCCCACACACACACACCGCTTTAAAAAAAACCCTCAGAAACTCGACTTTATAATTACATTCTAATCTATCGCCTCGGCTAAAAAGTTCTATACGTTGGGGTGGTTGGGGAGTGTCTGTGTGTGGGGGGGGGGGAGGGGGAGAGAGAGAGTTTGTTGGATTGAAATCTTTGCGCAGTTTATTGTTATCTGTGTTTCTGATTTACAGAAATGTATAAGAGCATGTAAAAGATTTGGGGTATATGCAGCTAGAAGTATTAGTGTGGCTGAGGAGATAAGTTAGTACAATGGTGAGTTGAATAACAACAGAAGCAGTTTGAATCTTGAGTTTTTCTTTAATTATATTTTAAATAAGCATTGCGTATTTACTTTTTTTGTGTTGTTAAATATATTTAAAATATATATCGAACCATCTTACGACCATTGTTTGCCCCCCCCCCCCACCTGTACAAACCAGTGTTGGTCCTTGTTTTCAAATAATGTAGGATTATGTACAAACCAATGTAGGTAGTAGCTATACAACCCAGGGTGCTGAACAATATTAAACTACAAGACCAAGGGCCGGTACCCAAACTGGCGAGTGACTCTTTATAATTGAGTTGTATCCCTTTGACCATCTTTACAAGTTTACATAATTTGCGCACTACTTGGAATTCCCAAGACTATTTTTAGCCAAGCAAGAATTAACTCCCCTTGAGTGAGACGAAAATGTTGGAATTCCCCAGTCTATTTTTAGCCGCGGAAGTTATACACACGTACGCCAGGCTAGCCGATTATGTATTGGATAAGGTAGGTACCAAAGCTGATTCCGACACAAACAAAATGCGTTAAGACGCCGCTGTAATCTGTCATCCATCAGGTGCTTTTAATTTTTTTTTTTAAGAATACATGTTCACCATACAACACAACAACACAACAAGTGTGATAATTAAACATTACACAACCATTTGTCTCTAGACATTTCTATTGATGTTATTTATGAGCACAAAAAATGTTGTTTTAAATATGCCAGGAACTCGGTCTCAATACTTTGACATTTTGAGGATACTCTTGACGGTATTAAATCACCGAGGAAAAATCTATGCCGTTTAGCTGTTTATTTACATTACTTATAAAACGTATATACAGTAACTTTTATTGATTGTGAAACTAGGCCAGTCAGTCATTACCATTGCAAAGATAGTACCGTACTTTACATAAGGAAAAAAAACCCACTTTTCATACCTTAACCTGGTGAAAACAAGTTTATTTGCTATAATACATTATTTCACTAAAACATCTAAAAAAATGTAAATGTAATACGTATCTGCAGTTTTTCAGACACTTTGTTTATAAATTGAAAAAAAAAAATTAAAGATTTTGACCTATATGTAATGTCTCTGTAAGGAAGAGATGTGCCAAGAGTGCAATGGCTATGGAGGCACCACGGGAGACATGAAGAAAAACTTTCACCATGACCTACCAAAAATAATAAATCCTTTGTTTCTCCCGGATATCAAACCCGGTATCCTCTGGTCTTTAGGTCTATATGGAGTTCTGCTGTTTTCTACTCTTCCCTTAACTCCTTGTGCCTGCGAGATGCCATCCTGTGGATCTTTTTTTCTCATCCATTAACTCATTTTTAACTGTTGGGTAAAGCTTCTTTCTAGTTAGAGAAGAAGGGCGCACTAATAATGGAGGCACGACGAATGCCGCTAGAAAATGGTTTATGAGAGCATCGATTGACTCTTTCCATTTACGTTTAAACAAACTTAGTTTCAATTTCTGTAAAATAGGACTGAAATTTTTGGCTGATTTACATTGGATATCTTTAATCCGGCATTGGTGGGTGAGGGGGGGGGAGGAGAAGGAGGGAAATCCCCGGGCGATTTGAATAAAAATAAAAGATGGGAAACTGAGCGAGCGTCGAGAAATAGGAGGGGGCTCGTGTTTTGGGATGGGGCTTAGTGTTATGGGGGTGAGATCTGTTGTTTTTATGGATGGGGCTTGGTTATGTTATGGGGGTGAGATCTCATGTTTTTGATGGGGCTTTGGTGTTATGGGGTGAGATTCATGTTTTTGGATGGGGCTTATGTTATGGGGTGAGATTCATGTTTTTGGATGGGGCTTATGTTATGGGGTCAGATTCATGTTTTTGGATGGGGCTTATGTTATGGGGTGATGCAGTTGTTTTTTATGGGGCTAAATGAGATTGGATGGAGCCTTCTGATATGAAAAGTTTTTTTAAAAATCTAGAATTAAGCATAAAAAAACAAAAGATTGTATCTAATTACGATCTCAGCTCGCTGTCGTTTATTTAACAAACTCATACTAAAGCACATGAAGCCAAACTGTGTGTCTGTTTATTTACTCGGAGATATTGTCTTAACCGTATTACTCTGACCCATTGATATTTGGTGAGTTATTGAAATCGTAATATGTTGAATGTTTTTTTTCCTGGTGTGTACTATGTGTGTGTGAGAGAGAGGTGAACATTACATCGTTATGTTAAATAAAGTAAGCATCTGTTTAGTCCTACTTTTGTCTGTGTGTTGTTTGTGCTAGTGTTAAACAATCTGTTGTTAAAGGGGGGCTTAATTGTTTTGTTGCTGATACGCCCAAGAAACGTTCTGGTTAAACTCACTGGTTTCAGTCATGTCTATTTATAGTCTTTGTCTTTATGGGTCACGTGTCGCCTGAGTGTGTTGCTCATTGGATCAACGTGGGGCACATTTTCACAGATGTTGTCTTTACTTAGGACATTGAGATCACCGAGACATTTGCAAGATAACTTCACTTTCGATGGTGACATGGATGCTTTCCCCAGGAACATCGTTAAGTAATTCCTTTGTAGTCGTAAATTCTTCCAGTAGATAGTCATAATTTCTAAGACGACAGTACACACCAATTTATTGAATTCAAATTTAACTGTAAATGGAAGAGGGCAAAAGGTCCATACTTTTTTTACAAATAAGGAGAGTGATTTTTGAATAACTAGTTAAAATCATTTGTACAATGGCTGGTATGATTGATCAGGAACCACAACAACGACTCTAAATGTAAGAACCAACAGTGCAAGGTGTTTATACTTAATTAAAAAATAATTGGAGGTGAATTGATGAAAGAAATTTCCACAAATGAAAGAATTAAATTAAAAATTATCAAACAATAATCTGGTACTGACAAATAGCAAAGATATTGATAAAACACATACTCCATAATTTGATAAACATCATATATACTTACAAATGACATCTATACTGACAAATGCCATAGTATAATTATTAATGTAATAAGAGATACCGATAAATTATATCTGGTACTTACCAAATGGCTAATGTACATACGCTATACTTGTTAAAGCAAATGACTAGTTACAACGTATACAGATAAATGACATCTATAATGTAACCGTTGTAATCTATAATAGCAATGGCATCTATACTCGATTACAATGCTATAATGCAAATCTATACAGACAAATGATAGCGTCCATGCGATAACATCTACATCAATGCTGACTAATGACATATCTCACGGATTTTATCCCTAACAAGTAATTACATCCCAGTAAACTTATTGCGAGTGGTACTAATACTTTTTACGCTGAATTCTGCACTAGCATAGTTTACAGTTTTACGTCCCGACCATAACTACTATAAAAACTGAATCGTCTCCTACGGCCCACCTTCAAATGAAAATTACGTTAAAATCGCCGTTAATTTAATAACCAGATTTTCCTCTCAATTTTGAATGGCCAAAAAATTCTACAATTTTTGTAAATATTTTTGGAGAAATGAGCTGCACCTGAAATTCGCCCCCCCATCCAGTGAGTTGCAAACCCTTGACTTTGACGAACAGCTGAAATCGTTGTTTATTTTCGATTTGTTCTTTGTAAGCTATTTTCAGAAGATAGAGATCGCCATTTTGAAAAGCTAGCCCGGGGACGTTAGTGAGTGCTGCTACTCTCTTATAAGGACCAATGACGTATTACTAATCTAGTGAATAACAATAATGCCCATACCGAATCGCTTCACAAACTTGTTCCCTTAGCATGTACACTCTATATTATCGTGCCGTAGCGAGCTTAACTCGCGCCTTAACTTAGCGCCCCCGACCGAAAACCTTATAATAATATATGTAATATATATACCATTTGGCGCCCCTTTGTGAGTAGCGGTAGCATAAAGGCCACATTGCCTACCCTCTCTAGCTTCCTTTAGATACCATACCTTTTTGACCCAGTAGTGAAGTGCAGATATTATTTAAATATAATAGTTACGTTACATTTTTTTATGTTATTTATTTATTTTCGCAACTAGGAAGATATGACAAAATGAGTAGTTTCTAAAAAATAGTTTCATAGTTCGGCTTAATCAGTCATGTCATTTTACGTTAATGTAGTCTCCGATTACGCTTTTCATACCAATAAGAAGTGGGGTAGGTGGAATGCCATTCTATTTTGTTTTTATTCTCTGAATGCCGTTCTTCTCAGCGATATACTTAATCCATTCTCTCTACTAGACATATAACTCAAGCTCTGAATAGAACACGGAACAAGTCCTTTAGTTTAATCCAAAGAAAACTAAATTCAAGTGGACGATAACTGACATTCGATTCACTGACAAGTTTTTCTGCCCTTGGTAATATTGTTGATCAGTTGATGCACTCTGAACATTGAAGACCGGGTTTAGCCAGCCCAATGGGTAAGGGGCTTCAGAAACTTCAAGCAGTGAAGAATTTAAATCAGGATATGTGTCGATATTTACTTTATCTCTAGGAATTCATCCGTTTTACTAGCAACGTGATTCTGTAGCGGTTTTATGAATCATGAGCATAGCATAGCATGGAATAGCAGAAGTTGAAAATGCAGCTATAGAAAAGAGGAATATTTGTAGATTATGAAATCAATATGGCTAGGGCATGGCAAGCATTAGAATTACTTCGTAGAGTCTATGAGACATTATATTATCTGTGGCTAACTATGTGGGGTGGGGGGGTGCTGCTGTCCAATCTTGGCGATTGTTACTTTGGTGACACCTTCTTTCCAAAAGTAAAAGGGATTAGTGGGGGGGGGGTTGTACTTTTACCACTTCTGTATACGTATGGTCACTACTGAGTCATTATAACGACCCATGACGTAAAATGAGACTCAGTTTCTGGTCAGTGTCGGGGATCGGTTCAAGGGACCTAAGAACGCACCTTGAATGGTTTGTTATGATATTGTGATGGGAGAACGCCTATACGACTGTGTGAATCATTGGCTGTTAGGTTTATGAATCCCATCATAGCGGTGAAGGGTTTAGCGACACGCATATGCCCATTTTGGAGAGTCCGCGATGCAACTGAAGTCTTGGTTTAGGGTGAACCTGTAGAGGGGCCCTCTTTAAAACTGACCACAAGGGACATTAAGGAGTCTGTTGATGTCAACTTTTAACAAACTGATATACAATATTCTGATGTTGCGGGCAAACCCATTCTCCAAAGCTTCATGGTAAACTAAATTTGTCGAGCTAAGCATCTTTTGGAACTAATATATGGTTTTACTTATTCTGTTTTTTTTTATTTTTAATTTCAAACAGTCGTATTAAGTATTGGTGTCTCATGCATCACCAGTAACTATATGTTTTGACGTTCTTAAGGTATTAATGTTCCAAATGTCTTAATATCCTAAATGTCTTCATGTACTAAATGTCTTCATGTACTAAATGTCTTCATGTACTAAATGTCTTCATGTACTAAATTATCTAAATGCTCTAAATGTCTCAATGTTTTTAATGTTGAATTATTTATATCTTAATTTTTCTAGTTCTCTCAAATGTTCTAAATGTCAAAATACTCTCCCTGTTTCTAAATGTCAAAATACTCTCCATGTTTCTAAATGTCAAAATACTCTCCATGTTTCTAAATGTCAAAATACTCTGCACGTTTCTAAATGTCAAAATACTCTGCAGGTTTCTAAATGTCAAAATACTCTCCATGTTTCTAAATGTCAAAATACTCTCCATGTTTCTAAATGTCAAAATACTCTCCATGTTTCTAAATGTCAAAATACTCTCCATGTTTCTAAATGTCAAGTATCAATGTTTCTGTACAATGGACTGTCTTTATTTTCATTATGCTGACCTGACTTGTCTAATGTTTCAACTATAAAATGAAAGATCTGTTGGGGGGGGGGGCTGGGGGGGGGGGCCCCCCAAGTCGGAAGAATAAACCGACACCACGTGATGTCTCAGTTTAACCCTACCAAGGGTGCAAGGTGATTTGTTCTTTATTAAATCACCTGAAATTACCTGTCGCTTGTTTGTAATTGGCAGACGACAGTGTTCACGTGCAGGTGCATGAAGTAACCCCTGATAGTCCAGGAAGAAATTATAGTCACAATTTTGTCCCTTTTTTGTAAGGAGGGTGGGAGGTGAGGTTATATGTTGGGGGCAGCACATAGACTCCTAATGTGTCTTTAAGAGTACACATGTACTCAGCAGATATTGGGTGTTAACAGTCTGGCAGTCTAACAGAGATGATTGAATGAGAGTTAGTTTTACATGCGGCCCACTTTACAAAAGGATTTTATTTTACTTATCACACCAAAAACACCTCCCCACCCCCCCCCCCCCCGAAAAAAAACATGCTGATTTTAATTCAAGATTGAGCTAAATATTATTAATAACAATATATTTAAGTTCTAGCTACTCTGTATTCGTGCATCGCGGGAAATAATACTTGTTTTATCTGTCATATTAACTAAACATAACAATACCAATCATCTGTCTTTAAGGTGGCGAGTTATCATTACTAGTCATCCCGCGGCGTAACATACGCCGCCTTATCAATCAATATAATTACTGTAATTTTATTTAAAATAAGCAATCAAAAAAAAAAAAGCAGGCTGACATCTTCGGAGAAAATACATGGAATGCAAAGTTGAACTTTGACCTAACCCGAGGTGTCGTCTGTGACGTATTCGGGAATACCACAATCTATAAATAGTCCTGCGTCTTGAAGTTGTGTTATATATATATATATATATATATATATATATATATATATATATATATATATATATATATAAATGCTGGCCTTAGTTAAAGCATCTCGCTACCAGAAATAGATCTGGAACCTGTTTTGTTTGGAATTTGAACACCTTTTTTTTATACAAATGTCTGTCGTATTCTGAAAACATTTTTTAGTTTTAAAAAAATAATCCTTTACGCTTTTTAGCTTATTTTTTCAAAATGATATGGGATTATGTTAGCTTAAAGTATTGTTTGACTTTCTTGTAGTTTTTATCAGCAGTGAAACCAACTTAGAAAAAAAAATGTCATAAAGTTGTTATTTGCCCCCCCCCCTGGAAAATTTGTGCCCCCCCCCGGAAATTCCTAGCGACGCCCATGAGTCGTACAATCTGATCACACCGACTCGGGTCTATGTAACGGCCTTCAACCAGGGGTTGTGAGACATTGTCTTTGGTCTCTCTATTGCACCTCCATGATCCTCTTACCCTTACATACTGTTTGGTAAATGTATACACAGGCGATCTCCTAAACAGTCGGGTCGTTTGTTCCTGTTGTAAATTAGGATTAAGAGATTAAATCTAATCGTAAATAGGAGATTAAATATTCATATCGGAATGCTTGAATGTGTCTGTGTGTTTGTTAAAAAATAAAAATATGTCTGATACAAAAAAATGTAAAAAAAAAACAAATGCCTCAGGCAAAGATGCTGGTTAAATAAAGGTTAATGGGTTAGGTGTGAAGATAAATTGTAAATGTGTTGGCCCTTCAAAATTATTGTACGATGCCCACATCGTTAGATGTCATTCAAAAAAAAAGGGGGGGGGGAGGGGCAGTTAGTGTTTGATCCTTTATCTACATCCAAACTGTCTTTGGGAAATCCATTCCAGGTTTGAGATCTTACGAAGGCTGTAGGCTGACCCATATAGGATTGTTCCATGAAGATACAGTTTGTGGAGTTTGAGTTTTGATTTTTTTCAATACTTAAAGCATGCATCCACAATGCTATATTAACTTACTGAACTTTCAATACAGGGTTAAAAATCTTGTAGCACTTAAAGAGCTTGAGACTTGACACTAAACTATAAGAGCTGGCAGACAAATAAACACTGGCAGACACACTAAAAACACTGGCAGACACATACACTGGCAGACACATACACTGGCAGTACACATAAACACTGGCATACACATGAACACTGGCAGACACATACACTGGCAGACACATACACTGGCATACACATAAACACTGGCATACACATATACACTGGCAGACACATACACTGGCAGACACATACACTGGCATACACATAAACACTGGCAGACACATACACTGGCATACACATAAACACTGGCAGACACATACACTGGCAGACACATACACTGGCAGACACATAAACTGGCAGACACATACACTGGCAGACACATAAACACTGGCAGACAAATAAACACTGGCAGACACATACACTGGCAGACACATACACTGGCAGACACATAAACACTGGCATGCACATACACTGGCAGACACATACACTGGCAGACAAATAATCAACGGCAGACACATACGCAAAGGCAGACCGTATGAGAAAGAGAAAAAAAGCACACATTTCACTGAATGTGTTTATAACAATCAAGTATCGTGCAAGTACAACTGTGATAGAGTGAGAGTATATAGATACTCGATTACGTTTAATCACCTGGAGACAATCGAATATGTCAGCGCAACAATTGCTGTACAATTGATTCAATCGATTGGTTTAATGCTCACACAACGATCAGCCATTTTACTTGGCTTAGGGGGGGGGATTCGATTAAAGAATGTATTTATACTTTTATTCTGTGAGACATATTGTATGTTTGAGTGTGTTAATCTATTAGAGTGTTTCGGTAGGACATATATGTTTGTGTGTGTTAATCTAATAGAGTGTTTCTGTAGGACATAAATGTTTGAGTGTGTTAATCTAATAGAGTGTTTCTGTAGGACATATATGTTTGAGCGTGTTAAAGATAATAGAGTGTTTCTGTAGTTTGATGGATATAATGTATTTTCGTCATCCAGTGTTGTAAACAATAATTTGAGTAATATGGCGGATGCAGCTATTTAAGTGGATTATTTTATTTATATTTCTTTCAAAATGTTCAAGTTTAACTTTGCGTCGAAACCATGTTATCAAGAGAGGAAGGGTCATGTAATCCACAGTTAAAATTTTCTAACATTTTTACAGACTAGTGCAGCTTATTAATTGGCAAAGATTCTGTTTGAACTAACATTTCTATTGTAGAACGATTTCATAATCTACATAATTTTTTCAAAGGCGGACTAAACTAGAATGTTGCACTAAAAGCAGTAATAGGCTAGATTTGAAAATCTTATCAAATATATATATATATATATATATATAATCCACTTTCCCTTTAAATTGGTGAAGGAGGAAAGGGAGGGAAAGGGGGGGGGGGGTCTTGGGTACCTGGCATCATTAAATAAGTTCCACCGTTGTCCCCCTCCCCCAGGTCCGTAGCGTGTGGGGGGGGGGGCTGGGGGCCGCGCCCCCTCCTGCATTTTGTCTGGCCCCTTCTGCTTGTTTCCTCTACTTAGTATTATTTATTTCCTGCCCCCTTCCCTCCCTGCTATTGGCCTGGCCCCTGCTGTAGAATGCCCGGCCCCTGCTGTAGAATTTTCACGCTACGGGGCTGCCCCCCTCCCACAGGTTGCAAGTAATGGTGAGGTTGAAAGTGGTGCAACAGCAGTGGTTGGTTATAAAATCAAGAGATAGGCAATCCATCCTTCGTTGTGAAATCATAGAAACAATCATGTGACCGGAACTAGACAGGACCGTAAGTTATTTCAGAAAACGCCAAAAGATTGTTTTATTCCATTTGATGATTCATAACGGCATCATAATGCTGGTATTTATTGTTCGTCTGGTCGTTAATAGTGCAAGTGATAATGTATTTTGCAGACTGTAAACATTTGTATCTACTATTACAATCGATTCATTCACAGGTGCTCATAGGCCGAGTGAACGTTTCTGTTTAGAATAACTCTAATTGTCCGTGTTATTGTGTTTCTTGATGTTCTAAAGTACATTTCCATTCCTCACCTGGAGCTTACCTAGACGCACCACCCCTCTCCAGTTTTCACTGAATGATGTTGTTTTTTTTGAGTATATGTATGTGTGTGTGTGTGTGTGTGCGAGTGAGTGCTGCGTCAGTCTGTCGTCAAACGTGGACAACCCGATAAAGTGAAAGTACATGTGACTTGGCATAGACTTGACATAGACATGCAAACATTATATTACACAAATACATCCTGTTTGACTAGTGTTTGGGCATACATTCCCATGCATTAAAGACTTTTTTTATCTGATAGTTCATTTTAAAAAAAATTAAATGTTTGCATACCGGTGTAGAGGCTAGGTAGAAAAAAAAGTCATATTTTATAGACCACAGGCAGACAGACACGCAGAAAGATAGACAGACAGCAGGCAGGCAGACAGACGTTAATTTAGACAGGTAGGCAGACATATAGATATACAGGCAGGCAGACAGATAGACAGACAGGCAGACAGAAAGGCAGCAGACAGACAGATAGACAGTCAAACCAGTAAGGAAGATAGATAGACCTGTAGGCAGACCGACATAAAGATAGAGATAGACCGGCAGGCAGACATATAGATATACAGACAGGCAGTCAGATAGACAGACAGGTGAGACATACTTAACCATCCAATCGTGTGATGTAAAGCGACCATCAGAAGTTCTCAGGTGTTGTCCCCATGGTCATTGCACAATCCACTGTGCTGGAGATGAAAGAATAGTGCTAAAGGGTATTTTTTACAGTATCTAAGAAGTTAACCTATCAATAGTTTAGGGACTTTTATTAAAAAAATACAAAAATCAGCACTAAAACAGACTTAGATGTAGGGTGCAAAGGAGTTTAAGTAGCGAACAGTAAGCCCAATTTACTATTTTATCAGAATCATTGTCCAGATTCGTATGGATCTTATTCATACTTAAATAACTGTATTAATGTTATCTACTATTGAAAATATCAAAATACATACAATAATGTCAATATGCTTTTCTTAAATGGGCATACAAGCTAAATTTATTTTGTGTGTGAAGCCCCTGTAAGAATGAGATAAAATCTCTTTGATCCCATACACCAAATAAGGAGCGGTTTTTCTGGTGTCCTTCTTTCATCCCCACCATAGCCAATGGTGCCATTGTCACGGAGGCACCACAAGAGATATAGCTAGCCACATTTGACACTCACCCAGGGTACACATGAAGATTGCCCAAATCTCATATATCTCTCACGAAGGGCCCCACATTTGACACTCCCCCAGGGCCCCAAAAGACGCTCGCCCAGGGCCCTACATAGAGCATAGCGTACATCTCCCCCCAGCGTTACGCATCATCTGCCCCCCACCCACCCCACGTGATACGAACACTAGATCGTGAGCAGTTTACCCTGTAGCGGCGTATAATCAATAGTCAAGCACATCTGGTGTGGGTGTGTGTATCTACACATATACATTGTTATTGCGGTAGGAAGGTGACACGGCCTTGGAGAACACACCTCCATGTGTGATACTGTGTTATTTACTTGTGTAGTTTATGTGACAACTGTACACAAGAGGTGCTTTCAATTTTCATGTGTGTTTTGTTTACCTAGTGCTGGTAGATATGAGAAATAAACAAAATAGACATTAAGGTATAGACTAGACCAGCGTACTTTGACAATTTTGTCTAATTTTGTAGCTGTATACGCGATTGTGTGTATTTCTGTGTATACTCACGTAAAATGTGTGCGATTTTTTTTTACTGTATATATATATATATATATATATATATATATATATATATATATATATATATATATATATATATATGCAGAAATATTAACCATTGTCTCACTTTTTTTTTTTTGGATTTCTTTTCAATTGTTCTCAAAGTTTAGCAATTCGCTACCTTCTAAGACACCAGTTTGACTTTCGCAATTTACCAGTAAAGAAAGTGAAAAGGGATAACGCACAGAAACTCTAAAGAGAAAATGGAATACATTCTCATATGGATAACAAGTGTGACTGTTTGAATGTGATGTTTTATCAAAGCGATTAAAGTGTGTGAGCTTAATCTCCCAATGGATTAGTACCAGTTAAGAAGTACATGAGTTTATATTGAGGCGTTTAGAAATGTGTTTCCCACTTGACTTCATCATCATGTTTGTTCATTTAGTTAATTTTTGGTTGAGAATAAGTTTAGTTAAACTTGATGTGATTGTTTATCCAGTTAAGGAATATGATTGTTTAGCAAAGTAACGGATATGATTGTTTAGCAAAGTAACGGAAATGATTGTTTAGCCAGTTAACGAATATGATTGTTTAGCCAATTAACGAATATGATTGTTTAGCAAAGTAAAGGATATGATTGTTTAGCAAAGTAACGGATTATGATTGTTTAGCCAGTTAACGAATATGGTTGTTTAGCCAAAGTAACGAATATGATTGTTTAGCAAAGTAACGGAAATGATTGTTTAGCAAAGTAACGGAAATGATTGTTTAGCTAATGAACGAATATGATTGTTTACCCAAATATAAGACACTGTCTATCCAGGTATCACTCATCTTCACCGCCCGCACACAGTGTGTCATTTATCAACGCCACAGACGTACAATATCATTATTTTAATTAAAAAAATTAAATAATGCCGCAGAAATAAAATCTGGCTCCTTAAAGAGAAGTGCTATATTTGCTGTTCTCAAAAAATTAATTTAAAAAAATTGAGTACATTCTCCGTAAAGTATTTGTTAAAACTTTTGAAGACCCACTTTTAATGACCCACACTTGGAGAACCACTGTGAATGACCCACACACTTGGAGAACCACTGTGCTACAGTATTTTGACATACGAAGGCACTGCTTGAGATCGACGCCGCGTGGCCCAGAGATGAGACCAATTCAGACTGTTACGACATACACATAGTTACACATACACACCTTGCGATTTATTTATATACAAATACAAGTGACACATTTTTTTTTAAAGCTGTTAAATCAGAGTGTGTGCTCAAGTACCTGGCTGTCAAACTGATAAGTGAATTATGGGATGTGCAAGGGCAAGATGTTGTTTTGTAGATATGGGTGTATGTTGCGTGTGTGTGTATGTGTGTGTGTGTGTGTGTAGGTGTTGGAGAGTATTGACCGAAGTCTGTGGTGTTCAATCTGCCACATCTACAGTATTTTAACTAGATTCAGGTAACTGCAGGTATACGCAGGTAACTGCAGGTATTCGCACTGCATGGTAATAAACCAGTTTCATTAATGCTTTGTAAGGAAAGAGAAAAAGCAACAAACATGGAACCAATGGAAGGATGTGTTATAGGTTGTTTTTGTTGTTGTTGTCGTTGTTTGTGTTGTGGTACAAGTTCATCTCTGTTGTGTACATTCAAAAAAACAAACGGTTAAGTTTGGTCATGTTTGTATTGGCGTCATTTCAGTCCCATAGCTTGGTGTGACTTTAGAACCATGTACATTATCAACATGGGGACCGTAACGGAATATTGTACACTTTTTGTACATTCTGTGATATATTATAAACTTGATAGCTAGATAGATAAAGAGACAGACAGACAGACAAAAAAAACAGACAGACAGATAAGTATATAGACTCAATGATTGATAGATTGTTGGACAATGTTTAGCTATAGAGACAGAAATAGAGATCTATATTGATACTGATATATATATATAGATAGATAGATAGATAGATAGATAGCTCGATAGATAGATAGATAGATAGATAGATAGATAGATAGATAGATAGATAGATAGATAGATAGATAGATAGATAGATAGATAGATAGATAGATAGATAGATAGATAGATAGATAGATAATCATACAGATGGAAAGTGGCAGACAGAAATAGATCAACAGAAATAGATCAACTGATGGATTGCAAGTAATTGATATGTTTTACTTTGTCTATCTCATTTTGTCTCACAATCAGACAGACATACGCATAGACAGACAGACACCTAGGCTTTCAAATGTACACTAGCCTTCCCTTTCTATTACGTCTGCTTTTTTTTTTTATTAGCACTGAACTTCCGGTACTCGTCTTAACGATCTAGCACTTGAACCGCCCCCCCCCAACCACTATTTTGTTTTTTTTATTCCTTCCTTTTAACTTTTCTGTGACGTAACTTGACCGACTTATAACGGAAACTCACCGTACAACAAAGTCAGTACGACACACACACCACCTTAATTAAAAAAAAGAAAACTGTCACTAAAAATATCAAACGCCCCCCCCCCCGTTTCTCCCCCTCCTCTCTCTCTCTCTGAACGACACCCTTCCCCCCCCCGCCGCCCCAACCCACATCACCCACCAACAACAACATTACTTCGTTGCCCCAATATAGCGCCACATCGATGTCATTGCGCGCGTGCCTGCGTGTGGGTATGTGTGTGTGCGCGCGCGCGTGTGTGTGTGTGTATAGATAGGCTGCCGTATCACAAAGTCCCCCCTTTACAACTTTTGTTACAGCTTCGTAGATCTTGTTTGCATTATTTTACCACCTACTGCTAACAGAATGCATTAGTCCCAGTGATTCTCAAAAGTAAAGGGGGTGCAAGCTGATTCGAAGCGAGTCGCCGAAGATGTTATTCTTTAAAAAAAAATCGAGATTTTATAAAATTCATTTAAACTTTGAAAATCTTCTACCTTATCTCGACAAGTGGGCCGCAAAAACCGACCAGGTCTCTTAGTAGGTCACGGAATCATAACAGTTTGAGAACTACAGCATTAGTCTATTATTAACGATGACTCAGCTATTTGTTATGCGCTGGTGGAAACTCACTCCCTCTTTTTATATATGGCTCATTTAAATCTACACACAAACTAGTAAATAATTCAAACAAGGGAGCATATGACTCGGATAGGACATACAAACATACACAAACATACAAACTTAACAATTATACAAAGCACACATTTACAAGACATTTATATTTCACCAGTGACATTTTTTATTTGTAAATATTGAATACGACATTCACTTCATTTTGTCTATTTCTTCACTTTGTCAATCTCTTCCTTTTGTCTATTTCTTGACCTTTTTTTTTTTTTGTTGTTGTCAGTTTGATTGTCACAAATATTCCAAAGCTAGTGTCACTGAAGTCGGTCATTGTTAAAAGGTGGCAGTGATATGACGTCATTGTGGACTATTGCAGTAAATATTGCATTTGATTAAGAAGTGATTATTGTTTTAATTAATGCGTGCTCTTGGTATTTTAAGTGAAGTCTTTTTTAAGTATTAATAATTGTGTTCAGTTAAGGTACACCGTATACTTTAGGTATAGAAAGTCATTGTTCTATTAGGAGGAGATAGTTCTATTCTAAATGTGTTATTGGTAGTGAATCATTCTCTTCCACCAGCTTAAAATGATACATTCAGTTTTATTGGCTTATTTAAGTTATATCTCATTTTATTGAAATAGTTTTTTCAAATTTTTTAACGCAATGCAGGAAACGAAACAATTAAGTTCTTTGTATATTGTTTCAATGTGGCGCGATTGCTATGAGAATATGACAACAAAGGGAAGATAACGCCAGACGACATCGGTTATAAATCTTCGTGGTTTACTCCCCTTTCCTTTGTTTTTAGACTGCCGTGTTTACATTCGCCGTAATTCATCTTAATTCTGATATTATTCTGTGTGTAGGACAAGTCGTATAATCGATACCGTTTCCGACATTGTGTATGAATTTCGTGATAAGCATTCCGATTGTGCACATTTTCACAGAATTTCGCAAGCTGATACGAACTGTGAACTGATCAAATAAAAATAATACTTGTGCATTGAAAAAAAATATAATTTTAACTTTTAGAAAAAAAAACGCTGCATGTGAACTTTGAATGACGTCATATGTTCTATGACGTGGATCACGAGTTCAAGTCATGTGACAGAGACCATGAGCCTAACACAGAGGGCTAAAAAGAAACTCATCGGATCTTTCTCAAAAAGGAAAAAAGTCAAACTCGTTTCCGGTCATGAGGGCGAGACACTTCTCCCCCCTCCTTTGCCCAAATCGCGCCCGCCCTTGCCCGATTTCCGCCAGCTTGAAGACGAGAAAGGAAACAAGCTACAACCATCGACGTCATTGCCCGATCTCTGGAATGAAGCGTTCCGGCCTGAGCTGACCACACCTCTGTCGGCGTCCGCTACATCACTTGCGCACGCCCGCGACCGTCCAAGACTTTACAGCGAAGAAGAAGAAGAGGAAACTGCTCAAATGCCGCCGATCGAAGAGATTCGCCATCGATCGGCCAGTTTGGATGATGTCCATCTTCAGCAGCAGTTGTCAGCCAGAGCGTTCATGGAAAATGGCCATGGGTCGCTCAAAGATTTGAACCACGAGCGTGGGATGCCACTCAGAGATATAGTCAACTCACTCGGCCACACGAAAGACCGGGGTCATGCTTGCCGAAATAAAAATTCTCACTCCATGGACGGCACTGGCATGAAAAATTTCGTTGCCGATAAAACTTCCAGACTCAGGAAAATATTCAGGTCCAGAAGCTTCTCCTTACCGAGTAACTCTTTTGGAACTTCGTTGAGTAGCGCGAACTCAGATTTTTCATCCAGCACTAACGGTTTCGCCAGCTGCTCCAGCAGCGCGGATGATTTCGCCAGTCGCGAAAGCGACGACATTACCGCGGGCACACCCGAGCTCGACAACGTCTTTGATGACGTATTAAGTATTCCCTGTGCAATATCCAACGCGACAGTCTCACTCGACGGCTACGAGGTGACTTCTCATGCGACGGTCTCTCATGGCGATGAACTTAACGGACATACCATCTGTGACGCTCTCGGAAACAGTCCACCAACAGAGACTCTAAATTCAAACGGACCGGCTCTCCCCAGAATTCCAAGAATGGACAGCTCCGTGTTGAAGAAGGTCCAATTTTTCGAAAATATTGCCGAAACGGGCCAGGTTGAAGAATTCGAGGAGTCTGACACCGATAAGCAAAACAAACCGGCGAGCTCTGACTCCCAGCATAACATTTCGTCCCACCACTGCCAGGCGCGTGGTGCGGATAGCCAGGGCGCAAGGTGCGCGTCGGCAACTGCCAACGCCACACCTGAGGCGCCTCCCAGGCCCATGTCCAGGAGCACGTCCTCTTTCAACGTCTTTCCTCGCGTGTTCACCGACCACAGCGTCGGAAGTCAGAGGCTGAACTTTAATAAGTTCAAGAGGTCGCAGTCCATTCCAGAAACGTCCGTGCTATGCTACTGCGGGAGAGGTTGTGAGGCGGACTGCGTTGAAGTCAAGGATTCTCGAGTCTTTGGAAGTAGACAAGCGGGAACTAGTCAGCAGGTAATTGTATAACTTCATTTATGTGGTCACATCTCAATTGCACACAAGTTTGTTTATTGCATTAGCCTGGCTGTGTTTATACTTAGAAAAATAAAGAGGGTCATATCAAGACACAACTAGTGTCCTATCAAGACACAACTAGTGTCCTAACAAGACACAACTAGTGTCACATCAAGACGCAACTAGTGTCATATCAAGACACATCATTAGTTCTAACAAATCACAATTTTTGTCCTATTACGACATACTCTTGTATTTGGCGTTCATACTATTATTTTATTACGTAATTCACCAGGCACACTTAGAACTGTCTACAGTTCTATTCTACCCAGTGCCTGGAAAGGGGGGGGGGGAAGGGGGGGCAGCTGTAACTGTGTGCACTTGCTCTCAATTTAAAGTTATTTATCAGTGTAATGTACTAACGAAATGGTTCAGGGACGACAGATGGTCAAGATAGGCCTACCAGACAGTTTATTCGTTAACACAATATGTAAATTATCAAAATATCAAACATGCGCAATTAAAAAAAAAAGGAAAATAAATAAATGGATTGTTAAACTCACTCTATTTATTCTTTTTAATCATTATTTTTATTTATTGATTTTATTTCTTTAAATGATACAAATCCAAAGTAATGCAGATTGATGGATTGATTTAAGTTATGATTTGAATTCCTACTCTTCATCTGATGTATCGCTATATCTGCTAGTCCTGGAGATCATTTAGACATTTTGAGCAAAAACTAAACATGTACACTAGTTTCCTATTTTTCTATTTATTTATTTTTTCTGAATCACGCTGAACGTTTAGGCAATAATGACATTATGATGTAGTCAAATGATGTTGTCATTAATGTAGTCAAATGAAGTTGTCATTAATGTAGTCAAATGAAGTTGTCATTAATGTGGTCAAATGATGTAGTCATTAATGTGGTCAAATGATGTAGTCATTAATGTGGTCAAATGATGTAGTCATTAATGTAGTCAAATGATGTAGTCATTAATGTGGTCAAATGATGTAGTCATTAATGTGGTCAAATGATGTAGTCATTAATGTAGTCAAATGAAGTTGTCATTAATGTAGTCAAATGGTTGTCATTAACTCTGAATTCAGTAACACTTTCCAATCTTAGTTTTAAATATTTTTTGTTTACCACGTCACGGCATCTCTTTTAGTTTATTGTTTCATTTCTTTTTTATTAGTACAATTTTTATGTCAAGTCTTTCTGTCAACTTACAATCTGAGCAAATTTTTTGTTGCTGTTGTCTTTTCCAATGGTGTTTCATTCCATTCCAAGTTTGAGTTTGCAATCTTTGCCGCATCTCTCTCCTTTCATTTTTTAATTTGTTCGTCTTATTTTCTGTCTTATTTACTTTTCTACTGATGTTTATTTTTTTTTTAAATTACATACCTTCACTAGACTCCATTCTCCACGTCACCAATTGTGTTTATTGTATTCTTCATTAAATCTCTAATGACTAAATTATCTCCAGGCATGGGCGCAACCGATGTACGGGTCATTCGAGTCCGGACCGTACCAAAAAACAAGCCACTGGTTTTCGACCCTACCAAAATACCAATTTTCATCTTCCCTAATATTTTGGACCCTACCAACTTCAACATACTGGTTGCGCCCTGTCTCCAGGACTAGGAGATATAGCGATACCCCAAATGTAGACTAGGAATTCAAATCCTAACTTAAATCTCTATCCTACGCCAACACACCCTGTTCATAAAACTAAATGTAAATATATTCACACAGTAATATAACCAGTTTCCGCTATTTGAACGTCCATAAAATCTGAAGTATCCCATGTTCAAATAAACATTGCCTTGTTCAAACAACACACCGGGTATTTCAATTAAGTACATGTGACGTAACCGTACAATATTAAACTTAGAGAAGAAATAAAAGATTTCTTGACTGACCCCCCCCCCACCCCCCGGAGCCCCCTTTTTTCAATTTTTTAATGAGGGGGGCCAACCTAACGAAGTGACTGCCATCAGTCATTAGTTCTCAAGCAATCATATCAGAATCAGCTAATAAAAATACATCTTATACAGAATGTTGTGACTGCGCGTACAAAGGGGGAGTGAACTGTTTGTGTTGGTTACTGTGACATAATTTATCATCGTTATGTACTTCACATCATGTTACTAACAAATGAAAACTAGAATAAAATTTGGCTAAGTAAATAGAAATGGTGAAAAGGAAAGGGGGGGGGGGAGATTGGAATAGGAGGAATACATTTGAATGCGAAAATTTAGTTCTAGATTACCTGAGTTCATTTGTTATGTTTCTAGATTAACGTGTTGAACTGTTATTGTTTTAGATTAACTTTGTTCTATTGGCATTGTTCTAGATTGCCTGTGTTCATTTGATATTTTTGTAGGTTACAAATGACTGGATAATTTAAATCTATTGAATTTACTTAGCGCATTTTTTATATCGGCAACAATACTTCGTGGTCGTAATAAATATAGATTATATATTTATAAATTTATATGAACCAAACAAATGTATTTATATTAACTAAATATTTAAAAGTTAAAGACCTTTGTAGGATGGATGGCCGAGTGGTGTAGATGCTCGACTGGTTAACCTGAGAGTCTCAGAATCGATCCTCGGTGAAAGTCAAGAAAATGTTTCCTGGTCCTGTGAAAGTTGGTATTAGTCCCTGAAGTCTACCCATCTTTAAATGGGTAATCTGACTTACGTTGAGAGAGTAAAGGCGGCTGTGCGTTGTGTACTAACCCTTTATATGCGTGGTTACAGAAGCAGGTGAAACGTCATGTTTTATACAAACACTTCATCTTCACCGATGGCCCGTTTAGGGTTAAAGAGTCTTTTTTAAAAGATTCGGTATCATTGTAATTTCAGTTTGTGTTGGTAATTGATAAGTATTAATTGTATTAATCATGATTTTGATTTGTCCTTTGCTAATTTTGTTTAATTAACATTTATGCATAAATTTAATCAACCGCTAACAATTTTAAATCTTGGACTTATCTGTATCACATTGCTTGAGAGAAAAAAAATTGTTTCGTCTTTGGTTTTGGAATTTTTCCAACAGCTTTCATAGACATTGCTATCATTATTCATAGACATTGCTATCATTATTCATAGACATTGCTATCATTATTCATAGACATTGCTATCATTATTCATAGACATTGCTATCATTATTCATAGACATTACTATCATTATTCATAGACATTGCTATCATTATTCATAGACATTGCTATCATTATTCATAGACATTGCTATCATTATTCATAGACATTGCTATCATTATTCATAGACATTGCTATCATTATTCATAGACATTGCTATCATTATTCATATACATTGCTATCATTATTCATAGACATTGCTATCATTATTCATAGACATTGCTATCATTATTCATAGACATTGCTATCATTATTCATAGACATTGCTATCATTATTCATAGACATTACTATCATTATTCATAGACATTGCTATCATTATTCATAGACATTGCTATCATTATTCATAGAAATTACTATCATTATTCATAGACATTACTATAATTATATCATAGCTTTCAATTTTATAGACATTGCTATCATAGCTTTCAAAAGTTTCCATCTATCTCTATAAGTTCACCTTGAAATCTCAGCTGGTGTTATTAAGTGAACCTGGACCAGAAATTATTTCAAGTCTGTTTTCTTCAAAGAGAATGTTTTGTTTGTTTATAATAATAACACAGTTGCGCACGCATTACTAAAAGTATTCCACGTGCAGTAACTCCATTTGTTTGATGGCTGTTACATATGTGAGTAAAACTGGTCATTTATTGTGTAAACAAAAATGAGTCTAGTTTTCAGTAAAATACAAACGTAATACTAACCAGAAGGTCTACACACCATGTACATTCTATGTTTACTTGTAAGTTCAATGTAAATCTCGCCTAAATTCTTAACCAAAAGGTAACACCTGTTTCTTACAGCCGTTATATTTAAACAAAGAATTTTTTTTTAATCTTTGATTGACTTTTTATGAAGTAGACAGAAGAAAATAAAATTTCATTGAGCGAAGCAATAAACAGGTCGCTGATCTAGTGTATTGATTGATTCGGGAATTTCCCAACCACATGTATCATCTCACTCTATCTCTCATAAGTATGTATCATAAGACACAGGTAGTCCATCAGTTCAGGAAACTGTAATCTATAGAGGTGCGGTTTAGTTGTTTAAATAATGAAATTATTTCTGATGAAATGAACTGGGAAACATTGAACGTGAGTACATATTAGGAAATACTCATTTAGAAATATTATATGATACTTGATGTAGTTAATGTTGCTATTTATAACTAATTACAGATTGTATGATTTTAAGATATTGATCCGTTAAAGTGAATTAAACATTCTTTTACTCTGTCACACTGACAAAATAGTTTCATTTTTAGATGTTCCCTGAGTTCAAGGGTCAATTTTCTTTGAATTTAAAAAAAATATAATCTTTGTAACTAGAAAACAAAACTATAATATAATAATAGCGATTTGGGCGCTGCGTTAAATCGAAAGTAAAGAATTAATATAACAGTATTCCAGTTTAAAATACAATCATGAAAAAAATCGGATCTGCCCGAAACCAACAATAACCCAGCCTACCGATCAAGCCTAAGGGGATATAACTCTATGCAAATGTTTACCAGGGTACAGCTAGGATTATGTAATAGTCATTGTTTAAAAGTCAAATATATATTTAAACTCAATGTTAAAGTATATGAAAACTTAGTTTGCTCTCCACAAGTCTATGAGTCAATATATAAATATATATTGATGGGTTGATAACAGTGATTGATGGGTTGATAACAGTGATTGATGGGTTGATAACAGTGTTTGATGGGTTGATTTTCTTTGTGTACGGTGCTTAAAAATTAGTTTTTAAAGACAATTTTACACACGTACATCTGGAATTGTTTGTTTTTTTGCGATAGTATTTTACAAGTAACTTGTGTCACGTGTGAGATCATTTTCATTACGACTTACCCATGTGTTAAGTGACCTTTTTTTGTGATCTCCGCTTTGGTGACCCTGGCTATCACATCTCTTTCCCCTTGCCCCCCCCCTTCCACAACACCTCTAATACCTAACCTTCTCCAGGCGTTGGGAGTGGACTCCATGACACCGGGATTAGCTCTTTCAGATCAGCTGTCCGGCCTTCTCCTATTAGCCAAAACAATCAGCTGAACCTAGGTCAGCTATCCCCCCGGGTGCGGTGACAAAGGGGATGAAACTATGTAACACCTGTAGAGTGCAGCACGTTAGAGATGGTGCCAGGGGGTAAAGGGGAGATCATCACACGATTAGGGAAAGTAACTCATTTGGGTAAGTAGTAAAACCATAGAGGTCACACATGAGACAAGTTACATACCTGTAACAATTGACTGAAACTACCCTTAATAAGTATTTACATTGTGTTATTCATTCCTTCATTTGAACTTTCACAAGAGTTATTGTGGGTAGGAGGAGACACAGAAATGAATAGGTTACGTGGTTTCATCTCATAGTCTTGCGGTCACAAGTTGAGTCTGTCCGTTCTCTTCAATTGTTACCTATCCATTTTTTTTTATCTAGGTCGGCCTCACCGTAGTGCCTCATCCAGTGTACCACGCATTACATTTTTACAAAGGGTATTATTGTAAAGAAACATGACTAGACCAGACCACCATGTTCGATAATGTTATATTTATTGCTAAAATTTTAGCTTGTTTGTGGCTCTGTCTCCAGGTATGTCACCATCCACAATGCATGGAAGAAAACAGTGACAGACCCCTGCAGCTGTGTCGAACCTGTGAGCTGACCATCCACAGGCAGGCAGAGTTCAGCGGTCACTTGGTGCTGGACATTCAGAAAAAAAGTGAGTCTGAACACACAAAAAATAAAACTCGCCATGAACTATATAAATGCTGTGTATATTTACTATAGCTATTTATAGAATAATGTATCACAGTCAAAATTTATGAGTAGAATATCAGTATTTGTCTGGAAAGTTGATCTATTTATATATTTTGATATTATGTGATTTTTTTTCCTCTCAGTTTTGTTTTCTTCGTGTTCTCAATCAGAAATATCAACAATCAATTTTAGATTTTATTTGGTCTTTCCTTTTTTTTATCGCTTCACCTCTGGTTCTCACAAAACATATTTCTTTGCGGGTCGCAAATCGTAAAATTCTGAGAACCACTGAAATAGTGAAAGAACGCCATTCTCCATCTGATATGGAGTGTATATGTCCATCTTGAGTCATTGACCGATTCATTTTTTCATCCCTAGTTCTGATGACCGCTCCCTAAATATTGTTTTTTATTTGGTAGGGATAGCAGGAGTCAAGTCGGCCGTGACAAGAGCTGAAAATGACAGTGACAGCGATTATCTGGAGACGCAGATATCTCTATCTGAAGACCAGGTGGATGGACTGTACGTTAAGAACAGTTCTAAGTTGAGGTCAGTGATATGATTGGGAGAGGGGGGGATAGTTGTATACATAACTGAAACTTGTAATTGGACTCTGTTAGTCGATACATGCTATTTGATCAGGTAATACCTTCAATGTAGTCAGTTGACCTGTACATAAAGTTTGATCAGGCAATGCTGCTCTACAATCAGTTTACCTGTACATTCGGTTTGATCAGTTTATATCTGCAATCTAACCAGTTTACCTGTAAAATCAGTTTGATCATGTAATACCTGAAATATGACCAGCTTACCTGTACAATCAATTGTATAATGCAATCTATACCTGCAATTTAATTAGTTGACATGTAATATGTCCAGGTCACTGACCAGTATTGCTACCTTGAAACATTCACCTGTTCCTAAAGTAAGGAGTATGTTTTAAAATGTTATTGTATTGTGTCGTCACAGGAACAAGTCGCCCAGCGAGGTGGAGAAAAAGCTACAAAGAAAAAAAGCCTTGAGAAAGAAAAATACCAACGTAAGTCAATAAACGGAGAATGAAACACTGTACACCAACGGAAGACTTGGGTCAGTGTGTGAAGTCCCTGTAAGGATGAGATGAAATCTCTTAGATACTATAAACCACTAAGGAGATGGTTTTTGCAGTGCCCTTCTTTCATCCCCACCATAGCTGATAGTGCTATGGCCATGGAGGCACCACGGGATATTATAGCTGGGACGTTAGACATGACCTGAAATATCCATTGTTCCTCATCGGAGATCGAACCAGGTACCTCTAGGTCGACAGTCCAGCGCTTTTTAACACACGACCATCCGATCCCTACTTGGGTCAGTAGGAATGGTCAATTTAAAGACCAGGAAGGTTGGCAAATTTTTCGGCACAAAACCTTATATGAGCTCTTTCTGGGAATTTCGGAGACCATAGGCAAAGCATTGTAGAGAAATATGGGCAATAGAAACTGTGATGATATTTTATAGGAAATTCCTTTCTAAAATGGGTCCTTGAAACTGTGGCCTCAAAGGCAGTTCCCTACCTGGCCTATCCATTTCAACGGCTGTGACCTAAAGGCTGGGGGGGGGGGGTAGAGATGTTTGATCCAGCAACGCAATATATTGTGCATGGGATGCCGTTCGGACTTTTTTGGCTTTTGAGACAATTGTATATAGGCTATGTCTGTTTAGTTACTTATCTCCCTCCCCCTCCTCGATATTCCATCACTGCTACATGGGCCCCTTACCTCTGTTACCAGCCCCTACTATACAACAAAATGTATGTCCTCGCTGACGGATTATGGCCATCTGAGGCCCAGGACACAGATTAAAACAATTTTGGGCCCCTTAAAAGAAAGAAATACTAGAGAAAAGAAAATGTACAAGTGTAAAGTTGGTGTAAAGCCCGTCTTTCAGTGTCCCTTAGTGTCATCTGGCGTCTCTAGTTCCTGGTATGTAAAATATTTATAAAGCTCTGTTCCTCTTCCATAGAATTGTGCTGTTGGTCATTTCCTCGAATGGTGAAAGATTTGGCTGTGATCTTAAAGCCACACACAAAATAAGCAATGAGAATTTTCTTAACTCCAAATTTGTATCTCCTCCCCATTTGTTAATTTCATGGCCGTATTTAACACCGTATGACGCCTCATTAGAAAGAAGAGTCACAATTTTGACTTAGTCGAAACAAAACTGTAAGCTACATTTGTGACCGTACGGTATATTGCCATAGTTTTACTGTAATTCAAACTGTTGCTTAAAGTTACCATAATGGAAATGGTCTATTCCTCTACTTGGGTCATTACTACACAGTGGCGTACCTAGGGGGGCGGTGGTGCGTGGTCAGCACCGGGCGGCACTTTTTATTACTTTTTAGGGGGGCGGCAAAAAATGTATAGATTAAATTGAAATACCTAAATGAGAGGCGGCAAAATCGTCTTCCGCCCTGGGCGGCCGATACCCACGCTACGCCGCTGTTAATACATGTGGTAGTACATAAAAAAAAGTCTGAATGCTTGATTTAATCTGTTTAAACTAAATTCTAATCTGGCCTGAATGTGAATGTGGCAATAATGCCGCTGGACTTCATAAAATTGACTATACACCGAATTAAAAAAAAAAAACTGTTTCTAAATACCGCATTAACCTATTCTGTTATAAATGTGTTTAACATCAATTTAAACTTTGACAAAAAAAAGGAAGTTTACGGGTGTAGGGAGGAGGGGGGGACTTTTCTACTCATTAACGTGAAAGTAGCACGAAATAGCACACTCAAATGGCAGAATATAATCATATCAGCTTATATTAACACATAGTCTTTATTAGTCCAAATATTAACTATAAAACTAATTCCATCAACTAATGGTATCTGTTTTTCCTCGTATTAATTACATTACTATTACATGAGCTTCACATACTGTAAAATGTTCTGTTTTTATAATGATTTATTTTTTCTCTCTTCTCTTTTTTGTATGTGTGTGTTTGTGTGTGTGTGTGTGTGTCCAACAACAGGATGGACTGGAGGCGGCTCTGGCCCAGATAGCAGACCCGGGAAAACTCCGACTCACCACCTCTGAGCAGGATGGACTCGGCACCGGATCTCAGGTAAAGTCGTGAGCGCTAACCAATTGGTTTAATTCCTACTTCCGCTTAGAGTACAGAACAAATAGGCCTATCCATAGTCTGTTAGCTAGTCTTAGCTCGAGGATGATTCCATTCTTCAGTCATATTTACATGTGTTAGTGATCAGCGATTTATTTCATCAGGATTGTGCATTTTAAATAATTGCCGCTTGGATAAAAAGCAGTAGCAGTACTTTATGACACAAATCATTCTGACTGGATTTAGAAAAAAAAAAAAGTTTGTATATTTGTGAAACGATTGGTTCTAAAATGTGACTTACCATCCATTGGTTCTGCTAGGAAATATACTTTGTATTCTTATAATTATCGGATACTAGCTGTACCCTGTTAAACCTTTGCATTGAGTTATATCCCCTTAGGTTTGATCAGTAGGCTAGGTTATTTGTTGGTTTCGGGCAGATCCGATTTTTTCATAACTTTTTTATTACTATTGTTTACGTTTGACAATTTTAAACTGGAATGCTGTTGTATTAATTTTTACTTTCGATTTAACTCAGAACCCAAACCGCTATTATTTATATAGATATTTAATCTTACCGTTAGTGGACTTAATACACTGCTACATGTTTTGTACTTAATATTTGATAGTCCCCCCTTTTTTTTAAGAAATTTATCTAATCATTGCACCAGTATAAATACAGTGTATTCTGTTTTCCAACTGCTAGTCACTACACACTACATAAACGGTTTTAATTGACTTCTTACAAAGAAAATGTAAAAAGAAAATGATGTAGAGTTTTAATTATTTTTACGCTTGTTAATTATTTACTTCAGGTCCACTAAAGATATATTTAACAGGAGAGATTCTGGTCAAGCTGACTGGTCAGTTATAGGTGTCCACTTGAGCTTCTGGACAGTCCAACAGAAAGTTCCTCCTTGGGTGCTGGGCCGGGAAGATCGCGGGTTCGTCGCCAGAGCAGGGTGAGTATGTAAACTGCCGTGAGCCGATCACCTTATAATTTAATCAACTCACATTGCAGAGATCATGGCTGATGTTATCAGTATACAGAGGTCAGGGGTAATGTTATCAGTATTCAGAGGTCATGGCCAATGTTATCAGTATACAGAGGTCAGGGCCAATGTTATCAGTATACAGAGGTCAGGGCCAATGTTATCAGTATACAGAGGTCAGGGCCGATGTTATCAGTATACAGATGTCATGGCCGATGTTATCAGTTTACTTGCGGTAAAGTGGTAGTAACTTTAAACGTTAAATTCACAAAGACGTAACATACAAAAAATTAACGGAACGTTTGCCTTTGATACCTTCTGACATCTTTTCAATTTTTTGTGTAGTTTTTCTTATAAATGTGGGGCACTGGTGTTATCACCCCATGTGAGGGGCACCATGTTATCACTCCATGTGGAGGGGCACTATGTTATCACTATGGTGAAGTGCTCGACTATCGACCTGAGGGTCCCGGATTTGATCTCTGGTGAGAGCCAAGGAAATTTTTCAGGTCCCGTTGAAAGTTCCATCTATTTCCCTCGTGGTGCCTCAATATCCATTGCACTGTCGCCTACGGTGCTGATGAAAGAGGGTCACTACCAAAAGAAAAAAAAAAACAACTGTTGTATAGAGATTCATACAACGCGGTTTTTACCGATACAACTTGTTATAAACATGTCAAAAAATATCAGGTATTTAAACGGGCAAACACCATGGTTCCCAACTTTTTGCTTTGTGTTTTGTGCACCCAAATATATGACAACATTCATGCCTAGCCTAGGCCCCAACAAGGCTATGAACGGCCCTGGTATTATTTATATGGAGAAATTGTGTCATGTACTATAACAGTAGTTTATATCCGTTAAACCCGCACCCACCCTCCCGCCCCACCCCGACCAACCTTTTTTAAATGGAAACTGTCATTCTGGCCTAACATATTTCACCACAGAATTACTTGTTTACTAAAATAAACAAAATACATTTCACCCCCCCCCCCACCCTGCTATACATTCAGTTGGAGTCAATTTGATATCAAGCTGTGCAATGTTCTACCCGCAGTTTTTACTGATATCAAAACAAAATTCATCAACATTTTTTGTAACTAAGAAACCAAATCTTTTTTTCTGTTTCTTTGTTTTTTGTTGTATAAAATATAATCGTTGTCTTATCGTGTGTCTGTGGCGAAGTCTATTAAGTAATCCATCAACAATTTATTTCTTTACCTCGCGGTACTTGAGACTTTGTATTTATCTTGTGACCTAGATTGACCTAGACAGGGTGGGCAATTTTTTCAAATCGAGGGTCACGTTGATTTCTTGAAATGTTTAAAATGTTCGGTCCAAGTGTAACTCGATGTAGTGT
>JAGDYQ010000042.1:6024172-6043635 GCA_021962125.1 Bulinus truncatus
ACGGTATCTGGACAAAACCCCCAGCGGACAAAACCCCCACGGACACAACCCCCAGCGGACATAACCCCCAGCGGACAAAACCCCCACTGGACCTCTCCCCTATTTTTGTTATAAAATCTATTTTTTGGCCCTCGTTTTTATTAAAAAATGTAATATATAATACCTGGATGAAAATATATATATAAATACGTATTTTTAAGGGAATTTGTTTTTCAAAGTACGCCAATAAGCTGCATTAGCCCGTCGAGCCACAGTGATAAAAGGCAATCTCTTGTTAACTTTACATCAACAGGAATCTTATCTTACAAGGTAAAAAAAAAAACTAATTTAAAGGTTTTAGCCCAAGGTCAATACTGACCGTATCTTTATTCTACCTTTTAATTCTCGCGCCAGGCACACATTTTATAGCAGACGGTAAAACAAACAACGTAAGAACCACAATGGTCGAAAGCCAATCCTTTATTAAGTTTAACAGCATAGAAACATGCCTAATGATAGACTGAGTTGACAGACATGATATCTGTTATATCGAAAAACATTTCCTTTAGTCCATGGTCAACTTCGTATGTATAGAAGTATTAATAATATCGACTTATATTCAATATTAATATCTTGGGTGTTTTGTCCGCTGGGGGTTTTGTCCGCTGGGGGTTTTGCCCGCTGGGGGTTTTGTCTTACACTCGGGACTGACATGACGCCAATACAAACATTACCAAAATTAACCGTTTGTTTTTTTTTAATGTACACAACAGAGATGAACTTGTACCACAACAAACTACAACGACAACAACAACAACCCATAACACATCCGTCCATTGGTTCCATGTTTGTCGCCTTTTCTCTTTCTTTACAAAGCATTAATGAAACTGATTTATTACCATGCAGTGCGAATACCTGCAGTTACCTGCGTATACCTGCAGTTACCTGAATCTAGTTAAAATACTGTAGATGTGGCAGATTGAACACCACAGACTTCGGTCAATACTCTCCAACACCTACACACACACACACACACGCAATATACACCCATATCTACAAAACAACATCTTGCCCTTGCACATCCCATAATTCACTTATCAGTTTGACAGTCAGGTACTTGAGCACACACTCTGATTTAACAGCTTTTAAAAAAAAATGTGTCACTTGTATTTGTATATAAATAAATCGCAAGGTGTGTATGTGTAACTATGTGTATGTGTAACTATGTGTATGTGGTAACAGACTGAATTGGTCTTATCTCTAGGCCACGCGGCGTCGATCTCAAGCAGTGCCTTCGTATGTCAAAATACTGTCGCACAGTGGTTCTCCAAGTGTGTGGGTCATTTAAAGTGGGTCTTCAAAAGTTTTAACAAACACTTTACGGAGAATTTAATCAATTTCTATACATTTTTTGAGAAAACCTAATAAAGCACGTCTCGTCAAGGAACCAGATGCAGATTTTTATTTCAGCAGCATTATTTTATTTTTAAAATTAAAATATTGATATTGTACGACTGTGGGTCGGGCGGTGAAGATGAGTGATAGCTGGATGGACAGTGATAGATATTTGGCTAAACAATCGTATTCGTTAATCGGCTAAACAATCGTATTCGTTAATCGGCTAAACAATCATATTCGTTAATTGGCTAAACAATCATATTCATACTTGAATAAACAATCATTTCCGTTTCTTTGATAGACAATCATATTAGTCACTTGGATGGACAATCATATCCGTTACTTCGATAAACAATCATATCCGTTACTTTGCTAAACAATCAAATTCATTAACTGGATACACAATTACATCAAGTTTAACTAAACTTATTCTCAACCAAAAATTATCTAAAAGAACAAAAATGATGATGAAGTCAAGTGGGAAACAAATTTCTAAACGCCTCAATATAAACTCATGTACTGCTTAACTGGTACTAATCCATTGGGGGATTAAGATCACACATTTTAATCGTTTTGATAATCGCTTTTTTATCCATATGAGAATGTATTCCATTTTCTCTTTAGAATTTCTGTGCGTTATCCTTTTTCACTTTCTTTACTGGTAAATTGCGAAAGTCAAACTGGTGTCTTAGAGAGTAGCGAATTGCAAAATGTTGAGAACAATTGAAAAGAAATCCCAAAAAAAAAATGGAGACAATGGGTGATATTTCTGTATATATAAAGTAATAAAAAAAACGCACACATTTTACGTGAGTATACACAGAAATACACACAATCGCGTATACAGCTACAAAAATAGACAAAATTGTCAAAGTACGCTGGTCTAGTCTATACCTTAATGTCTATTTGTTTATTTCTCATATCTACCAGCACCAGGTAAACAAAACACACATAAAAAATTGAAAGCACCTCTTGTATACAGTTGTCACATAAACTACACAAGTAAATAATAACACAGTATCACACTTGGAGGTGTGTTCTCCCAGGCCGTGTCACCTTCCTACCGCAATAACAGTGTATATGTGTAGATACACACACCCACACCAGATGTGCTTGACTATTGATTATACGCTGCTCACGATCTATTGTTCGTATCACGTGGGGTGGGGTGATGGCAGAGGAGGCGTAACGCGGGTGGGAGCTGTACGCTATTCTCTATGTAGGGTCCTGGGCGAGCGCCATATGGGGCCCTAGGGGAAGTATCAAATGTGGGGCCCCTTCGTGAGAGATATGCGAGATCTGGGCAATCTTCATGTATGCCCTGGTGGAAGTGTCAAATGTGGCTAGCTATATCTCTTGTGGTTCCTCCGTCGCAATGGCACCATCGGCTATGGTGGGGATGAAAGAAGGACACCATAAAAACCGCTCCTTATTTGATGTATAGGATCTAAGAGATTTCATCTCATTCTCACATGGACTTCACACACAAAATAAATTTAGCTTGTAGGCCCATTTAAGAAAAGCATACTGACATGATTGTATGTATTTTGATATTTTCAATAGTAGATAACATTGATACAGTTATTTAAGTATGAATAAGATCCATACAAATCTGGACAATGAATCTGATAAAATAGTAAATTGGGCTTACTGTTCGCTACTTAAACTCCTTGCACCCCCATCTCAGGTCGGTTTTAGTGCTGATTTTTGTATTTTTTTCTATAAAAGTCCCTAAAATATTGAGAGGTTAACTTCTTAAATACTGTAAAAATACCATTTAGTACCATTCTTTCATCTCCAGCACAGTGGATTGTGCAATGAACATGGGGACAACACATGAGAACTTCTGGTCGCTTTACATCACACGATTGGATGGTTAAGTATGTCTCACTTGTCTGTCTATCTGTCTGCCTGCCTGTCTATCTACATGTCTGCCTGTCGGTCTATCTTTATGTCGGTCTGTCTAAAGGTCTATCTATCTTCCTTACTGGTGTGACTGTCTATCAGTCTGTCTGCTGCCTTTCTGTCTACCCGCCTGTCTATCTATATGTCCGCCTACTTGTCTAAATTAACGTCTGTCTGCCTGCCTGCCGTCTGTCTATCTTTCTTTTTTAAAATGAACTATCAGCTAAAACAGTCTTTAATTCATGGGAATGTATGCACAAACACTAGTCAAACAGGATGTATCTGTGTAATATAATGTTTGCATGTGTATGTCAAGTCTATGCCAAGTCACATGTACTTTCACTTTATCGGGCTGTCCAAGTTTGACGACAGACTGACGCAGCACTCACTCACACACATACATATACTCAAAAAAAAAAACAACTCATTCAGTGAAAACTGGAGAGGGGTGGTGCGTCTAGGTGAGTTCCAGGTGAGGAATGGAAATGTACTTTAGAACATCAAGAAACACAATAACACGGACAATTAGAACATCAAGAAACACAATAACACGGACAATTAGAACATCAAGAAACACAATAACACGGACAATTAGAACATCAAGAAACACAATAACACGGACGATTAGGACATCAAGAAACACAATAACACGGACAATTAGAGTTATTCTAAACAGAAACGTGCACTCGGCCTCTGAGCACATGTGGATGAATCGATTGTAATAGTAGATACAAATGTTTACAGTCTGCAAACTACATTATCACTTGCACTATTTACGACCAGACTAACAATAAATACCAGCATTATGATGCCGTTATGAATCATCAAACGGAATAAAACAATCTTTTGGCGTTTTCTGAAATAACTTACGGTCCTGTCTAATTCCGGTCGCATGATTGTTTCTATGATTTCACAACGAAGGATGGATTGCCTATCTCTTGATCTTATAAACAACCACAGTTGTTGCACCACTTTCAACCTCACAATTACTTGCAACCGGGGGGAAGGGGGCAGCCTCGTAGCGTGAAAATTCTACAGCAGGGGCCGGGCATTCTACAGCAGGGGCCAGGCCAATAGCAGGAAGGGGGGCAGGAAATAAATGTTACTAAGTAGAGCAAACAAGCAGAAGGAGGCCAGACAAAACGCAGGAAGGGGCCCGGCCCCCGCACGCTACGGACCTGGGGGAGGGGGACAATGGTGGAACTTATTTAACGATGCCAGGTGCCCAAGACCCCCCTTCCTCCCTTTCCTCCTTCACCAATTTAAAGGGAAAGTGGATAAAATATATATGTTTTTTAAATATATTTAATCAGATTTTAAAATCTAGCCTATTACTGCTTTTAGTGCAACATTCGAGTTTAGCCCGCCTTTGAAAAAAGATGTAGATTATGAAATCGTTCTACAATACAAATGTTAGTTCAAACAGAATCTTTGCCAATAAACAAGCTGTACTAGTCTGTAAACATGGTAGAAAATTTTAACTGTGGATTACATGACCCTTCCTCTCTTGATAACATGGTTAAACTTGAACTTTTTGAAAGCAATATAAATAAAATAATCCACTTAAATAGCTGCATCCACCATATTACTCAAGTTATTGTTTACAACACTGGGTGACGAAATTACATTATATCCATCAAACTTCAGAAACACTCTATTATATTTAGCACACTGAAACATATATGTCCTACAGAAACACTCTATTAAATTAACACACGCAAACATATATGTCCTACAGAAACACTCTATTAAATTAACACACACAAACATATATGTCCTACCGAAACACTCTATTAAATTAACACACACAAACATATATGTCCTACCGAAACACCATAATAGATTAACACACTCAAACATACAATATGTCCTACAGAATTAAAGTATAAATACATTCTTTAATCGAATTCCCCCCCCTAAGCCAAGTATAATGGCTGATCGTTGTGTGAGCATTAAACCAATCGATTGAATCAATTGTACAGCAATTGTTGCACTGACATATTCGATTGTCTCCAGGTGATTAAACGTAATCGAGTATCTATATACTCTCACTCTATCACAGTTGTACTTGCACGATACTTGATTGTTATAAACACATTCAGTGAAATGTGTGCTTTTTTTCTCTTTCTCTTACGGTCTGCCTTTGCGTATGTGTCTGCTAGTGTATGTGTCTGCCAGTGTTTATGTATCTGCCAGTGTTTATGTGTCTGCCAGTGAATGTGTCTGACAGTGTATGTGTCTGCCAGTGTTTATATGTCTGCCAGTGTATATGTCTGCCAGTGTTTATGTGTCTGCCAGTGTATGTGTCTGCCAGTGTATGTGTCTGCCAGTGTATGTGTCTGCCAGTGTTTATTTGTCTGCCAGTGTTTATGTATCTGCCAGTGTTTATGTGTCTGCCAGTGAATGTGTCTGCCAGTGTTTATATGTCTGCCAGTGTATGTGTCTGCCAGTGTTTATGTGTCTGCCAGTGTATGTGTCTGCCAGTGTATGTGTCTGCCAGTGTTTATTTGTCTGCCAGTGTTTATGTGTCTGCCAGTGTATGTGTCTGCCAGTGTATGTGTCTGCCAGTGTTTATTTGTCTGCCAGTGTTTATTTGTCTGCCAGTGTTTATGTGTCTGCCAGTGTATGTGTCTGCCAGTGTATGAGTCTGCCAGTGTATGTGTCTGCCAGTGTATGTGTCTGCCAGTGTTTATGTGTCTGCCAGTGTATGTGTCTGCCAGTGTTTATGTGTCTGCCAGTGTTTATGTGTCTGCCAGTGTATGTGTCTGCCAGTGTATGTGTCTGCCAGTGTATGTGTCTGCCAGTGTTTATTTGTCTGCCAGTGTTTATGTGTCTGCCAGTGTATGTGTCTGCCAGTGTATGTGTCTGCCAGTGTTTATTTGTCTGCCAGTGTTTATTTGTCTGCCAGTGTTTATGTGTCTGCCAGTGTATGTGTCTGCCAGTGTATGAGTCTGCCAGTGTATGTGTCTGCCAGTGTATGTGTCTGCCAGTGTTTATGTGTCTGCCAGTGTATGTGTCTGCCAGTGTTTATGTGTCTGCCAGTGTTTATGTGTCTGCCAGTGTATGTGTCTGCCAGTGTTTATGTGTCTGCCAGTGTTTATGTGTATGCCAGTGTATGTGTCTGTCAGTGTTTATGTGTCTGCCAGTGTCATGTGTATGCCAGCGTATGTGTCTGCCAGTGTATGTGTCTGCCAGTGTTTATGTGTCTGCCAGTGTATGTGTCTGCCAGTGTTTATGTGTCTGCCAGTGTTTATATGTCTGCCAGCTCTGCTAGTTAAATGTCAATTCTCAAGCTCTTTAAGTGCTACTACAAGATATTTAATCATGTATTGAAAGTTCAGTAAATTAATATAGCATTGTGGATGCATGTTTTAAGTATTGAAAAAAATCAAAACTCAAACTCCACAAACTGTATCTTCATGGAACAATCCTATATGGGTCAGCCTACAGCCTTCGTAAGATCTCAAAACTTGGAATGGATTTCCCCAAAGACAGTTTCGATGTAGATAAAGGATCAAACACCAACTGCCCCCCCCCCCCTCCCTCCCCCTTTTTATTTTCTTTGGAATGACATCAAACGAGGTGAGCATCATACAATAATTTTGAAGGGCCAACACATTTACAATTTATCTTCATACCTAACCCATTAACCTCTGTTTAACCGGCATCTTTGCCCGAGGCATTTATGTTTTTTTTTTTTTACATTTTTTTATCACACATATTTTTTTTATTTTAACAAACACACAGACACATTCAAGCATTCCGATATGAATATTTAATCTCCTATTTACGATTAGATTTAATCTCTTAATCCTAATTTACAACAGGAACAAACGACTCGACGGTTTAGGAGATCTCCTGTATACATTTACCAAACAGTATGTAAAGGTAAGAGGATCATGGAGGTGCAATAGAGAGAGACCAAAGAGACAATGTCTCACAACCCCTGGTTGAAGGCCGTTACAGACACCTGAGTCGGTGTGATCAGATTGCACGACTCACACACTTCTAAGTTGGTGTCACTGCTGATAAAAAAACTACAAGAAAGTCAAACAATACTTTAGACTAACATAATCCCATATAATTTTGAAAAAATAAGCTAAACAGCGTAAAGGATTATTTTTTTAAACTAAAAAAATGTTTTAGAATACGACAGACATTTGTATAAAAAAAAGTTTTCAAATTCCTAAACAAAACAGGCGAAGGATCTATTTCTGGTAGCGAGATGCTTTAACTAACGCCAGCATCTATATATTATATATATATATATATATATATATAAAACACAACTTCAAGACGCAGGACTATTTATAGATTGTGGTATTCCCGAATACGTCACAGACGACACCTCGGGTTAGGTCAAAGTTCAACTTTGCATTCCATGTATTTTCTCCGAAGATGTCAGCCTGTTATTTTTGTTTGATTGCTTATTTAAAATAAAATTACAGTAATTATATTGATTGATAAGGCGGTGTATGTTACGCCGCGGGATGACTAGTAATGATAATTCGCCACCTTATAGACAGACGATTGGTATTGTTATGTTTAGTTAATATGACAGATAAAACAAGTATTATATCCCGCGATGCACGAATACTGAGTAGCTAGTACTTAAATATATTGTTATTAATAATATTTAGCTCAATCTTGAATTAAAATCAGCATGTTTTTTTTCTGGGGGGGGGGTGTTTTTGGTGTGATAAATAAAATAAAATCCTATTCTCAAGTGGGCCGCATGTAAAAGTAACTCTCATTCAATTCTCTCTGTTAGACTGTCAGGCTGTTAACGCCCAATATCTTCTGAGTACATGTGCACTCTTAAGGACACATTAGGAGTCTATGTGCTGCCCCCAACATATAACCTCACCCCCCACCCCCCTTACACGAAAAAGGGATAAAATTGTGACTATAGTTTCTTCATGGACAATCAGGGCTTATTTCATGCACCTGCACGTGAAGACTGTCGTCTGCCAAGTACAAACAAGCGACAGGTAATTTCAGGTGATTTAATAAAGAACAAATTACCTTGCACCCTTGGGAGGGTTAAACTGAGACATCACGTGGTGTCGGTGTACCTGGGGGTGGGGAAAGACAGGACGTATTCTTCCAACTTACCCCCCCCCTCCCCGATCTTTCATTTTATAGTTGAAACATTAGACAAGTCAAGTCGGCATAATGAAAATAAAGACAGTCCATTGTACAGAAACATTTAGAAACACGGAGAGTATTTTGACATTTAGAAACACGGAGAGTACTTTGACATTTAGAAACATGGAGAGTATTTTGACATTTAGAAACATGAGAGTATTTTGACATTTAGAAACACGGAGAGTATTTTGACATTTAGAAACATGGAGAGTATTTTGACATTTAGAAACACGGAGAGTATTTTGACATTTAGAAACACGGAGAGTATTTTGACATTTAGAAACATGGAGAGTATTTTGACATTTAGAAACATGGAGAGTATTTAGACATTTAGAAACATGGAGAGTATTTTGACATTTAGAAACATGGACAGTATTTTGACATTTAGAAACATGGAGAGTATTTTGACATTTAGAAACATGGAGAGTATTTTGACATTTAGAAACATGGAGAGTATTTTGACATTTAGAAACATGGAGAGTATTTTGACATTTAGAAACATGGAAAGTATTTTGACATTTAGAAACATGGAGAGTATTTTGACATTTAGAAACATGGAGAGTATTTTGACAATTAGAACATTTGAGAGAACTAGAAAAATTAAAATATAAATACTTCAACATTAAAAACATTGAGGCATTTAGAGCATTTAGATAATTTAGTACATGAAGACATTTAGTACATGAAAACATTTAGTACATGAAGACATTTAGTACATGAAGACATTTAAATCATTTTGATAATTTAGTACATGAAGACATTTAGTACCTGAAGACATTTAGTACATGAAGACATTTAAATCATTTTGATAATTTAGTACATGAAGACATTTAGTACCTGAAGACATTTAGTACATGAAGACATTTAGTACATGAAGACATTTAGTACATGAAGACATTTAGTACATGAAGACATTTAAATCATTTTGATAATTTAGTACCTGAAGACATTTAGTACATGAACACATTTAGTACCTGAAGACATTTAAGATATTAAGACATTTGGAACATTAATACCTTCAGAACGTCAAAACATATAGTTACTGGTGATGCATGAGACACCAATACTTAATACGACTGTTTGAAATTAAAAATAAAAAAAAAAACAGAATAAGTAAAACCCATATATTAGTTCCAAAAGATGCTTAGCTCGACAAATTTAGTTATCAGAATGTGTAAATCTGTTTGTTATAAGTTGACATCAACAGACCCCTTAATGTCCCTTGTGGTCAGTTTTAAAGAGGGCCTCTCTACAGGTTCACCCTAAACCAAGACTTCAGTTACACCACGGACTCACCAAAACGGGCATATGCGTGTCGCTAAACCCTACACCGCTATGATGGAATCCATAAACCTAACAGCCAATGATTCACACAGGCGTATTGGCGTTCTCTCTTCACAATATCATAACAAACCATTCAAGGTGCGTTCTTAAGTCCCTTGAACCGATCCCCGACACTGACCAGAAACTCAGTCTCTTTTAACGTCATGGGTCGTTATAATGACCAGTAGTGACCATACTTATACAGAAGTGGTAAAAGTACACCCCCCCAAACCCTTTTACTTTTTGGAAAGAAGGTGTCACCAAAGTTAGAATAGCCAGGACTGGACAGCAGCACTCCCCCCACCCCACATAGTAAGCCACAGATAATATAATGTCTCATAGACTCTAAGAAGTAATTCTAATGCTTGCCATGCCCTAGCTGTATTGATTTCACAATCTACAAATATTCCTCTTTTTCTACTTCATTTAACTTCACTATTCCATGCTATGCTATGCTCTATTCATGAAACCGCTAGAATCACGTTGCTATAAAACGGATGAATTCCAGAGATAAGTAAATGTCGACATATATCCTGATTTAAATTCTTCCGCTTCAGTTTCTGAAGCCCCCCCCCCCCCCCCCCCACTGGCTGGCTAAATCCGGTCTTCAAGGTTCAGAGGCATCAACTGATCAATACCACCAAGGGCAGAAAACTTGTCAGTGTATCGAATGTCAGTTATCGCCCTTGAATTTAATTTTCTTTGGACAACTAAAGGACTTTTTCGTGTTCTATTCAGAGCTGATGTCGAGTAGAGAGAACGGATTAAGTACACGCTGTGAAGAACGGTACAGAGAATAAAGCAAAATGAATGGCATTCCACCTACCCCACTTCTTATTGGTATGAAAGGCAATCGGGGACTACATGACGTAAAATGACAGACTGAAAAGAGAACTATGAAACTATTTTAAAACACTATTTTGTCATATTCTATTACGAAACTAAATAAATAACATACAAAGAAGTAACATTACTATTATATTTAAATACTAATATCTACTTCAATATTGGTTCAAAAATGCATATCTAGAGGAGAGGCGTAGTGAGGGGTAGGCAAGGGGGGGCATCATGCCCCGGGCGCTACTCACAAAGGGGCGCCAAATGGTATATATTACATATAAAATTATAATGGTTTTCGAATGGGCGCTAAAATGGTACTAAAAAGATATTGTGCCCCGGGCGCGAGTTAAGCTCGCTACGGCACTGATCTAGAGGCAAGCTAGGGAACAAGTTTGTGAAGCCATTGGTATACATTACTGTTACACTAGATTAGTATTACGTCATTGGTCCTTGTAAAGAGTAGCAACATCACTAACGTCGCCCGGGCTAGCTTTCAATAATGGCGATCTCTATCTTCTTGAAAATGCTTACAAAGAACAAAACCGGAAATAGACAAGTTCAGCGATTCTCAAAGTCAAGGGTTGCGACTCACTGGTGGGGGAGGGGGGGTGGGTGGGGGACGAATTTTAGGTGCAGCTCAATTTCTCCAAAATGTTACCAAAAAAAAAAATATGAATTTTTTTAATATTCAAAGTGAAGAGGAAAATCTGGCTATTCCATTATTGACGATTTTAACGTAATTTTTCTTGGAAGGTGGGCCGCAGAGACTAATCAGTTTTTTTATGGTGTGTCGCGGGACCAAAACTGTACCATGGTAGTCAGATAAGCGGTAAAAGTATTGAAGTATTAAATACCACTGGACAAGTTTACATGAGACGTAGTTACTGTAGGATAAATCAGCAGATATGTCATTTGTCAGTATAGATGTCAATTGTCAGTATAGATGCCATTAGCCATTTGTCAGTATAGATTCATTTGTCAGTATAGATGCCATTAGCCATTTGTCAGTATAGATACCATTTGTCAGTATAGATGTCATTTGTTAGTATAGATGTCATTTGTCAGTAAAGATGTCATTTGTCAGTAAAGATGCCATTATCCATTTGTCAGTATAGATGCCATTTGTCAGTATAGATACCATTTGTCAGTATAGATGTCATTTGTCAGTATAGATGTCATTTGTCAGTAAAGATGCCATTAGCCATTTGTCAGTATAGATACCATTTGTCAGTATAGATACCATTTGTCAGTATAGATACCATTTGTCAGTATAGATGCCATTTGTCAGTATAGATACCATTTGTCAGTATAGATGTCATTTGTCAGTATAGATGTCATTTGTCAGTAAAGATGCCATTAGCCATTTGTCAGTATAGATACCATTTGTCAGTATAGATACCATTTGTCAGTATAGATACCATTTGTCAGTATAGATGCCATTTGTCAGTATAGATACCATTTGTCAGTATAGATGTCATTTGTCAGTATAGATGTCATTTGTCAGTAAAGATGCCATTAGCCATTTGTCAGTATAGATACCATTTGTCAGTATAGATACCATTTGTCAGTATAGATACCATTTGTCAGTATAGATACCATTTGTCAGTATAGATGCTATTCGTTATTTTGTCAGAATTTCCTTTGCCTATCTCCCCCTTCTTGTGGGACGGATGGCCGAGTGGTGTAGATACTCGACTGTCGACCTGAGAGTCCTGGGTTCGATCCTCGGTGAGAACCATGGGAATTTTTTCAGGTGAAATATGTTTCAAAGTCGTCCCACAAGTCCACCCAGCATCGTTTAAATGGGTACCTGACTTTAAGTTGGGGAAGTAAAGGCGGCTGGGCGTTGTGCTAACCACACAACCCCTTCATATGACGAGGTTATAGAAACAAATGAATTTTACACGTCATCTGTCCCGATGGCCCGTTAGGGCTAAGGGAACTTTACTTACTTTACTCTATCTCTTCCCCCCTCGCCTTATTTCTCCATTAAGTATAAACACCTATGCCTGCCTATTGGTTCACGTTTGGGGTCGTTGACATGGTTCCATAGTCATCTATACCAACATTGGCACAAAAGGTTCTACTGGTTATTAAAAGTCACTCATGTGTAAAAAAAAATGTACTTTTAGCTCCTCTTCATTACAGTTAGTGCGGTTAAAAAAAATAGGTGAGGGTGGTGGGGTGTGTGACTATATACAGGAAGAGATTACACGATAGAGCACAGAGGGTACTTAATTAGCGATGTTCACAAGGGAAAGCATCCAAATCACCATCAGAGAGTGAAGTTATCACCCCCTTGTCTCATTGATCTCAGTGTCCTAAGTAAAGACAACATCTGTGGGCGTGTGCCCCACGTTGATCCAATGAGCAACACACTCAGGCGACACGTGACCCATAAAGACAGACTATAAATAGACATGACTGAAAAACCAGTGAGTTTTTTTTAAACCAGCCGGGGTGAACGTTTCTTGAGCGTGTAAACAGCAAAACAATACGCGCACAGCTTAACAGATCTGTTCACCGCTAACACAGACACACAGACAAAAAGCAGGACTTAAACAGATGTTTACTTTATTTGACATAACAATGTAATGTTCACCTCTCACACACGCACACACACATAGCACACATCAGAAGGAAACATATTCAGCATTACGATTTCAATAACTCACAATATCAACAGGGTCAGGGTAATACTGATTGGAACAATGACTCGAGTAAAATAAACAGACACACCGTTTGGCTTCATGTGGATATCTTTAATTCGGCATTGGTGGGGGGGGGGGGGTAGGAAGAGGGAAATCCCCGAGCTGAGCTCGTAATTGATACAATCTTTTTTTTTATGCTTCGTCTGATTTTTTAAAAACTCTTCATATCCGAAGGCCCCCATCCCATCCCTTTAGCCCCACCCCAAAATATGAATCTCACCCCATAACATAAGCCCCGTCCCAAAACACGAATCTCACCCCATAACATAAGCACCATCCCAAAACACGAATCTCACCCCATAACATAAGCCCCATCCCAAAATATGAATCTCACCCCATAACATAAGCACCATCCCAAAACATGAATCTCACCCCATAACATAAGCACCATCCCAAAACACGAATCTCACCCCATAACATAGCCCCATCCCAAAATATGAATCTCACCCCATAACATAAGCCCCATCCCAAAATATGAATCTCACCCCATAACATAAGCACCATCCCAAAACATGAATCTCACCCCATAACATAAGCCCCATCCCAAAATATGAATCTCACCCCATAACATAAGCACCATCCCAAAACATGAATCTCACCCCATAACATAAGCACCATCCCAAAACATGAATCTTACCCCATAACATAAGCACCATCCCAAAACATGAATTTCACCCCATAACATAGCCCCATCCCAAAACATGAATCTTACCCCATAACATAAGCACCATCCCAAAACACGAATCTCACCCCATAACATAGCCCCACCCCAAAATATGAATCTCACCCCATAACATAGCCCCACCCCAAAATATGAATCTCACCCCATAACATAAGCACCATCCCAAAATATGAATCTCACCCCATAACATAAGCCCCATCCCAAAATATGAATCTCACCCCATAACATAAGCACCATCCCAAAACATGAATCTCACCCCATAACATAAGCCCCATCCCAAAACATGAATCTCACCCCATAACATAAACCCCATCCCAAAATATGAATCTCACCCCATAACATAAGCCCCATCCCAAAATATGAATCTCACCCCATAACATAAGCCCCATCCCAAAACATGAATCTCACCCCATAACATAAGCCCCATCCCAAAATATGAATCTCACCCCATAACATAAGCACCATCCCAAAATATGAATCTCACCCCATAACATAAGCCCCATCCCAAAATATGAATCTCACCCCATAACATAAGCACCATCCCAAAACATGAATCTCACCCCATAACATAAGCACCATCCCAAAATATGAATCTCACCCCATAACATAAGCACCATCCCAAAACATGAATCTCACCCCATAACATAAGCCCCATCCCAAAATATGAATCTCACCCCATAACATAAGCACCATCCCAAAACATGAATCTCACCCCATAACATAAGCACCATCCCAAAACATGAATCTTACCCCATAACATAAGCACCATCCCAAAACATGAATTTCACCCCATAACATAGCCCCATCCCAAAACATGAATCTTACCCCATAACATAAGCACCATCCCAAAACACGAATCTCACCCCATAACATAGCCCCATCCCAAAATATGAATCTCACCCCATAACATAAGCACCATCCCAAAACATGAATCTCACCCCATAACATAAGCACCATCCCAAAACATGAATCTTACCCCATAACATAAGCACCATCCCAAAACATGAATTTCACCCCATAACATAGCCCCATCCCAAAACATGAATCTTACCCCATAACATAAGCACCATCCCAAAACACGAATCTCACCCCATAACATAGCCCCACCCCAAAATATGAATCTCACCCCATAACATAAGCACCATCCCAAAATATGAATCTCACCCCATAACATAAGCCCCATCCCCAAAATATGAATCTCACCCCATAACATAAGCACCATCCCAAAACATGAATCTCACCCCATAACATAAGCACCATCCCAAAACATGAATCTCACCCCATAACATAAGCCCCATCCCAAAATATGAATCTCACCCCATAACATAAGCCCCATCCCAAAATATGAATCTCACCCCATAACATAAGCCCCATCCCAAAACATGAATCTCACCCCATAACATAAGCCCCATCCCAAAATATGAATCTCACCCCATAACATAAGCACCATCCCAAAATATGAATCTCACCCCATAACATAAGCCCCATCCCAAAATATGAATCTCACCCCATAACATAAGCACCATCCCAAAACATGAATCTCACCCCATAACATAAGCACCATCCCAAAACATGAATCTTACCCCATAACATAAGCACCATCCCAAAACATGAATTTCACCCCATAACATAGCCCCATCCCAAAACATGAATCTTACCCCATAACATAAGCACCATCCCAAAACACGAATCTCACCCCATAACATAGCCCCACCCCAAAATATGAATCTCACCCCATAACATAAGCACCATCCCAAAATATGAATCTCACCCCATAACATAAGCCCCATCCCAAAATATGAATCTCACCCCATAACATAAGCACCATCCCAAAACATGAATCTCACCCCATAACATAAGCACCATCCCAAAACATGAATCTCACCCCATAACATAAGCCCCATCCCAAAATATGAATCTCACCCCATAACATAAGCCCCATCCCAAAATATGAATCTCACCCCATAACATAAGCCCCATCCCAAAACATGAATCTCACCCCATAACATAAGCCCCATCCCAAAATATGAATCTCACCCCATAACATAAGCACCATCCCAAAATATGAATCTCACCCCATAACATAAGCCCCATCCCAAAATATGAATCTCACCCCATAACATAAGCACCATCCCAAAACATGAATCTCACCCCATAACATAAGCACCATCCCAAAACATGAATCTTACCCCATAACATAAGCACCATCCCAAAACATGAATTTCACCCCATAACATAGCCCCATCCCAAAACATGAATCTTACCCCATAACATAAGCACCATCCCAAAACATGAATCTCACCCCATAACATAAGCCCCATCCCAAAACATGAATCTCACCCCATAACATAAGCCCCATCCCAAAACACGAGCCCTATTTCTCGACGCTAACTCCGTTCCCATCTTTTATTTTTATTCAAATCGCCCGGGGATTTCCCTCCTCCTACCCCCCCCCCCCCCCCAACCAATGCCGGATTAAAGATATCCAGTGTAAATCAGCAAAAAATTTCACTCCTATTTTACAGAAATTGAAACTAAGTTAAACGTAAATGGAAAGAGTCAATCGATGCTGTCATAAAGCATTTTCTAGCGGCATTCGTCGTGCCTCCATTAGTAGTGCGCCTTCTTATCTGTTAGAAAGAAGCTTTACACAACAGTTAAAAAATGAGTAAATGTTCAGAAAAAAGATCACAGGATGGCATCTCATAAATACAAGGATTTAAGGGAAGAGTGGAAACAAGCAGAACTAGAAGACCTAAAGATCAGAGGATACCGGGTTAGATATCCGGGAGAAACAAAGGATTTTTTTTTTGGTCGGTCATGGTCTCCCGTGGTGCCTCCATAGCCATTGCACTCTAGGCAATGGGTGGATGAAAAGAGGGGGATACTAAAAAAAACTCTGGCATTCATATGATAGAAGAAATACACATCTCTTCCTTACAGGCACATTAGATATAGGTCAAAATCTTTTATTTATTTTTTTTTTCAATTTATGAACAAAGTGTCTGAAAAACTGCAGGTACGTATTACATTTACATATTTTTTAGATGTTTTTAGTGAAATAATGTGTTATAGCAAGTAAACGTGTTTTCACCAGGTAAAGGTATGAAAAGTGTTTTTTTTTTTTTCTTATGTAAAGTACGGTACTATCTTTGCAACGGTAATGACTGAATGACCTAGTTTCACAATCAATAAAAGTTACTGTATATACGTTTTATAAGTAATGTAACTAAACAGCTAAAGGGCGTATGTCTATCCTCGGTGATTTAATACCGTCAAGAGTATATCCCCGTAAATGTCAAGGTAGTGAGACCGAGTCTCTGGCATATTTCAAACAACTTTTTTTTTTGTGCTCATAAATAACATCAATAGAAATGTCTAGAGACAAATTGTTGTGTAATGTTTAATTATCAAACTTGTTGTGTTGTTGTTGTGTTCTATGGTGAACATGTATTCTAAAAAAAAAAATACAAAAAGCACCTGATGGATCACAGATTACAGCGGCGTCTTAACGCATTTTGTTTGTGTCGGAATCAGCTTTGGTAGCGCCCAGGGCGTACCTACCTTATCTAATACATAATCGGCTAGCCTGGCGTACGTGTGTATAACTTCCGCGGCTAAAAATAGACTTGGGGAATTCCAAAAATTTTCGTCTCACTCAAGGGGAGTGAACTCTTGCTTGGCTAAAAATAGTCTTAGGAATTCCAAGTAGTGCGCAAATTATGTAAAGTTGTAAAGATGGTCAAAGGGATACAACTCAATTATAAGGAGTCACTCGCCGGTCCGGGTACCGGGCCTTTGATCTAGTAGTTTAATATTGTTCAGCACCCTGGGGTGTATAGCTACTACCTACATTGGTTTGTACTTAATCCTACATTATTTTAAACAAGGACCAACACTGGTTTGTACAGGGGGGACCAACAATGGTCGTAAGATGGTTCAATATATTTTAAATATATTTAAACAACACAAAAAAGTAAATACGCAATGCTTATTTAAAATAGAATTAAAAAAAAAAACAACTCAAGATTCAAACTGCTTCTGTTCTTATTCAACTCACCATTGTACTAACGTATCCCCTCAGCCACCCTAATACTTCTAGCAGCATCCCGTGTGCTCAGGTCCGTCCCCCTCCCCCCCCCTCCCTTCCCCAATCGAAGCACCAAAAAATATGGACACATGCGTTTGTTTTATTTCTTTGTACAGCAGCGATCCTCACATACATAACTTGGTGTTCCATTGGATCCTTCTGGCACAGGTTGGGGACCTTTGTTTTTAGCTCAACAAAATACATCGTCTGCTGTTGATCTTTCTTTTATTTAATTCTAAATCTTCTTTACGATACAGAGGTAAATAAAAAAAAAAGAATGTTTAGGGATTTGTTTGATCTTTACACACACCCCAAATCTTTTACATGCTCTTATACATTTCTGTAAATCAGTAACACAGATAACAATAAACTGCGCAAAGATTTCAAGCCAGCAAACTCTCTCTCTCTCTCTCTCTCTCTCTCTCTCTCTCTCTCTCTCTCTCTCTCTCTCTCTCTCTCTCCCTCACCCCCCCCCTTTCCCCAACAGCCATATACCTCTACGTATTGAACTATTTAGCCGAGGGGATAGATTAGAATGTAATTATAAAGTCGAGTTTCTGGTTTTTTTTTAAGCGGTGGGGGGGGGGGTGGAATGACATGCCTTTCCCCCGTCCCTCCCAACCTCATTACGACATTCCTTGCCTGTCTTTTTAAAAATCAAACTCTCATTTGACATGGGTTGTTTGCCCTTTAATAAGGTAAATCAAGAGTTAATTAAATTACCCGGACACCTTTGGCAGTTCACCCCAAGAAGGGAGACAGACATGGTCGTGTATCTGAGAACTTGACTGTGTTGTCGTATATCTATTGAGTAGCTTATCAGATAGACAGTATCATAATAAAAGTTGTTTTCCATAATATAAAGTCTTGCAAATGCATCTTCTTTCAGAATACCACTTTATCTTACTCTATAAGTAAATGATTAGAAAAAAAAGGTAATTAAGTAATTGGACTTGATACCTATCTACATATTTACTATAACAGCTAAATATATTTGATATAAATAAATTCGAAATGGGATATTTAGCTGGGTATCTGGGTAGTTTTAGCTGGAAATATTTACACTCTGTTGACGTGTACCACTCCCTATAAGGTATTTTGTTGTATATTTTTTAAATGATGAATCTGACTGTATCTAACTGAATATCTTAGTCCAAACAAATAGTTGACTAGTTTTATGAGTATTTTGCATAAATGAATAATTCCTTGGACTCCTTGAGGAGCAAAGGGTCCCACCAACCATTGTCCAGCACACTCGGTTTTTGGAGACCTTTTTCAGTTCCCCCTATGTTTTGTTGCAGCTCTTCATTTCCTGATCGCAAGACCTTCTCCAAATTGTCTTTGGGTGGCCTTGGGGGTTTCAGTGCAAAGCCATTTTTTTGTAATG
>JAGDYQ010000042.1:6044135-6076921 GCA_021962125.1 Bulinus truncatus
TTCCAAAATCCTGAATAAGGGGGCCTCCCCTTGGTTGAGTGCTCAGTCACCTAGTGTGAGTGGTCAGTCACCTAGTTTGAGTGGTCAGTCACCTAGTTTGAATGGTCAGTCACCTAATGTGAGAGGTCAGTCACCTAGATTGAGTGGTCAGTCACTTAGTTTGAGTGGTCAGTCACCTAGTTTGAGTGGTCAGTCACCTAGTGTGAGTGGTCAGTCACCTAGTGTGAGTGTGTCAGTCACCTAATGTGAGAGGTCAGTCACCTAGATTGAGTGGTCAGTCACCTAGTTTGAGTGGTCAGTCACCTAGTGTGAGTGGTCAGTCATCTAGTCTAAAGAAAGGCGCTAGTTGTAAGGGTGAGACATTAAACTGTATCTCTGTTACCACATATTATGACCATCTTTGTCCAGGTGAGTGTGTGGGGAAAAAACATGTTGTGTCCAGCCCAGTTGACCTTTCTACTGCACATGTCCATTCACATACGCGCGGAAAATGGAACTCTCACAACTAACCAACGCTAAAAATTAGACCAACATTTTCTTTCGAACCGCTTGTTTGTCCAGGATGACCACGATGACGTAGTGGTGACGCCAAGGAAGCCAGGGGGCAGACGGTGCGCGAACTTTTGGACCTTAGCGGACATTCGAGGCCAGGAAGCTAATGTAAAGAAAAAGCCCCCCCCCACCCCTCTTGCCCCTTCCCCCCTCTCCAATCAAACATCGAAAAGTCGTTGAGTAGTTCTTCACTTGACCAATGACCAAATTTAAGATTAGGATCAAGAGGAAGTTATTTCCTTTCTCGGAACGTTTTAAACTGCATTAGGTGGAACTGGGGGGGGGGGGGTCAATATTGGCGCAGAGTTGTTGTGTAAATACTTGGACTGAGCTGTAGCAAATTAAGTTTTGTGCTAGTCGGTCCAGTGTCAATCAATGCGGGTTGATCGGATCACATTTTGAGTTTTATATATATATACAGTGACCAACAGTTACACAATGGAAGTTTATGTTACAATTTGAAAACATAAATGTACTCTAACAAACACCGCTGTGAAAATGATACAAAGTTTGAACATATTTTTAAGTACTATTTTTTTTTACATTGATACAATAAGTTGGTTTGCAAATAACCGTAATAATACAATGAATTCTGGGAAATTAAGTATTCAATGACTATATTACACATATCGAATAATGAACTAATTACCCGAACGGCTATAGAGATACAGTAGAAATTACAAACGTCATTACCTCCATGGCTATAGAGTAAAAAAGTTCCCTTAGCCCTAACGGGCCATCGGGGCAGATGAAGTGCAGAATTCATCTGTTTCTATAACCTCGGCATATGAAAGGGTTGTGTGGTTAGCACAACGCCCAGCCGCCTTTACTTCCCCAACTTAAAGTCAGTTACCCATTTAAAGCTGGGTGAACTTGTGGGGCGACTTTGCACCAAATTTAACCTGGAAAAATTCCATGGGCCTAACCGAGGATCGAACCCAGGACTCTCAGGTCGAGAATCTACACCACTCGGCCACCTGTCCCACTGGCAATAGAGACACACTGTAAAAATTAAAAACCTTAATAACCCGTGGACATTGAGAAACAGTAGAAATCACAACCTAATTATATTAGTGTAACTTGGGTCCCGTCTTAAACCAACAGACTCAACTTGACGAAAAAAACAACTTAAGTCCAGACTACAGATTATGTAATACTAGTGGGGAAAGCCTGCTGAAGCTTGCTGAACTAAATCCGACAGAAAGGATAACAAAGAAATATACGAAATACTGCAATAGAAAAGAACATGTGGCATTTACAGCCATGAACAGAATACGATTTGAACAGGAATAACAAAGAAATGTATGAAATACAACGCATACACCGCACGATATGGAAACTACCTGCGAGGGAGACACAGTGTTACAACGCATACACCACACGATATGAAAACTACTTTGGAAGACACACGAGTTAGACAATTATGTATTTAAGGATGTAATTTGTAAAGCTGAGCGAGGGTGTGCACATCCGCAGTACAACAAAAAGTACCAAATGTTTCTCTTCAGTAGGTCCGTTTATCGTTAAGTTGCACTTACAAATTTAAATTTCATTCCAATTATATGCGCCGCACACATCGTTCTGAATATTAAAAGGAACATTTGCTCCATATATATAATATAATAATAGCGATTTGGGCGCTGCGTTAAATCGAAAGTAAAGAATTAATACAACAGTATCCCAGTTTAAAATACAATCATGAAAAAATGGGATCTGCCCGAAACCAAAAAATAACCTCGCCTGCCGATCAAACTCTATGCAAATGTTTTGCAGGGTACAGCTAGTACAACATAATTTGAAAACCTCGAACTCAATCCATAAAAAGACGTTACACGTAAGTCAACCCATTAACACGAAGAACATATCGTCACGTGATGAATAATGTAAGCATTGAACACTTAGGTCTAGTTTACATAGTACACTGGCATGATATTAATATCGGTATTAACCAAAATCAAAACTGTGAATAAGACCCCCCCAAAAAAAAACCCAACATATAAACCCAGCTGGAAACCCATACCATCGAGTGAACGATCCAAGAGGTAGGTGGGTATAAAAAAATAAACTTAGTAGATCTACGAAGTCAGCCCAGCTTTGATTCATTTATCTTAATGTAAACATGTGAGTTTCAAAGACATCTGTTTATTGACTCAGCTAATGGAGGACACTCGCGAGTGAGAAGTTTGTTTCCCCCCACACATTGACTTCTATCACAGAGTTTTTTTTATTATTATTATTATTTGACTTGAGATTTAATTTTCAGCACCTCTTTCATTTCGCGCGTCTTTATCAATCTAGGAAGTAGGTGAATATATAACCCCATAATTCTGATACCAGGTTCAAAGTAGTTTGGAAACTCGGCTCAGCAGGTGCGGTGTTGGCAAGAGGAGACATTAAATGACGTCATTGATTCCTGTGGCCATGATGAAACTCACTATAAAACTTGTTGTTTTTTTTTTCATCCCACGTATATAAAAAAAAATTCTTTTTTCCGGCCTAGATATTAACCTAAGTACTGTTTGTGGATGGGGGGAGGGGGGGCGGAATAATATGTCATTCATTCAAAAAACAGAACTGCCAACATTTCTTTACTTGTTTATTGAGAGAGTGCCTGTAATACAGTGGACTTCCACTTAATTGAGACACCGCTTAATTGGGACCGCCGCTTATTTGGGACAAATCTCAAAGAAATCAAAACCAAGAAGCCAATAGTAAATTTGTATGTTTAATTGGGACAGCCGCTTAATCGGGACAAAAAGCCTCGGTCCCGATGTGTCCCAATTCAGCGGAATCGACTGTATTTCAAATCGTTTGTTCAAACTGACAAAAAGCCGTATTGAATTAGTTACCGGAACAATCTGATGAATATTAATATAATCCTGTAAATACGTTTATCTCCATGGTAACCACATTATATTGTCCCGGTAGGAAAAAAATCTCTTTGAAATTCTATGTACAAATCTTTTGTCATACATCACATTTTAAAAATATAAGACCACAGTAATGTATACTTTGTATATGCTTCACAAATATTAATTATTCAGCCTTTCTGAGCTTTTAATTCAACCCAGGTCATAAGGTAGAGGCATTCCGCTATTTGTGAAATCTGAGAGACGATGAGATGGGCGAGGTCCTTACTGGGGGGGGGGGGAAATCCCCCCCCGGCACGCCCCCTCACACTGGACCTGTTTACCTCCTCACATGGGACGTAGTTCTTACGATATTTGAAATTACATTCGGCTGCCCATTTCCCAGGATGTTCTTTTCAAATGCATATTGCGTGTGTTTGTGTGTGTGTGTTTGTATGTGTGTGTATGTCTATGTGTGTATGTGTGTTTATATTTGTATGTATGTGTGTTTATGTTTGTATGTATGTGTATTTGTATGTATGTGTTTGTGTGTTTGTATGTTTGTGTGTATGTTTGTGTGTATGTGTTTGTGTGTGTGTGTGTGTGTTTGTACGTATGTGTTTGTGCTTGTATGTGTTTGTAGGTGTGTGTGTGTGAGTGTTTTTTATGTGTGTGCTTGTATGTGTTTGTAGGTGTGTTTGTATGTGTGATGATGACATCACATGTAAGACATACAGTTATTACATGATATAATAAAAAAACAAAACATCCTCCACGTTGCATGTATGAACCAGATTGAGTGACACAACTGTCAGCGGACGCACGTCACTGACATTAACACTGAATCCGTTTAGTACTGACAGCCTGCCTCGTGTCAAACTGGGCGCACGTCTGTCGCTGCTAAGACGGGGTGGGGGGGGGGGGAGAACAAACCCGTTCATTCCTGTCATGACTTTTTTTTTTTAAATTTCTTCTCGTGTACCTGTCCCTGTCTGGGGGAAAATCAGTTCGAGATTTAAACATGTCCCCACTGAGAGAGAGAGAGAGAGAGAGAGAGAGAGAGTTGTTCAGATACCATCGATCTCTTCCAATACATTCATTCATTCAACAGACTCTAAATCAGGTACAAATTAAAATGAAATACCAACTGCAGTCGGTGAAATGCTTTACGTGTTAGTCTTCTAAATCACGTAGTCACGGGTCTAGGACAGTGATTCCCAAATTTTAACATAAATGTACCCCATTTTTTTATTATTATTTCGTAACACTGTGTACCCCTAGTTAAACAACAACAACAAACAACTTGCATATATTGTTTTTACCGTCATGGTTTCCCCATCATTTCATTGATATCGCTTCAGCCGTGCATTTTCTCAGGTCGGTGTAAACTGTTTGAGCACCCCTGGGGTACGCGTGCCACATTCTGAGAAACACTGGTCTAGGGTGTCCGTCGCGGTGACATTCTAATAGTTGACACATTTTTTTTTAGAATTGACAGATCGTTGCCCGGTGTCTAGAACTGTCTACCTCCGAGCATGTCATACGGTTAGGAAATGCAGCTGTAAGTCGTAAAGTTAGTTATACTATTGAAAACGCTAGATAGAAAATGCAAAAACTATGATGCATATCAACTGCCAACTTAAAAATGTCAATTGAAAAAAAAAAGAGAAATGCCATTTATACATTTAAAAAATGTTATTTGTCGTCTTTGTTAGGCTCTAGTAGGCCAACGGAACTCTGAGCCTTTCGGCGGCCATGATTGTTTAAGGTATCCTCAAACCAAAGCGAATTTCGCGTATCTAGGTAGCTCGCGAAATTCGCCCCTCTTTCGCGGCAATGTATTTATATGGAGATGCTCAAACCACGTAGAATTTCCGCGGCGGTGCAAAGAAATTTCGCGGCATCGCTTCTTTCAGAGTTTTTTTCGCGTTTCGCGAGTGTAAACAATCCAAAATGGCTGCCTAGAAACATCGACTCAAATGAAAATCAAGGTTAAAATTGATATAAATGTCTTAAAATTAACAAATAAGACTTACATTTATATATAGCAACTTGAATTATATCAGATTATACCAAAAAGTAAGTGTTTTTTTCACTTTTTACTTGTAAAATACAATAACTGTAGAAAATGTATCATAAGAAGAAAATGTCTGCCGACGTCTTCAAATAAAAAAAAAAGAAAATTAAAAAAATCATTATATCCGGTCGGTTGACGCCTACGTTCGCTTCGCTTACGTGTAACGAGGGTTTTTCGCGCTTTGAAAAAATCTTACGTGAGAAATAGCGCAGCGGAACGCTTCGCTTTGGTTTGAGGATAGCTTTACTCTGTATTGAATATATTCTTTGTTATGACGGAATAGTTTGTTGCAACTAATTAATATATTCTTTGTTATGACGCAATAGTTTGCCGCAAGTTGTCTTTTGATTAGAGACTAATGATCATGGCACAGATTACTTTGTGCAGATCAATGAAAATAATTGACTGACCACTTTTAGACACTGCCGTGATTATCAGACACAGAGGGCAAACAACAGCAGCAACAACAACAGCAACAACAACGGCGCAATGCCAAGACGGCCGTTACAGCAATCAATACAATACACGTAAACAAACAAGATTTATTTCAACTTGAAATGGCTTCCGTGAAACATGTCGCCCGACAAGTCGGCTGGTGGTAATGGTGTGGCGGGGGGTAGGGGGAAGAGAGAGGGTAGGGGAGACAAACAGGAAGTACAAACTGTGAAATACAAATGTTACGTTCAACAAACGTTATGTTTGTATGTCAATGCCCTTGGACTTTAACCCTTAAAGACAATAATAATAAATAATTCCGAGACGCGATGATTGTGCAGATAGATATTGTGTTTCAAGATAAGGCAGATAATGTCATAGAGAAGAGAATAACAATCATACAATATTATATTCTTAATGTTGAGAGATTTTACATGTAAAACCCATCCTTAAAGAATAACTATTGCCAACTTTTTTCTGATGTCCAAAGCAGCCTTAACAACTCAGCGCAAGTCGGGAGCCTTGTAATCATGGGCGTATTCATGGGGGGGGGGGGGCAAAATGCATTTTGAAAAAATGTCATATAAGAGGGGGGCATTTGCCCCCCCTTACATTAAAAAAAATGTCATAAAGTTGTTATTTGCCCCCCCCCCGGAAAAATTCCTAGCGACGCCCATGCTTGTAATATTAAGTCTTCAATATTAAAAAAAATATACTATTTGAATAAAGGGACTAAGACGGGACACGTAACTGGTCTATCATATCCAACCATCTGAGATGGTTAAAAAGAAACATAACCATTGTCCAGGTACACCATCACTATCACATTCAAACTTATTTATCTCGCTCCACTGCACCCTTTCATTGCCTCCTCTATGACTTCACTCAAAACATACCATCATTTTCTGACATCGTCATACTCTGCATCACAACCCCTTCTTTGCACCCCCTCTTAACCCCATCCAAAACGTCACACTCTGCTTTTCTACCTCCTTCCTCTTTGCTCCCTTCCCCCCTCCACTCGTCACACTTCCTCCTGGTTACCCCCCCCCCCCCACCTTTCTGACCCCGATTTCTTAAACTGACGTAAATAATTAGTTTCTGGTCCATAAAAGAGGTCGGCATACACTTGAATGTCGATAGGCAGTGTTGTTAAAGAATCTGGTACACTGTGTAGGATAAGTTATACACGATCTTCAAAAATAGAACCACAACAAAATCAACCTACCAAACACTAGTTTATCACAAATGTAAAAAAAAAAATATTAAAAGAAAATAAAAAAAAAAAATCAAGTTATCATTTAGTTGATGTATACAATTAGAATAGATTGAAGTTTTCTAATCTCAGGGTTGTTGATGTCAGGATATCGAATGTCTAATCAAGTGAAATATTTAAACAACTCGAAGGTAAACATTAGGGTTTTTGATAAAAACCCTTCCCCTTCTTATGTCGACCTCATTGGGTGCACGCCAATGTATCGAAATGTTTTGGTACAAACAATCCGAGAGATGTGTTCCTAAATTCCTACATTGTCATTGTGTAACTAGACACACATCGTTACGTCATGTGTTGCTGTCATTGTGCAACTGGACACACATCGTTACGTCATGTGTTGCTGTCATTGTGCAACTGGACACACATCGTTACGTCATGTGTTGCTGTCATTGTGCAACTGGACACACATCGTTACGTCATGCGTTGCTGTCATTGTGTAACTAGACACTCATCGTTACGTCATGCGTTGCTGTCATTGTGTAACTAGACACACATCGTTACGTCATGCGTTGCTGTCATTGTGCAACTGGACACACATCGTTACGTCTTGCGTTGCTGTCATTGTGCAACTGGACACACATCGTTACGTCATGCGTTGCTGTCATTGTGCAACTGGACACACATCGTTACGTCATGTGTTGCTGTCATTGTGTAACTAGACACTCATCGTTACGTCATCTGTGGCTGTCATTGAATCTGTTTGTTTGTTTGTTTTGTTATTTCATCTTTTTTTCATTTTGATAACGAGGATGTATAAAGTATTGAATACTTTTTTTTACTGTATACAAAAAACACGATTAGGTTTTCACCACTGGTCACCCTGCTCTAGATAGCCTCATGACTGACCACCCTGCTCTAGGTAGCCTCATGACTGACCACCCTGCTCTAGATAGTCCCATGACTGACCACCCTGCTCTAGATAGCCCCATGACTGACCTCCCTGCTCTAGATAGCCCCATGACTGACCACCCTGCTCTAGGTAGCCTCATGACTGACCACCCTGCTCTAGATAGCCCCATGACTGACCACCCCGCTCTAGGTAGCCACATGACTGACCACCCTGCTCTAGATAGCCATATCTATGTGTGTTATCCTTAAATACAACCCATAATTTGCGTTCTTTTAAAACTAAGATTTATACTTTATTAAATTTAATTAGTACAAAATGCACGCTGCTACATTATTTACTTATATTACTCACTGAAGACTCAATAAGTCAATGGAACAGAAACGTATTAAATAGAACACTGGTATCCACCGGCTTAGGAAATGTCACATGACACAGGACTCAACTATATAGCCGACAGTTAATGGTAGAGTACACGAGAGAGAATAAATTGATGCACATATAGAATCTAATCTTCAAGTGTACTAAGAAAAAAAAATTCTTTACCGAGAAACAGATAAGAGAAGTCAAAAATAAAACTAGACAAAATGTTCTGACGTTTACCACAGCTTGTTTTACCTTGACCATTTTATTTTTTTTTATTTAGTTACATGAAAAAATGTTATACGAAAAAATAACCGTTAACAATCTTTTCAAATATTCTCAAGGTCGACATAGGTAAATGTAAGGAAAGGGGGGGGAGAGAGACAGAGAGAGTAAGAGAGAGACAGAGAGAGTAAGAGAGAGAGAGAGAGAGTAAGAGAGAGAGAGAGAGAGAGACAGAGGGAGAGAGAGACAGAGAGAGAGAGTGGGATACTCAACGTACCCAACCCCGACCAAAAACATTTTGTCATTCGTCGTCAGTCTCTAAATGAGGGGGGTGTGCAAACAGGCAGCCCGCGGGCTGCAAGCGTGTTCTGTGATATCATCAGCTCTTGTTAATTAATGCGTGACATTGAAACAACACAAAGACCAAAGTAGTTCAACGCTTGGACTAAAGCTTGCGCTAAAGGTGGATATGGTGATATGAGTTATACATGACATACATGATATCAGTTATACATGATATACAGTGACTGAGCAGTTTAGAGCGCTGGACTATCGTCAACCTAAGAATCCCGGGTTCGATCACGGTGAGAACCAATGAAATGTTCCCTTGTCAAGTCCACCAAGCTTCAAATGGGCTGGGCATTGTGCAAACCACAAAACCCTCTAATATGTCGTTGTTACGGAAACAGATGAATTATACATATCATCTGCCCCGATGGCCCTTTAGGGCTAAGAAGGGAAACTTTACTTACCACTTTAACAGTAATTATTGTACCATTTCAACGATTCTTTGTTCCATCAAAAATATCTTCGGACATTGTACATCTTTTCTATTCAACATTTTTCAAATAAATATTTGTTATAAAAATTGTTTCTAATCATCCTATTTTTTCGTTTCATTTATTATAAATAAACAATAGTGACTATTAAATTAAAAGTTATTAACAGAAATATAAGTCACAAATAATTTCCTGACCAAGTTTCCTTACCTTGGTAACAACTAAGCAATGAATAACGAGATATTCATATATTATTATTATACTTTACTGTATCTACAAGCATTATTTGTGTATTATTATACTATACAGGTCAGCTTGAGTAGAATATTAGACTTCTAAATGTAATAATCTTCAGTACCCTACAGACAAACACTAAGACAACTATACTGTGTACAACTATGAACTAAGGCAGTGGTTCCCAAGTTTGGTTAAATCACGAACCACTTTGAAATGTGTTTTGCTTTTTCTCAAACCACTTGTTAAGTAAAACTAAGAATCAATAACGGGAAACACCAAGTCACAGATTTTATAAAAATAATACTTCAACGGATTTCCCAAAAGATGAGCAAAACACTTTTTTTTTCCTGAAAATAATAGCGTACAGAGAAATAGAGTTGTGATTCAATACACAAATATCTTCGATCAATTAATGATCATTTCAATGTTTGTTGTGGCCCACATTACATTCGTGAGCACCCCCCCCCTTACCACTTTGAGAAACACTGAATTAAAAGGGAAGGGGGGGGGGCAACGTGTCCGTGTACTATGAGGGGGGAGGGGGAGGGCAGGCGAGAGAGGAGGGTGTAGCACGGTGAGAGATAAGTGGTATGGATATTTGTCCAGCGTCCCTCCAGTAATTAAATCAGCTGATTATCATACTTGGGCCCAGGCTGGTCCAGTCCAGTGACCGCCCACAGTCTTCTGAAGGTCACAGACGACTAATTAAAAAAAAGGGGGGGGATTTATTCATCTGCAGCCGCAGTCAAAGCGTTAATAGGTCCGTAAATGACCTTCCATCATCTCGAACGGTCTTCATTCTCCTCCACTTGAGGCACTTAAAACATGTGTATGACTATAGAAGGGAACAGTCTCAAAACATGTGTAGGTCTTTAGCAGGGAACAGCCTCAAAACATGTGTATGACTATAGAAGGGAACAGCCTCAAAACATGTGTAGGTCTTTAGCAGGGAACAGCCTCAAAACATGTGTAGGTCTTTAGCAGGGAACAGCCTCAAAACATGTGTAGGTTCTCCAGAAGCTTTTTATTACATAAAATAAACATAATAAGTAAAGGCTCGTTGAGCCTATTGAGAACATTTTACAGATCTTGGGATTTTGTCATCTTGGGATTTTGTCATCTTGGGCTTTTGTCATCTTGGGCTTTTGTCATCTTGGGCTTTTGTCATCTTGGGTTTTGGGGTTTTATTTTGAAAATTATAGAAAATCTTGGGGTTTTTCACTTAAACATTTTTCTCCTACGTAAATCATATAACATGAATTATTTCTTTCCTCGATACAAACAAAATTGATGTTTTTAACCGTTTTTTATTTGCAGTAAATACTCTCGATTTAAGGGGGGGGGCGCGTCCCCCCAGGCCCCTCCCCCGCACGCTACGGGCCTGGTTGGGCTTATGGTTCACAATTTTCATTCTGATCCCAAGCTATTCACGTTTTAACTGTTCGGATTGTGAGGTTTGGCTTTTTTTGTATGACATTGTCACTTTCCCCTTACGTCTTTGTTTTTTTTTAACACACTACTATTGAGTTGTTTTAACAACAATCCCACTGGAAGCCATTTAGGGGTTCTTACGTCACAGTAACATTTGAAATATTCAAAACCTCACCAATTCCTCATCGGGAATGATGAAACCAACAACTTAAAATAAAAATTGCATTTACTTGTGACCCCTGCGGCGACTACATATTCATTGCACCTTTTTTCTATGGCAGCAGGAACTGAAGAAAGTACACGATTTAGACCTGTTTCAGCAGCGCAAAAAAAAAGATTTATTTTTTGGTCTACACTTCCATGTACAATCATCTTTCATTTATTATCATGATTTATTTATTTCAGGAATGGGATTAATCTGTATGAACAATATCACCCACCTTAATCCGGTCCTGAACATGATCACTGTGACTGTAGTTCTTAATGTTATATTGTCACAGAACCTGATAGATGTATGTCAAATGTACATAAACATGGCCCGGGGGGGGGGGGACGACGAGCATACATTGACATAACCCGTTACACAAACCAAACATGGAAAGTCAACAGTACCGCTGTGTCAATCAAAAACTTTTTCTTGAATACCGAAAAACGTTAGTATGATTTGATTTTCACCAGAACGTCTTTGTAACTCGATATTTACTTTTATGGCCCACCAGGACTCGACACGGGAGTCTTTTGAAATGTTTTGGGGGGGGGGGGTGCTTCAACTATTGTCATTATCGACCTCCCCCCCCCCCCTCCCTTCCAATTACACATATTCCCACCTCTCCTCCGTACCGATCATTAAAAACAGAATACAACGTCAATGTGTATATGTCCCCCAGCCACTGCTGGCATTTGAAAGTAAATCTTTAAGAGTCTAACGATGTCTCCATAATTTTGTCTGCCATAGCCACGTTTACAGCGATGTCTATACAGTTTTACCTGTTCATTTGTATATCATGGTGCCTCTCTAGTCTGATTCACCATTTCTTTATGTGGCTATAGTGACAACGGTGTTTCATCAAGTTATAACAAAGCAGTTTCTAAAAGTATGCATACAATTTGTCAAATTGAACGTAGTTTATTTATTAGGACACCAGTACCGGACACGATGACTATCAAACTCATTTCGCCTCTTAATTATTATTATTTCACCCAACACATTATTATTTAGTTTTATAATAACAATACACAAATACCCAAACCTTATTTAAACAAAATGGTTACATTGGAGATTTACATTTAAAACACTTGTTCATTGAATTCAAAAATTGAAATAAATCAAAATGTTTGATATTGTCTTACTACCTTCCACCCCCCACCCCACCCCAGGGCCCAGCAATTTTCTTATGTTTAGAATGTGTCCAGATTTGACAGATCCTCATAATTAAAGTTATTTTGATATGAAAGACGATGTCAACATTCAATAGCAGGACGTCTCACAGAAAATATATATAAGGGGATTGTGGGCAAGGGTTTCATAAAATAATAAGATATGTCGTTTGGGGGATCCCTTAAGTTCAACGCCTTCCCACTTAAAGGGCCCTACAGTATCGACGCCGCTGCCGACACTAGTAAAAAATATAAATGCTGGTACGTGTACGATAACATGAGAACCAGCGAGTGAAGAGAAACTAGAAGTTCACCTTTCACCCCAAACATTTTGTTTGTTAGGGTCAAAGTTGTGAGAAAAGGGAAATAAAAAAAATGTTCAGTTGGTTTTTTGAAGAATTTTTTTTTTTATAAGGAAAACTACAGAAGAGGAGTTGAAGCAGAATTAACAGGAACCTCCTACCCCCCCCCCTTCTTTCTAATTTTATTTCTTTAAAAGAGTGTTCAGTGAGGTTTGTGTGTGGGAATTGGGGGGGGGGGCATAGAATTGAATTCTCATAGGATACTGCTCCACAGCAGTCCGTGTGTGTGTGTCCGTGTGTGTGTGTGCGTGTGTGTGTGTGTTGACATGACAGCAATAACCTTAACCTATAACCCAACATTTTACGTTGGTCATGGTACAGTTGATGCCGTGCTGTTATATAACAATACACTGTCATAAAACAAGACGGTTATCTATCATAAAACATCTTGGAGTACAGGTTTTATAACGAACCGCCCTACTTAAAAAATCTTAATTTAACTCCACATCCCCACCCTAAATCATAACCACGAACACCTGTTTATCATAACTTTATTAAAGTCGTAGTTATTGTATTTGTGTCTAATTTTACGGTCATATTTACCTTGTACATATATATCATGTACATATATATCATGTTCATATATACCATGTTCAGATATATCATGTTCATATACACCATGTTCAGATATATCGTGTTCATATGTATCATGTTCATATATACCATGTTCATACGTACCGTGTTCATATATACCATCTTCATATATATATATCATGTTCACATATACCATTTTCAGATATATCATGTTCATATATACCATGTTCAGATATATCATGTTCATATACACCATGTTCAGATATATCGTGTTCATATGTATCATATTCATATATACCATGTTCATACGTACCGTGTTCATATATACCGTGTTCATATATACCATGTCCATATATATATATATATATATATATATCATGTTCACATATACCATTTTCAGATATATCATGTTCATATACACCATGTTCAGATATATCGTGTTCATATGTATCATATTCATATATACCATGTTCATATATACCGTGTTCATATATACCATGTCCATATATATATATATATATATATATATATCATGTTCACATACACCATGTTCAGATATATCGTGTTCATATATACCACGTTCATATATACCAAGTCCATTCCATGAATGTAATAATATTTTGAGCTAATCTAACGATGTAAGCATTGAAAGTCCCCAGCTCTACCCACACCTCCCCCTCCCCAATTATGAGGGCTATTTCCAGAATCTTTCATTATTTTTAATTTAAAGATGGTAAGTTTTCCTTTGTATGATTTTCTAGGTTTTTTTTTTAAAATATGAAATTCATGTTTTTTTAAAAATATTATTTCTTAAAATTATACGTTATCTTTCGGAAATGTATTATTATTTATTTAGAATTATTACTTGTGAGAGATTCAACAAAAAAGTAGACGCGTGTGATCATCAGAATACAATAGCACATGGGTGCAGACAATTATAATTTGACATTAACATTACAATAGAGAGATTTTAAAATGTGACACTCAAGATAAACCAGCTCCCCCCCCCTTCCACACCCTCCCCGAACCTCAAAATGTTGGGGTGGAGGGGGGGTGTTGTGTTTTACCTTTTGTTTTTATTTAAACGTGACCAAAGGTAAAAAAAAATTGACGACGTCATTAATCGTCGACTACATTTACGTCATCACCACGTCTCAGATCAGCTCGTGTTTGTAACATGTAACACTTCAACCAAAGTCTAGACAGATTATTATGAAAGGTATTAGAAGCCCCTTTTAGACGGAGGATGGAAAAAATGGGGATGACCCCACACAGGCCCTGCGTCTATGGGGGGGGGCAGCGTCGTACAATAGACCTGGGGAAAATGTGGTTTAGTTACATGTTATGATGTAATGATGCATGTAATAAAGACACTACCATTTCAAAGTTCGAACATGATAGAATCATAGATGTATCGAGTAAATCAGTTGTTTTTCTTAATTATAGAGTATCGATATATTTACGAGTTCGAGTGTCCAGCGATTAAACTGTACAGAGAAAAATTGAGAGTACGCGGAGCAAATAAATACATTAAAAACAATTATGAAAAAATCCAAATACCTCGATCTATCAAAATAAAGAGAGTCGGTCTATGAAATATAACCCATCATGAAAACATACAAATATAAAAATACATGATTATATTATACCGAAACATTATCATTGTATAAAATTGTACACAAACAATTCAAAAAAAAAAAAAACACTCAGAAGTCAAAGAGAAAAAAAAAGAAATGTCCACTTTGAGTAATTAATGTCCACTTTGAGCAATGTCCACTTTGAGTAATGTCCACTCTGACAATATGGCGAAATAACACCCATATACTTCATAGAACAACTCACTCTGCAGATGACTAAAGAATGATCAATAAATAAACAGCTACTTACTTATACCTTGAACAAATATTAATCTTGAAACGTTCTACCAACTAATACCAACATTTGAAATCCACCACCGCTGCAGCTGAATGTTTAGGTCAGTGATTCAACAGGTAAATTTATATGTTGAGATAGAAGTGTTTTTTTTTTTAAAATGTTTATGTTTATATTCATATATGTCTGAAATTCTTCATGCCAGGGTAGGGCAACGAAAGGAAGGGGGCGCGTGAAAGATCTACAGGTGGCAGATAATGACATGAACAGCTTCTCAGATTTTACCCAAAAGTCCTGTTTCCAGGATGTAATCCCGCGGGTGAGGGGGCTGTGCGCACGGGTAGTTACAGGTGTATTAATTAGGCCATAGGCAGGGTTAGCATATGGTTATAGAGTTCAGAGATGTAAACAGAAGTAGGTGCAGCGGTTCAAAGATGAGCGAAAACAAACAAACAAACAAACACACACACACAAACACACACACACAAACACACACACAAACACACACACACAAACACACACACACAAACACACACACACAAACACACACAAACACACACACACACACAAACACACACACACAAACACACACACACAAACACACACACACAAACACACACACACAAACACACACACACACAAACACACACACAAACACACACACAAACACACACACAAACACACACACACACACAAACACACACACACAAACACACACACACAAACACACACACACAAACACACACACACACAAACACACACACACAAACACACACACACTAACACACACACACACACACAAACACACACACAAACACACACACACACAAACACACACACACACACACACAAACACACACACACAAACACACACACACAAACACACACACACAAACACACACACACAAACACACACACACAAACACACACACACACACACACACACACAAAAAACGTATGGTATAGTTGAAGTGTTATAGATTTGTTGTAGATACAAAAATGGAATTTTATAGGTTTGGTTGGATATAAAAAAGATATGTTATAGATTGTCTTTAAATATTTTAGATTGATATTTGATAGAGAAATGGCACTGTTATATGTACTGTAGATTACCGTTGTGAGAAATGGCACTGTTATATGTACTGTAGATTACCGTTGTGAGAAATGGCACTGTTATATGTACTGTAGATTACCGTTGTGAGAAATGACACTGTTATATGTACTGTAGATTACCGTTGTGAGAAATGGCACTGTTATATGTACTGTAGATTACCGTTGTGAGAAATGACACTGTTATATGTACTGTAGATTACCGTTGTGAGAAATGACACTGTTATATGTACTGTAGATTACCATTGTGAGTAATGACACTGTTATATGTACTGTAGATGGCTGCTTTTTTTAACGTAATTTTTGCAGTTAGGAGACAATTAAGAAGTGTGTGTGGGGGGTGGGGAAGGGGGAGAGACCCTGCAAAGTCAACCACACAATAAGAATGGCTCTGGTACCGTGGAAACGATATAACGACCACACATTAAAACTAGACGAGATAGGTAAATCAAAATGATCATCCCTAGATTGAACTCCAGATGGCAGAATACAAAATACATGCCAAGTGCTGAGATACATACCAAGTACTTAAATGCATGCCAAGTACTTAAATACAAGCCAAGTACTTAATTACATACGAAGTACTTAAATACATACGAAGTACTTAAATACATACGAAGTACTTAAATGAAACGTGCAAATCCGGAACTAATTAGTTTAACAAAATTAAATAGATAAATTAGTCAAGATAAATAAGGTCAGGGGAGACAGAAGTCAAGAAATAAGGTGTATTAAGTGAAGTGAATATGTAATCACTGACTAGAACACCAATAAACGGTTTAGTCTAACATGGAGATTGCAAACATAACTGATGTACGGAAACAGGAAAGTAAGAACATGGCAGGAAAGTATAGTGTATCAAATATGTATGAAGTACTGCATATCAACTGTACGTAATATATATTCTAGTGAATAAATAAATAAATACTTTCTCAGATATGAATATCATATGAGTAAGATATATATATAAAAAAGGAAATACACCCCCCCCCCGCGGGGCCTCCCGGAGAGGTCATGAAAGACATATTATAATGAAGGCATGCTAATGATAGACAGTAGATAAGTCTTGCTGTAAAGATGGAGACTATGTTTGTTAGTTTTTAAACACTATATGATACGATGGTGAAACAAGACTTTGGCCTATCTGAGATCATAAATTAAAGTTACATTTAAAAAAAAAATTTTAGCGATTTAAAAAGATTCAAGTTAAATTTCTATATTTACCTAATAGTATAAACAAAAATATTAGAATAAATCCATCAGAAAGCTCACATTTTTTTTATTAATGTGTTTTTAACAATTGCAGGTCTTGAATTCGTTCCTAACAAGAATTGTCACAATAAACAGACATCAATCCAGGCCCTAAATGTAATTTACTATGGCAGAAATGAAAGGGCAGGTAACTCCTGGAGAAGAAAAAATAAATAAATACCGGACCTCTTGATCGGCACAGACGACAAGGGGAGACAACCTGCCGCGATACGAAGTTTTATGTGACCTCTCTCTCTCTCTCCCCCTCCCCAATCTAGCTCTAACTGTCATGACTGTTCACAATTTAACTTAATAGTTATCTGGTTTACATATGAATATGGTTAAAGAGTGTCTTATTTATGTTCTGGGATTAAAGAAAAATCAATTTTAATGAACGATTACTTGAAAAATCGAATATTGAACTTTTTAAAAAAAAAAAAAAAATTAAATATATAATTTTATTGTAATCTAACCGTAATGTTATGTCAATAACATCTGATTCAAGGAGTTGAAAAATAATAATACATGTTTAAAGCACATACACACACATACAAACCTATTGTAGTTTTTCGGTTTCGTTTAACACAAAAAAAATTGTTATTAAAATATTTCTGTTGTTATCATTGTAAAAGAATGTAAAGAAACCATCAAAAACATTTTTATGTCGTAAAAAAATTATTCCAGACTTTGTTTGATTTATGTTTTTATGTTAGTTTACAGATGTCATTGTGCCATTCGGCAATTCGGTTATGATGGCTTGTGTTGGTCTATTAAACTGTTTGTTTATGTGCACATACATCTGGAATGTTGTGGTTCTGAGAGTACTGCAGCTAATGAAGTTGAGGTCGAACTTGAGCTGTAAGAATAAATCAACTTGTGTAATGTAAACATCAATGCTCACGCCCTCACACATCACGCGCCTGTTATCCAGCACATCATGTCCTATGATGTAAACATTGGCACGCGAATACATACATACACACATGCATACATACACACACACACACACACACAGCTGTATATAGAGCAAATGCAGTTCATTATGCTACACGCGGCTCTTAATAACACACGCAGCTCTTAATACCATACTCGGCTCTTAATACCACACGCGGCTGTTAATACCACACGCGGCTCTTAATACCACATGCAGCTCTTAATACCACACGCGGCTGTTAATACCACAATCGGCTCTTAATACCACAAGCGGCTCTTAAAACCAATTGCAGCTCTTAATAATACCTTACGCGGCATTTAATACCACAAACGGCTCTTAATACCACACCGGCTCTTAAAACTACATGCGGCTCTTAATACCACACGCGGCTTTTTCTTAGCTTTTGTGTGACTTCACCGCTCTTTCTAAATCTTGTCAAATGAATTATGCCACGAGCTATTTAAACTAATTTTTACTACTTCAAAATTGTTTACTTATTAATTTGTACTTTTCAAGTCTGGAGCAGGACGCCAAAAAAACGTCACTTTGCACAGAGGCGCGACAAGACCAGGCTAGGGCAGACATGGGTGAAATACAGCCCCGGGGACCAAGCATGGCCCACACTCCTCCCATCAACGCTCGTCCACATCAAAGTCATCAAAATTTTACTAACATTTATTGTATAAACGCCACATCCATCCGTACTTGATCAGGCCCTTGTGTTTCAAATTTAAGAACCCATGTGACCCGCGGTGAAAAAGTTTGCCACCCGCTCTGTAGAGCAAAGTATGGATGTCAAGGGTAAAGCCAATAGCAGTTATCGATAGAGTTATCATCAAAGTCAATCATGGGACCATGGACAATATGACCCCATGTGACCACAAGTACCGACCGATTTTCAGCCATTTTACAGCAGACGACTTTACCCGACGGGGCCCCATAAGAGCGTGAGCTCATGACATGTGTTCGGGTTGCACCCCCTTCCATACCCCCTCCTTGTGGCCAATCTGATATAAATAGTTTGACAAAACTGACATGCCTTTTGTTTTCTTTGTCCCTATATCCGATGCGAAGCTGTCATGATCTACACAGTCTGTTTATTTTGTAAACAAACACATATAATGTGAGACAAAATGTGAACTAGAATCTAATACATAATCGGCTAGCCTGGCGTACGTGTGTTTAACTTCGCGGCTAAAAATAGTCTCACTCAAGGGGAGTGAACTCTTGCTTGGCTAAAAATAGTCTTGGGAATTCCAAGTACATGTAGTGCGCAAATTATGTAAAGTTTTAAAGATGGTCAAAGGGATACAACTCAATTATAAGGAGTCACTCGCCGGTCCGGGTACCGGGCCTTTGATCTAGTAAATCAATAACACACACAATATACAGAAACCAACAAAATGTACGGAGCAAAGATTTTTTTTCCTGTTTTATTGATTTGTTGTTACCATCACGTGTATGTTGACATCCTGCTGACAAACAGAGCGGCATTCTGCATTTAACGCTCAAAATAAGAACCTGGGACGTCTCATATCAGGGGTTCTAAACCGGTGGTACGCGTACCCCAAAAGGTTAGGGGGTTAAGGGTTATCAAGAGTTTGAAGAAGGTCACCAGTTTGATGCGTGACTCATCATCAGATCACATGACCCAAGTATCGCATCAATTAGAAAGGTGACCACATACTGTTATGAAAATAGGTACATTTTTTCGCGAACTTACGTATGAGGAGTGCCCGCGAACATACTTTTGAATAGGAAACGACCGATAATCGGATCGGTATCGGTAAAAATGCTGGGGGGAAATATCGGTATCGGACTATCGGTAAAAAGGCATATCGGTCGCTCCCTACTTTTGAACCCTTTGGGATGCAGTTGCGAAAAAGGTTGAGAATCGCTGACTCAGATCATAGTTTCTTTTTACAGAACTCAATCATAAAAAAAAAGTAAAAGTCCATTAGCTCTAAAGGGGGCCATCGGGGCAGATGAAGTGTAGAATTCATCTATTTCTATAACCACGGCAGATGAAGTGTAGAATTCATCTATTTCTATAACCACGGCAGATGAAGTGTAGAATTCATCTGTTTCTATAACCTCGGCATAATTGGGGGATTTGGGAACATCGCCCAGCTGCCACAACGTAGCTAGCCTTTCTTTAACCAACTTTCAATAGGACCTCGAAAGAAATTCACTTGTTTCTTACCGAGGATCGAATCCAGGACTGTCAGATCGACAGTCGAGCATCTACACCACTCGGCCATCCGTCACACTTGACACAAGAGGCGTCACTAAAAATCCCCCAAAAAAATCTCTTACTTTATGAGCTCACAAACACAAAGGTAAAAAAAAAAAGTACAAAGAAATGGAAGAGGGAAATAAAAAAAAATGTAAGACAGACTAAACGGCAGATGTAAGACAGACGAAATGGCAGATGTAAGACAACCTAAACGTCAGATGTAAGACATACTAAACGTCAGATGTAAGACATACTAAAAGGCAAATGTATGACAGACTAAACGTCAGATTAAGACAGACTAAACGTCAGATGTAAAGACAGACATAATGCCAGATGTAAGACAGACTAAATGCCAGATGTAAGACAAACTAAACGTCAGATGTAAGGCAGACTAAATGTCAGATGTATGACAGATTAAATGTCAGATGTAAGACATACTAAATGAATTGGTTTAGCGTTGACTGGGATCAGGGGATTGATTGGTCCTGGGGGGGGGGGTCCACAAGAATAGACCCCCCCCTCCCATGTTAATTGACTATTTGACCTCATCTCTGGTGCAGTTGGATTGGGCCAATCAACACACTGGTAAACACTGGGGGAGACCATACTGCTGTTATTAGGGCTATCGCAATGATTGTGATTGAAATGTACAGCGTCAAGATTCCACCCCCCCCCCCAAATGTCCCTTCCTAGCTTACGAGTCTGAAGGGTTGACAGAAAACATCCTGACATGATCTACAGATGACAGTAGAAGTCAGTATTAGTACATTCTTAGCAACTTGTTATTGGTGTGTGCATGGGCGTAGTCATGGGGGAGGGGGGGCAATGCCCCCCCTTTACATTTAAAAAAAAATGTCATAAAGTTGTTATTTGCCCCCCCCTGGAAAAATTCCTGGCGACGCCCATGGGTGTGTGTGTGTGTGTAGTTGTATTGTTCAGAACTGTGTCAATTGATGTGCGCACGAGAGCGCGCGTATGTAGGTGTTAAAGAATTGTGTCACGTGACACTGCAGCGCCACCCCCCCGCCCCCCCCCCCCCGATCTAAACAATTCCGCAACTTTAGTAGCTAGGCGGCTCATTGCACGCTTCACTGACATTGCATAATACAATGTTGGTGTTGTTTCCGTCTGTGACTGTATTCAAGCCAACAAACACACCAAAAGACACCTGCATGTGTTGTGCTTGGCTTGGGATATACAGAACGACACACACACGGGGGATTAGTCAATGTCAGTTCGAACTGTCTTTCGGTATAAATCGCACAAGTGTCAAAAAAAAAAACAACCTTTTTTTTGATGAAGGTAAATAAATAATGCACGAATTGGCTAGTGTCAATCATATCTTCGTGAAGTGACCAATGACTAGCTAGATATGGCCGGTTGTGGAATTGAAGCGGTGGTGGTGGTGGTTACTCGTTGGGGCCCAATGACACCACTGCACCATTACACAGTACTGCCACCGTAGGCATTGCAGCCCCGGCCGTGGTGGGGGTTGTAGAACATGGGACAAAAAAAATGTGTCGCCATAGTGGTGGTCAGTAAATGAAAAGAATTGACACACACATATCTTCCTTACACATGGGAATCACTGCAATACGTTGCAAATAGGCCCAAAATGGTTCATTATTTACTAAAGTACATTGTAAATGGGCCCAAAATGTACATTATTTACTAAAGTACATTGAGAATGGGCCCAAAATGGTACATTATTTACTAAATACATTGTAAATGGGCCCTAATGTTACATAGTTGACTCAAATATATTGTGAATGGGCCCAAATGTTACAATGTTTCTTATTAAATTACACTGCCCGTTAGCTAAGCATTAGATGCATTGACCATGTAACACGTTAGTTTGATGGTTTCTTTGCCATTCACCCACCCATTGCTTATAAATCACACAACTGCAGTTCAAATATAAAATAAAAAAACAACAATAAAAGAAAGATGGTAAGTTAGTTGTGGGTAATCTGTTAGAGATAAGACCTGACAACTTAGATAACCCACACTTGCACTGTCCTACCGTATCTTTTTATTGACATAATGTGTCAAAAAAAAAAGTCAACAGGCTAGTTAGATAACAAAATAGTATACCGGTTAGCAAAGTGGAAAACACTTTCAAATACAGAATGTCTAGCTTGATATTACTAATTAATTCTCATATTCTGTAAATGACCTAATTCCTTGAACTCTTTTGCCCAGCGAAGGGCCATTGCTACCATTTCCCCAACGCCCTCTGTTTTGGAAGGGCAATTTTTCAGTTCTCCTCCCAGTGTCTAGTTGCAACTTTTCATCTCTTGTTAACAAAACTTTCCCCAGGTGGTCTTTGTAATTAACCTAGTGATCTTTGTTTTCATTTTTACTTATTGCAGCATATAAACAAACAGCAAACATCCGGGCAACGCTTACAATACAGTCATTCATCTGATTGGTTAACCTATCGACCTTACGGTTCTATTCGTCTCATTATTGTTTGAGTAACTGGAAAGGTGAGATGTTGATCTCTTTCATTATAATTCACTAATGAAACGTGGTGCGTTCATTTCATCCCACCATAGTAGAGAGTGCAGTGGTTATGGAGGCACTACGAAAAACAACGGAAGGTGGGTGGACAAGCCGGGATTTGAACCCGAACCTTACACCATGTAGCAGAGCCGGACCTAGGGATTCGGGGGGGCTTGACCTCTTTGAGGGCCCCTGCATTTTAAGATTCGATACTATAACATGAATTTGGTCCCCTCCCTTTCTAGTTAAGCCTCTGCCATGAAGATCAGGTTCGCAACAAAGAAAAAAAAAGGATCACAATAAAGTATTTGATGCAATCACGTCATACACCTGGTTTCAACTTAAAAAAAGCTTTGTGTCTACAGAACGTCTAAATCTACAAGGTATAGTTCAAAATGCGCACTCCATAACCCCGCCTCCCGTCGTAAAATTGTACCCGGGGCAAAACGCCCCTATCGACCCCCCACCCCCATAAATAACGCCAATGCATCCACGCACACACACACACACACACACACATATTACACATGCATTAAGGAATAGAACTTGATAATCTATCGCGCGATTGATCTTTCTAAAAATAGCTTTAAACCGTGAAAAAGATTCATTTTGTTTTGTGTCTTACAATTCTGTGTGCATCATAACTTCATAACTCAACACGCTGTAGTTAGTTTCGCTCACCATTTCATAGCGCAACATGTGAGTAAACGTACAACACTAGATTCTACTGTATTGGTCCCACCCTTCCCCCCTCCCCCACACATACGCACGTAATAAATGCAAACACACAAACACACAGACACACAAACACAAACTTACCCACCTACACGCGGATAAATATGTATGTATTATCTCTTTACGTTTGTTTACATACATTTATAACATACTACGTCTAGTCTGTATGCTGAGGATGGGTTATAGTGACGTCAATGGGTAGCGATCACGTGGTACATCTATAGATAACTCTTTACCGGGTTAAAAAAAATGGTCGTTGGTGGGGGGAATGGGCCGGGGGGGGGGAGGAGAGAGAGAGAGAGAGAGAGAGAGAGAAAAAATGGGGGGGGGGGTTGAGAGAGTTATTGTAATTATAAAAATAAAATACTGCAAGACACAAGTGTCTCGCTTGGTATAACATAAACGTACTACCGGCAATAAAACCAGTTTTAATCAGAGTCCTAACAGACAGGCCTAGTGGTAAGTTCAGTTTATCCAGGAGAGAAAGTTTACGCTCAACATAAAGGTAATTTTTTGACCGCCTTAGTAGAAACTTTTTTATGGCATAGGTTAAGTATTTGACCGCATAGCTGGGCCCCCCCCCCCCACTCTCTTTCCTCCCATCGACGTTACCAAAAGAAAGCCCAAAACCATAAACGGGCTTATGAAAAAAAAATCTAATTTTCTGTATAAACCATCACACTAAACTACACTTTTGATTTTAAACTGAACTTATTGATAAGGTGATTAGCATCTATTGGCTGGGGCCACTTCAAAGGCTCAAAATGGCTTCACACAGACACATAGATGTTAAATTTTGTGAGAGGTAGTTCGTTTCATCATACGTCCCTCCCGCGAGGCAGCGATGAGATGAACATCTCTTAATCCCACAACGTATCCATCAATACTGTTGAGACAGTGTGGTTGTGTCCTATCATTGAGACGGTGTGGTGGTGTCCTATCATTGAGACGGTGTGGTGGTGTCCTATCATTGAGACAGTGCGGTGGTGTCCTATCATTGAGACAGTGTGGTGGTGTCTTATCATTGAGACAGTGCGGTGGTGTCCTATCATTGAGACAGTGTGGTGGTGTCCTATCATTGAGACAGTGCGGTGGTGTCCTATCATTGAGACAGTGTGGTGGTGTCCTATCATTGAGACAGTGTGGTGGTGTTCTATCATTGAGACAGTCTGGTGGTGTCCCAACGGCTGTATCCTATCTGCATCTCATCCACCATGATCGAGGTTGCAGTGTCCACCCTGAAGGCGTCACGAAAGTCACCATAACCTTTCTCCCACACGACAGGGAAATATTGATGGGATTTAAAAAAAAAAGGTAAGTTGTTTTTTTCCCTCCCATGAAACACAGGGGCGTTCACCCTACCATGGGTTGTCCCACATGAAACACAGGGGCGTTCACCCTACCATGGGTTGTCCCCCGTGAAACACGGGGGCGTTCACCCTACCATGGGTTGTCTCCCATGAAACACAGGGACCTACACCCTACCATGGGTTAAGTAGCTTCCGTTTTAAGAAAATGAGTGTATACCGTATAGTTATTTGCATGAGTCATATCTGTTGTGGGTGTGTCTGTAGTGTCATGTGACAGCGGATGTCATATTACTGTCACTCCGGTGTTCAGGCAGCTCCAACTGTCTCTTAGGTACGCGTGGTGTTTGTTTTTATTTTAATACGCATGGTATGAAATAGGAAACGGAGAACATTTCTAACCCAACAAGAAGAGGGTTAAGTGGTGGGAGGGGGAAATGTGGGGGGGGGGGGGGGGAGCGGCATAGAGCGACGCTTCGGTACTCATAGTTGAAGTCTCGATCTCCTCCCCCCTCCCCATCCTACTCCTCCCTTTTCCGCTTGGGGCGATATATTCTTTAAAACATGTACATGCGCGCTAATTACGACTGACCCCCCTCGACTTCTAAGCTTTGAGTGAGTATACTCAGCCTCGTCTTGACTCAACTGCACTCAAGTTATAACAGACTCAATCATGTTATAGATGTTGTGTACATTGCACGATGAACTTACAATGTTCATTCACTTGGTAAGATTAAATGAGTTAAATAAAAAAATATAAATGTATTACTAGCTGAACCAATGGAAACTGTTGCACAGGGGTATAGCATAGTTCAACTTTGAGGTCATCATGAATAGGGCAATGCAGTTATAGTGATCTATTCATTTATGTAATGAGAAGAAAAAAAAAAAGAAAAAACATGTATCGCATTGAGACACAGGCAGGAAGCCATTAATTATTTAAACAGGAAACAGTATTCTTACTTTCGATCTTCACCAGACAGGCTAGAGAGGTAAAATATTTACACAGATAATTTCAGCCTGCTTCAGAAAACAATAATCTAACAATAAGAATACACCGTCTCATTACAAAAACATTAAATTGTTACAACAAGAGGTTCCCTGACTGTGTCACACGCTGGTCAACTGGTCATTCTTTTGTAACGACCTTTTTTTTCTCTTCTCTCCCCGCCCACGAAACAGAAGTAGTAAGATTCTTAGTCACACGCTGGTCAACTGGTCATTCTTTTGTAACGATCTTTTTTTTTCTCTTCTCTCCCCGCCCACGAAACAGAAGTAGTAAGATTCTTAGTCACACGCTGGTCAACTGGTCATTCTTTTGTAACGATCTTTTTTTTTCTCTTCTCTCCCCGCCCACGAAACAGAAGTAGTAAGATTCTTAGTCACACGCTGGTCAACTGGTCATTCTTTTGTAACGACCTATATTTTTTCTCTCCCCGCCCACGAAACAGAAGTAGTAGGATTCTTAGTCAGACCACTTGACCACTCAACCTCAATACATGATGTCAGATAACAGTGGCAAGGGCTAGATGTTAATTACAGCATTTGTTTTTTTTTTGTTTTTTTTTTTTTTAATTTGAAGATAAAAATAATTGAAGACAAAAAAAAGATGTCATTTGGAGGGGAGTAAGTTGGTACTTGACCTACTTATTAAGTTTTGTTTTTAATATTTCACTGACCGCTGGAGTGGACTAACTGAAGATTTAAAAGACGGACAACAATGGGCACTTGACTGACCAGATCAAAAAGTATGTTTCGATGTATCGTTGATGAGATGGACGAGTCTGGACCATTTATCTGATAGTATAATCTTCAATCCCCCCTTCCCTTCCCTCCCCGGGCTAAACGCTGGGGTCCAGGGAAACTTCACGGAGGGGGAGAGTCAAGAGAACTTGAGATGATTGCCCCCCAGATATCTGTAAGTACTTCATGTTGAGACTTACTTAAGTCAATGGGGAAGTTTACGTTGTAGATAAAAGAAATATTCTTTATTCCCAAGATGATTATGAGAAGTTTGAATCTAAAACTGACGGTTCAATCAAAGATAGAGTAATAAAATCGTAAACTAAAGCGAAATAAAACACAGAGGCGTACCTAGGGTAGGGGGAGGTCCAAATTCGATAGCCCCCCCCGGGCCCCAGCTTGAGGGGGGCCCAAAAATGTTTTTTTATATTAAATATTAAGCACACTATCTCATGTCATGGTGTCGAATGTCAAAATGCAGAGGCCCCCAAAGAGGCCAAGCCCCGAGCCCCCAAATCCCTAGGTTCGGCACTGATAAAACACTAGATTTTTTTAAAATAAAATTTAAAAAAATTAGTTACTTTAAAAAAATAAATTGTAAGGAATTAATCTCAAGATTTGAAATTTTGGTTGAAACAAAGGGGTAATTTGAAAATATAACAGTTTTATCTAGTGTGAAATATGTTATCCAGGAAAAATATATATCTATATAAAAAAATTATGGCAAGGTAGACAAGCGCTGAAAATGTATTGCCCATTTTTAATGAAGCAGTTACCTCTCTTCGTTAAATCTTCTCATCTGATCGGTGCTTTCTGCTAAAGATTGTTTTGACAACAGATTAGTCAAATGCCAAAGTAGTTTTCGCTGCATACACTTATTGGAGTTTTCATTCCTAATATCTCAGTTTGATTTGTTCTTTTCTTTGGCACATCTTATTTAAAACTTGGTCTATCTTGACGGATATCCCGTCTATTTACATCATCACTGTTTATACACACCTCGTAGTGCACACGGACAAAAAAAAAACGTAAATAAAAATATTACAGGTGACATTTCAAAAGTTCCATTCACTTCAGACTCGGTAGAATTGTAGACTTTTCTTTTAATGAGCTAAAAGTGTCCGATTCGAATAATTACGTTCATCAATTAGATTCATATATTATGTAATGTAACGTCCAAATGGGTACGCTCGATGTAAGTATTGATCAAGAAAATAGTCCGTGTCATAAGACATGCTTTCAATATCAGATGAAATCATTTACACAAAGACACACGCTTTCAATATAAATAAGTACTGAAACAATAGATTGATCTAAAATAAAACCTTGACTTAAAATTATTTTTTAAAAAATCAGCCAGATGCTATTTTTTTACAACCATCTATTATGAGATTTCAAAACCAAAACAACAACAACAAAAACACAAAATAACTTGAGCAGCGCACTGACCTAGAGAGGACTTTAAAGAATCGAATGTTAGATAAAGTCATTAAACATAGGTCCAATCAGTTAAAGCAGTGGTCGGCAAACTGATCAGCCAAAGAGCCAAATATGAACATTACACCAATTAAAAAAAAATTGGGAGCCAAATCTGCTTTTATTACACTAAATAAGTAGTACACTAAATAAGTTGTATACTAAATAAAACTAAATGCCAGAGCCGCACTTAAGGAGCCACATGCGGCTCCGGAGCCGCACTTTGCCGACCACTGAGTTAAAGAAGTAGAATGAAAGTTGGAGAGTAATAAACTGACTAGCGACACAGACACACAAACCAGAGGAAGCTAATATACCATTCTAATGACTATACCATTCTAATGACTATACCATTCTAATGACTATACCATTCTAATGACTATACCATTCTAATGTCTATACCATTCTAATGACTATACCATTCTAATGACTATACCATTCTAATGACTATACCATTCTAATGACTATACCATTCTAATGACTTACCTTGCTGTTGGTGCTGTTAAACAAGTTAACCACTGACAGTTTCTGGGACTTTGATTTCTTCCCTTCGGTGAGTGTTCCAGATGGGCTGGTGGGTGGGTAGAAGGTGTCGTCGATGGACAGTTTGCTGTACTTGTCCCGACCCCGGAGGCTGCCCTGTTGGACACAAGTCATGATGAGAACAGAGGTTAAATTTATACAAAAAAACAAACAAAAACACATAAAGGAAGTCTCTCTCTCTTTCTATCCATGCAGCTGGTTAGCTCACACCGTTCATATTTATAACTATAATTTACAAACACGTTAGCGCAGTGTAAGTTAGTAAAGCGGATTTGCCCTGCCTGTTAACGATGGTTGGTTGGATCAAGACATATACAAATATACCCACCAAGTGTTAGTAATACATTCTGAGTTGTTTCATTAACAGTGTCCGAATGTCCTACACGGCAGTGGGGTTATAAGATTTTTAATATAATTACTATTCCTCCCCCACCACCTCCTTCCCGAAAACACTAGTTTTTACTATTTTGTATAGGTTTGGGGGGGGGTTAAGGTTGATTTTGCGTTTCGCGGTGCTCAAAATGGAGTCGTAATTATAGTATAAAAATTATGGCAGTGTCAGGAGTCAAAATACGTAACTTCACAACCAACCCATTCTATTGTGATACAAATGCTATCAACTAATACAGACATAAACAATTTGTAAAAAAAAAGTTCAAAATTTTCTCCAAAACTGATTGGTCCAGATACATACAAGTATAAATAAATAAACCTGAATACATCCCTGGCTATTGACACCGGAAATTGATTGGTGCAGACACATACAACTATAAATAAATAAGCCTAAATACATCCCTGGCTATTGACACCCGAAACTGATTTTTCATTTACTAAGTTTATTTCATTTATGTTTTTATTTCGTATTTATGAAATTGACATTTTGTTGTATCGTACTTTGTTGACAAATATTGTAGAATATTGACAAACAAAAATGAAGACAAACAACCAAAGTAAGCTACATCGGATTGATATGAGACAATATGTTCTAATTAAATTACTTGAATTTAAAAAAAGGATAATTTACTGATGTGAGATTATGTATTGTATGTTAATGATAATATTCATAAGATTATATGTTCTGAACTATTAGGCTTGATTAATCTGTGTATACATCGGTTACAGTCTGCTGTGATATAAGATTATATTTTCTAATCGAACTATTAGGATTGATTGAACTGTGAATACATCCGCTACAGTCTGCTATGATGTAAGATTATATGTTCTAATCGAACTATTAGGATTGATTGAACTGTGAATACATCCGCTACAGGCTATGATGTAAGATTATATCTACTTACACAACTTGTGAGTAAACAGCGAGAAATAATAATAAAAGCAATGATAACAAAAAATAATCAAAACAAAAACATTAATAATGAAAAAAATCAACCTGAAGGGTTCTACGCAAATTAAATGTTATTCTAATAATGAGATCGATAACAGATCATCAATTCGTGTTATCTGTCTGTGTAGCCGCGAGACAGAATTAGTCTAACTGTATTTGCCTGGCTAGATAGATGGCGGCTACTATTATACATAGATAAATGCCCAACCCCCCCCTCCCGCGTTTACTAACACTGACACTCAGTTGTTATAAACTGAAGTCAGTACTACCCACTGTTATAGTGTCAGTATCAATGTTACAGCTCCACACTTTGTCAGAAATAGTTCCAACAATACTTTGGCCCATCGGTTATCGCGTTAAATCGGTTCCAGACTTTACCAAGATAAATGAATTTCCGCGAAGTAGGAGTCTGTATATATATATATTTCCGTAGACATGATTAAAACATACCATAATTTTACGAATTCACCATTTCAACCAATATATTCAACTAAATTAGAAAAAAAAAACAACCATATAAGACGTGAAATGAATCCTAATTTTTATTAGTCTACTATTAATTATAAACAGTCTATATCTATATACATAATCGTCTAACATAGTCGACCGTTTGACAGACCCTCACACCGTGCAGTGTATAGTATGTTCACGGCAATAAAAGCCACATGTCTGCACGTTACAAATACACGGCACCGTACGAGATGAAATCGCTAAAAATAGTCTTGGGACGAAGAGAGGTTCGCGGAGTTTAAAAAAAAAAACAGCGTGAGTCGACCGTCAGTATAAAAATAGTCTGGGGAATTCCAAAATTATAGAAATTGAAGAGAGACAACTTACTAAATGAGAGTATGTTTGGTGCACATTATGTTCATATCACCATTTTCAACTCCAACTGCGCGCCTAATAGCCGGTCCGGGTACCGAGCCTGTTTACTAGTAACTTATAAAAGGCAAGTAAAAAAACCGAGAAGTTTAATTGAAGTCCGGAAAAGTCAAAGCGCGAATTGGTGAGGGAGAACGATTACCTACAAAGTGCTTTGATTAGTTCAACCAAACGCGAATTATTAGATTAAGCTCAACTAAGCATGAATTGTTAGATGCAGAACATGATTGAAAAAAAGGAAAAATTATGCCAGAAATGTATAAAATACACAAATAGATAGATACGTTGAATAAAAAAAAAACACCAAAAAAATAAAACACATTTTCAAACCCAAAAAAAAATTAATTGAACAAAAGAATCAAGAAAAAAAAAAGAAAGTGCACAGTGGTAATCTAAGAATTCGTAAGCACATTATAAGGTACCTGGATGCGTATAATGCCTCAGTTGCCCTATATATGATGGTGCACGCCTAAAAGAGTTAGCTGTATAGAGGGTGCTATGTGGGGTAGAATCTAGAGGCAGCAGAGTACCTGTTCTTGGGCCCACCACCTTTATGTATGTATATATATATATATATATATATATATATATATATGTAATAACTAAAGCATGCAGGGGGTCTCAAAACTTACAAAACTGTCATCGTACACCTTGAGCCCGTCTGTACTCTTGGAGTCATATGTTAAAAAATGTTCCCGAAAGGGCAGCTGCAGGAGATCCCCTTCACCTTCTTGTGGGCAGAGCTCAGGTGGCACCACGCCCACAGAAGTCCTGGTAAAGGAGCGCTGCTGTCAATGACATCGAAGAATTGGGGGTTAGAGAAAAAAGAAACAGTTCCACCTACAGACACATCAACATGCATTTCATTAGTTCGTACAGACACACCGCATGAACAACAACTTCATTGGTTCACATGCCGTACTTTGGTCATTGTGCTTGCACAACATTTGGACCGGATAATTTGTAATTTTTATAGGTACGACCTGGAAAGTATATTGTCAACTGTATGTTAAGTAAGCTCGCTGATATTAACCGACAATAGTCCGACTTATTCTCCTGTTTCGTCTTTATAAAACATTTGGGGAGAGAATATCTCTTATTATTATTTACTCCTAATAAATTGGTAAATGAATAAAAAAATAAAACTGATTTAGTTATAAAAATCTCATTTAGTTTAGAACATTTTGTTTATTTATTGTTCCATGTAAAAAATGGTAAACTCAAGATATAACTTTGCACCTATCTCGTAAGAAGCTATTTAAAATTATGAAATTTGTTCTTTTAAATAGTGGACTTTGATTGAACGATTCGATTAAGTAAGTTTCCTAATAAAAAATGTATAAGAAATTTATGGTTTACAGAAAATAGCGGCGCGCACAAAATTTATGGTTTACAGAAAATAGCGGCGCGCACACAAAATTTATGGTTTACAGAAAATAGCGGCGCGCACACAAAATTTATGGTTTACAGAAAATAGCGGCGCGCACATGAAGTTTATGGTTT